>CM053626.1:266952551-266991030 GCA_028646595.1 Phalanger gymnotis
GATGCTGGTTGTGAGTGGATCTTTCCCCCCCACAGAAGCTGCTAGCAGGATTGTTGAAACACCGCCCCCCCCTCCACATGCATACAACCCCAGTTTCTCCTCTGAGCTTCAGTCTTGCATCCCCAATTACCTATTAAATATATATATCCCTCTGAATATCCCGAAAGCATCATAAACTTAACATATTCAAAAATCAATGCAGCTTCTTTCCTTTAAAACTCTCCATTCTTCCAAACTTTCCTATTTTTGTCAGACATTACAACCCTTCCAATCCCCCAGGTTTGTAACCATGACGTTATCCTTGGTTCCTCACTCTCAGTCACCCAACATATCTAATCAGTTGCCAAATCTTGTTGCTTTTACCTCCTTTCCGTCTCTCGCACTTGACCACTTCTCTTTACTAATACCTATCACCTTAGTTTAAATGCTTACTACCTCTCACTTAGATTATCCCAGTAGTCTCCTAATTGGTCTTCTTGTCTTAAATCTCTCCACTCCAGTCCATCATACACACTACTGCCAAAGCAGTTTTCCTTAAATGCAGATCTGACTATGGGATTACCCTACTCAATCAACTCCAGTGAATACCTAATGCTTCTAGGATGAAATATAAACTCTGTTGTTTAGTTTTTAAAGCTCTTCACAACCTGGTCCAAGCTATCTTTCTGATTTGATTGGACATGATTCGCCTTGTCACACTATTGTGAATAAGTCAAACTGCCTGGCTGACTTTTCTTCACACAACACAATCTTTTCCTTTCAGTGCCATTGACTGGCCACCCCTCATGCCTATGATACACTCTTACCTTTACCTCACGGAATCTCTTCCTTTAAGCTATTCTTTAAGCACTTCTTGCATGAATCCTTTCCAGATGGCCCAAATGCTAGTATGCTCCTATCCGTAGTACTTTTCATCTAATTACTTTGTTAGTACTTAAGTCCATTGACCTCCTTGTCTTTTTATGTAACATGTATGCTTGTGTGTATACTTGTGGTATCCTTCACTAGATGTAAGCTTCCTATAGGTCAAATTGCTTTGTTCTTTGTACTTACTAAACAAGCACATGTGCTTGGCACATAGTAGGTGCTTGATAAATGTTGTTAGTTGATTTGTTCATGGAACTAGAGAGATTATTCTGTACTCTGGCTTTGTCTGAATACATCTTTCCTGTTGTCACTTCTGGGCAATATATTTAAGGAGAATGATAAACTAAAAAGATCTCAGAGGTGATCAGTATGGTGAAAAGTCTTGAGATTATGTCACATAGGGATTGGTTGAAGAAACTGTGGATGCTTAGGTTAGAGAACAGAAAATTTAGGTCATGAATGATATCATTTAATATTTGACAAGCTGTAACATGGGAGAGTGGTTAGATTTGTTTATTCCATTTCTATCCAGAAAGAAGGAGTAATATGGGACTGTACCAGAGGAAAGAGGTCACTTTAAAAAAAAAAGGTAGATTTAGGTTTGACTTAAGGGAAAAGTTCTTAACAAACAGTTTTCCCAAAGGAGAAGGGGCTGTCTCAGAGACAGCCAGGTGGCACATTGTAGAGTGCTGGACTTTGAGGAAGGAAGACATAAGTTTGAGTCCTGTCCCTTATACTTACTAGCTGTGTGACTCTGGACACAACTTACATACCTCAATTTCCTAATTTGGAAAATGGGAATGATTATAGCTTTCCAGGGTTATGAAAATCAAATGAGATGGCATATGTAAAATGCTTTTCAAATTTTAAAGTGATATGCAAATGATAGTTAATACTATCATGATTATAATTAATGGGTTATCTCTTATTGGAAGTCTTAAAGTAAAGCCTGAGTATCACCTCAGGTATATGATAAAGGAAATCCTTGTTCACTTGTTGATTAGATTAAATAGCAACTGATTTCCTTCCAATTCTGCACTTCTCTGAACTAATGTCCTGCTTAGAAGTTATACAGAGGCATATTTTAGCTTAGAGATTTACATGGCACAGTAGATATTGTGCTGGGCCTGGAGTCAGGATGACTATTCATGGTTTCAAATCTGTCCTCAGACCCTTACTAGCTGTATGACCCTGGGTAAGTCACTTAATCCTGTTTGCCTCAGTTTCCTCATATGTAAAATGATCTGGAGAAGGAAATGGCTAACCATTCTAGTGTCTTTGTCAAGAAAACCCCACATTGGGTCACAGAGTCAGACATGTCTGACCTGACTGATACTGCAGTTTGCTTCAAAGAGAAACTTCATAACAACTGTTGTTGCATCAAGTTAAAATGGGTTACCTTGAAAAATATTGAGTTCCCTGTCACTGAAGACTGAAACTCTTTAAGTGGAGCCCATGTAAACAATTTTGAGGGATTTATAGAGTTTCATATCATGGTATATATGTTGGGCTTTAAGTATATTAGACATGGGCAGGGGAGTATTAGAGCCAGCTTGTTAAAGTAGCTATAAATTTTGTGTGAGTGTTTACACCTCAGAAATCAGCAGATGCTACAAATTAGGGCTTTACTTTTTGATTGCCTAGACTTGAGAAAATCTTAATAATGGATATTAAAATAAACAATGTACTGTGGGCTTTCAGAGAACTGATTACTAAACATTTACTGGAACACCCCCTCAGCCATAAAGATGATCTCTGAGGTCTCTTTCAACTCTGTGATTTTGTGGGTCTATGAAAAAGTGGGATCATGATATCATCAGATTTAGAGTGTGAAAGGATCTTACAGACCTTTCAGTATACTCCTTCATTCTACAGATGTGCAAACAGAGGCCCAGAGAGATCATATCTTCTTCTGGTTATATGGCTGGGAAATAATTTCCTGATTTTTGAGCCACAAGTTAAACAATCTACAATTGACTGTACTGCCCCAAGAGATAAACTGCTAGTTTTGAGGCAATTAAGTAGTAGTAGGTAGACATAGTGCTGACCTTGAAGTTAGAAAGACCTAAGTTAGAATACTGCTGCCAATATTTATTAGCTGTAGGACCCTGGAAAAATCTCTTAATCTCACCCAGGCTCAGTTTTCTCATCTGTAAAATAGGGTTAAAATTAATAGCAACCTCACAAGGTTGTTGTGAAGATCAAATTTTATAACATATATACATATACATGGATATATGCATATATATTTTCCTTTAGAAATCTTATCTCTTTATAAATGTTAAGTATTATTATGTCTGCTTTTCTACCACTGAACTACCAATTTCCATCTTTGTTATTTAACTCTCTTGTGGCTCTAATGATGAAGATTTCTGATTTGGAATGGGAATTGTGGCTTGAGAAACTTATGGGATAGATATTCTGTGTCACTTTTCAAATCATACCATTCAGGGATGGTTGCTTCTACTGCCTACACACTGGCAAGCTTTGTGCAAAAGCAATTAGCAGACATTATTAACAATGTTATCATGAGAATGCTATGGTTTTTCAATTTATTTTCAAATCAAATGGAAAAAAATAAAGTATTCTTAGTAACACCCAAAGTATACTTGACATTTATGAATTTAATGAATTGTTTTTTCAGATAACGTAATCTTTTTTGTTCACTAGAGGGTTTGCAGTTGGTAACCACAATTCACAATGCTCTCAAATAGAATAGATATCAGAAATAAGAAGGAAAAACAATTGTTCATATATAATTGCATATATTTCATATAAGTAAAAATAAGTGAATACCATGCTGAAAGATTGATTTTGTCTTATATAATAGTGATAATAAAATAAATTGGTGACTAAACAGTTGAAAACCATGTGATTTTATGGGAAATATCAGATTGCCTCAGAATAATCTCTTCAGAACAAAATTTACCTTTGTTAGAAATTATAAAATTACATTAGAAATTATTTTAAGTGTTGAGTCAAATCACAAATTTAAATATACAGTTAAATTAGAAATTTCAGGAAATAACTTTGAATCCTTCCCAATCCTATGCACACACACACATAAACACACAAAATAAAATACCGTAGCTGATGCTAATATATCTTCCAATCTTAGAATTTTAACTATGTGATTTAGGTATGTCTCAACATTTTTTTAGTCTCAGTTCTCATCTTTTTTAAAAGATGAGATTCAATGAGCTAATTTCTAAAACCCTATTAGCTCAATTGTTTCTGAATCTATGTCTCTATAACCTTTATTTCATGAAGGAAAAAGAATTTCTTTGTTAATATTTTATAATGTCATATCAGAGACTACTTGGAAGCATCTCAGAATTCTGACATCCTTTGACAACATATTATCTGCAAATCTTTTCAAGTGATAGGCAGCAGAAGTTTTCTTTTTTATGATATAGGTAACTCTTCCAAACTTGGAGGGTTTGATGAATTGATTATAATATTTGGCTTTTTATATTTCAAATGTCATCATGTTGAGTCTTTGTAGCAAATTCATTTATATTACATGCCTTAAATCTCTTTTTATACTCACACAAATGCAGTGCAGAAAAAAATCTCTTCCCTTCTCACACTCTTGATTGCTCGCTCGTTGATAAAAATAGGTGGGGGACTCTCTAGTTCTTTTAGTTGAGTTGATACAAGCTGGAACTTTTCTTTATTTTGTGGTCCTGTCATATGTTCTTCTCCCCTACATAAGCTTCATATTGCAGCATTAACTTGCAGGTCAAGATTAATATTCAAACACCATGGATTCCATTCCATATTCAATTTTTTTTGTTTAAGGACTATATATCTAAAGGTCTAATATAAGCAAAGGAGTAATGAACTGGAAAGAAAAATACACCCAGTCAGTCCACTCTCTTTTTCATGTCTGTGTGGTTGAAGGTCATCGCTAGAATCCTTGGATGCTCACATTATGAAGTCACCTGCCATGTGATATGGAAATGTGTTTTCAGCCTGAACCTTATGCAAATCTTTACTTTGTAATTACACTATATGGATTGAGGTTATTTGAAAAAAAAAAAACTTTGTTTTTTTCCAAAGGCATCATTTGCCTGACTTCAATATGTCATAAATCCATTTACATAAGGAAGTGAACATGTGTTTTCCACCTATGTAGATTATATCCCTCAGTTTCCATACCCTCAAGACCCAAATGCAAAGACTAGAAAATATTGTACTTAAAATAAGATGGGATGCTATTTTCTGTAATTTACACATAATCAAGAGCTAATTATTACTGTATAAGCACCATCCATAGCAATATATTAACATTCTCATTTTATCTACCAAGACTCTGAACAAGATTGTGGCCATATGTTTTAGAGGAAATAAGTGCCTACTCAAGGGAAAACATGCATCCATGACTTAATCCACTTAAAATCCTTATATTTAGTGGCATCCCACTGGCATCGTCAACGACAATAAGTCTGGTAACTTTCTGCCAGTTTGGAATTTTAAACTTTGAGGTAGAAATGCTAAATAATTAATTACATTTTTCTTTTATCTACCCACAAATGTGATACAATAAGTCAGGCATTGTATCACCTGAACTTATACACAAATTATCTGTATTTTGTTGTATTATATTTGTAATTATGATTTAGTATATTAAATGCATATAAGTGTTTAAAATTTATATGCCTAAATTCTGAAAATGTTTAAATTATTCTTTAACAGAAAGTATTTGTACTAATAATACAATTAAGTTATCAGCATATGCTTATGACTCATTATCCATGAGCTTATTTTTGGTAATTCCTATGTCCTCAGAGCTATCTTTGAAGTGGAAAGCAAAAGAGCAGGGCCTCAAGAGAAGTAACCAGTTTAGTCTTACTGAAAATGTGGCCTCATTTATTCCTCTACAAGGAAGTGCTTATTAAGCACCTACGATGTAGAAGTCAAAAATAAAAGCCAATTCAATGCAATGAACTATGCCATCTATAGGAGCATTATAGATGAGTGTTGAGTAATGTAACCAGGTCACCTTTATTGGGAATAAACCTGGGGGACACTGGATAGCTCAAGACATTTTATGTTCATAAGGAGGAAAAGTTCCATTATTTTACAGAACTTAATGTTATTATTTACATATATGGTATAATTATTTTATATTCATTTTGGAAATGTTTGCAAAGTATTTCAATATCCTTATGATGAAAATACCTTTCACCTGGGGAGTCATTAGTGATGAATTTGATTTATTACTGTTGCTTTTTTTCCCTATAATTATTTCACTCAACTTTTAAGTGGTGTCTTTTGAAAACCTCCTTTCAGAGAAGAGCAACTGGGAGAGTGAAAACCTTTGAGATCCTGTAATGAAAGGATTATTTGAAAGAAATGGGAATATTTATCTTAGAGAAAGAAGGCTCGGGGAAGCAGGGAATGATAATTGTATTTAAGTATTTGAAGGCTGTCAAATTGAAAGGGTAATGGATTTGTTCAACTTTGTCCCACAAATCAGAACTAGAAATAATGGCTGGTAGATTCAAAGACAGCTTTTCCAAATAATTAGTTACACTTTTTCTCTTATCTACCCACAAATGAAATGTTGTAATTCAGGCAGACATTATATTAAGTGTAGACTTGAGTTAAGGAAAAACTTCTTAACAATTAGAACTATTTAAAAGTTCAATGAGCAGTCTTTGGAGGCAGTCTTCCCCATTCTTTGAATGTTTTCCAGCAAAAGCTGAATGACCGACCACTTATCAAGTTTGTAATTGCTTTAAGAAGACATACAATCAAAAGTGAATGAACTCAGGAGTGAGGGGAACTGGGTCCATAGCTTACCTGGGTGACATTGATCAAGTTACTGGTTATGGCTAGTCTTCTGTTTCTTCATTTAATAAAACAAAGGGGAGGAACCAGATGGCATTTGAAGCTCCTTTCAACTTTCCTGCTACAGTTCTGGGTGTTCACTGAGGATCTTTATGATTATATGATCCTAATTCTGGCTGTTTTAAATGGCCATCATATTCTATATGATCTGAGCTTCAACTGCTCCTCCCTGTGGGATTTTTTTTTTTTACAAAGTTACTATACCTCTAAGAAAGAGGGAAGGTAATTTTGACAGTATAAATGCCATTATAGAAGAAAGTCTGTGTGTGGCCCCAAGAGAGGAATGACAGAACATCATTCCTTAAAATACCTGAACAGTAAACTGTCAGGGAAAAAGTCTGTGAGAAACTTGAACTTGTACCTTTAATAGCCACTGGAGGACAAGTCTATGTGCCATTTTGGGTTAACTGCCATCATTAGGGAGTGTCTGTTCAAGTCACTGAGAAAGGATGAATAAAATTGTCATTCTTGAGGAGACTCATAGTTGACTAACACTGGAAAAGTATGTGAAAGATATGGGTCATTAACTGCCTGTGGAGAAGACATTCTGTGGATAATTCCTGAGGGGAACTGACTAAGTTTAACTTTCTTTTATTCCTTATGAGAATTGAATTGAAATAAATTTTATTTTGTGAAAAAAGTAAGCTGACATTTATGAGGAGCATTGAGCAAAATGTTATTCTGAGAGACACTTAGTTAATTATATTCTGAAGAGAACTGATTTGTTGGACTATGGTTCTAGTGTTTTGGAGTTGGCAGTTGATGATGGGTGAGAGGAATCCTAATTAGCAATTTCTTCTCTCCTCTGCTTTCCCATAGCAAAGAAATGACTTTGACTGTGATTCCTATCCTAGCCATCATGTTAAATCAGTCAGCTGATCAATCAACAAACATTTATTAAGCAACTGCCACATGCCAGACACTATGTTTGACATTGGAGATCCAAGTTCCAAGTACAAGGAATGAAAGCTTGTGTGTATGTATGTGTGTGTATGTATATGTATGTATATATGTACACACATACATATATACGTATATGATAGAGATATTTATATATACACTCACAATACATACATATATACTTAAGTGTGTTATGGGTGTGTGTGTGTGTTTGTGTGTGCATGTGTGTGTGTGAGAGAGGGGGAGAGAGAGAGAGAGAGAGAGAGAGAGAGAGAGAGAGAGAGAGACTGACTCCGTATTAGAATTTAAGCTTCTTGTGAATAGGAATTGTTTCATTTTATATATGTCTCTTAGAAATATAGAGACATATGTAGACATGCATGTCTGCATATATGTGCATTAGATATATGTGTATTTATATGTATATATGCAGCATAAATATTAGATAAACATAAACCTATATAAAATAGTTAATACAAGATAGTTTGAGACAGAGGGCACTAACATTTGGCAAGACTGGGGTGGTTCAAGAAAGATTTTTTGTGCAAGATGATATCTGAGCTGTGTCTTTAAGGAAGGTCTCTATGAGGTAGAAGTAAGAAGAGTCCCTAGGTATGTGGGACATCCATATTCTTCTATAATTCTCTCTTATTGGGTGTGGTTAATGAATAATATGGCCATTATCAGTGATTTATAGTTAATCCTAAAAGTTCAGGGTTTGAGATGGAGAAAGAAAACTTAACTATGAGAAAAAAAAGTTATCCCTGTTTTATTAATGTGAAGTCTCAGAGATAATTAGTTGATGAAATATTTTCAAATTTGAAATCATTTCCAAGGTAATTTCTGAAAATATCTATTCAATTGCCTTTAAACACTATAACAGTAAAATCATTTATAACTTGATGTGCCAATAGCACATTAGGATATTGGGATTTGGAGTGTTTGCCCACTTTCATTTCTGGATACCCATATAGCTCAAAACAGATTTCTACATGTAGGATCTTAAGTATTAGATTGCTACATGCAATTATTTCAATTCTGCCACATCTATAAAGTCATTACTACATAAAAGGATACTAACTGTAAGTGTATCCTAATTTTTTGGCCTTCCTTCCCAATCTTAGAAATATTTTTAGAGCAATGAAACTTAGGAAGTAAATTTAGAAATCTACATTACAAATCTATATTACAATACAAATTGGAAGTAAATATGTGAACCTAAAACCAAATAAAAATTTCAAAAGTATAAATATCAAAGGCAAGTAAGAATTTCATATGGGCCAAAAGTTTGATTTAGATTAAATAATATAAAAATATTGTCCCCAAAAAGAGGAGCCTAAAAGCAGCATATTCTTGCACAAGATAACAAGAGATGGAGAAAACAGGCATCAATTCATAGAAAAAAATAGTAAAGTATTAGTAACCTAGGCAATAATCAGTCAGATCATAAGAATGTCCCAGAAATAAGGATGATATATATTACAACAGAGGATTTGACAATGGAAATGTCCAATGTGGAAGTGATAGAATTATACTTTCTGTAGATGTTGTAATCTCAAAACATCATTTTTCAGAGTTTGTTGGAAAAAAGTCAAGGAAAGAAAAAAGATAGAGATTGGAATCTCCACAGAGGTGTAGTTTACCCAGGGCTATAAGTATTGTGAGGAAAATTATAAGGATAAATGTATGTAGCAATGTACGTGGAAAAACTCTGAGTTCCTTGGAAGATAAGTTATATAAAAACCTAACATAATGCTGTTTCTTACTGAGAATGGAGAAGGTAGAAAAATCCTTACATGAAAGAACATGTTCAGAATTTAGAGTGATATGAAATATGTTGAAAACAGAAAGCCTGTAAGTATAAGCAGAAATGTAGGATATACCACTTTTAAAGGCTTCTTTTAATATAATGTTCTTATTGGAGCTGCTTTTATTTTTTTAAGTTGAGTAGTTATTTTTAATGCTCATATGTATGAAAATGTTATTTAGCTCTGAAAATTTTAAGTAATGAAGTAGAAATTGTTCAAGAAAGGAGAGGAAAGATTGTGTAATGGAGAGAAGGTAGCCTTAGAGTCAGGAAGACCAGGCTTCAAAACCTGCCACTAATAAACCAGAAAAGTGATTGTAAACAAGTTACCTAAACTCACACTAATCTTGGCACCTAAGACTGCAAATTACAGACAAATTATAAACTTCCACAGGTAGAAGAAATTTAAACATCAGGAATTTCCTACAGAGAAGAAATCAGAGATATAAAATATAAAAAAGAAAAAATGGTAAAAATGAAAAAAAAGCATAAAGTCCAAATTATTGTGGAAAATGCATACATGCCTGCATGCATAGAAGAGGAACTATACATATGTGTACATGCAACCAAAAAAGCTGATGTCAAGGTATATATTATTGTAACTCATTTTTATCACAAACTCAAGTAACTATTTTAAGGGAGGAAATTTTTCAGAGCAATCTGGAAAGGGGATGGACAGGGTATGTGGAAGAGATAATAGCAAGAAAGAGTGATTATGACTGCCTTTGGACATAAAAAAGGAAATTAGCCTTTGCAACCTAGAGGGCATCCTATGGAGATGCTGATTAAATGTTTAGGTCTTAACAAACAATGTAAATAACTACAGGGTGACTTGGTCAAACTAACGTTTTTCGAAACAAACCAGAACTCAATATTTTGTGCATTTCTTAAATATGTCATCAATAAAGGTCTGGATTGAATTGGTGTTGTCAATCTCAAAAAGGATTGCTGTTATAATTATATATGATTATTTCTTTATACCTCTATAGAAATAGATGATAAATTAGGCAATTATTTGTCTTAGTGATGGTGGTTCTGTTTTTTTTTTTAATTTAATAACTAGAATAATGAATCTTATATGAGTCAGCTGTGGAACTTTCAGAAAAAAATATGGAACAACTTTACAATTACAAGAATATTAAAATGCTAGGCATTCTGATGATATTATGGATAGAACCCTGAGTCTCTAGGCAAGAAGAACTGAATTCAGTTCCACTGTTAGGCACTTACTGGAAGAATGACCCTGGGCAAGTCAACTAATGTCTGACTGCCTCAGTTTCATTGTTGTGTAATTTGTTTAATAAAAGCACCCACTTCCTGGCTTGCTGGGAGAATTAAATTAGGCATTTGGAAAAATCCTTTGCAAACCTTAAAAGTGCTATATGATGGTAGATATTACAATGATCATCACTATTTTATTATGTGTTTGATCTTTATGTAGTAAGAGGAATAACAGGTTGCTGCTGCTGCTGTTGCTGCTGTAATTGACATTGCACTTTAGCGAGCTCCACTTCCGATGGCACTGTGGCAAATGCGACAACTAGGAAAAGTTTCACAAGACAAAAATAAAAGACATCACAGCTCTTAATTCCTGAAGAGATGACCAGATTCTTTATCTTTCACTAGATTTATCTATCTATCTATCTACCTATTTATCTATCTGATATAATATTTGTAAAGCACTCAGAATGATGTCTAGCACATAGTAGATGCTATATAAATGTTAGCTATTATCATTATTATTATCTGTTCATCACGCATTCATGTGTCCACCCATCTATCTATGTATCTATCATCTGTTTATCAGTTATTATTATATATTTAACAACCTATTGTATTTGAACACTGTACTGGGGTCACTCCAGAGATTCACTTAAGGCTATTATCTGATCCTGGTGGGTGAATTTACACTTCTTTTTGGACTTTTGAAGTATAGGAAATTGTTTGCTATATTAAGACTCTCTGCCTAGATGTAGTTTGCTTTGTCGAGGTCATGCAACTGTCTTCAGGAGTATATATGTACATAGTCTAGGAAGCAAGTTTTCAAAAATATAAATACTGGAAAATGCTCTGATTTACCCCGAAGATATAATTCACTAAAAGAAAAATAAATAAGGATGATTTAGTTAAAGATGTAAGAGAAGACATTTATTTTTAAAAAAAAATTATTGAAGTTGATGGAATGCTCCCTATCATTAATTTACAAGTCAAAAATTAAGTAAGAAACCCCACATCCAGATTGTCTTATAGTTGCAAGAGTATATTCTTAATCTTTTTTCAAACCACAATAACATATGTTCCATTAATGTAGGATAATTCCACAGAAGAAGGAAAGTTTATATGTTTATTGCTAATAACAAGGAGTTGTGTATTTTATGGGGTTTTATGCCTATATACTCACAATAGCTTTACTTAATTTCAGCAGTCAAAGAACTATTAATTAAATTAAATAAATTAAAATGGGTTCTTATAATGTGGTTATTTAGATCACAACTCTCTATTTAAGGGCAACTAGGTGCACAGTTGATAGAATGCCAGGCTCGGAGTCAGAAAGACTCGTCTTCCTGAGTTGAAATCTAGTCTCAGACACTTACTAGCTGTGTGACTCTGGTCAAGTCCCTTAACCCTGTCTGCCTCAGTTTCCTCATTTGTAAAATGAGCTGGAGAAGGAAATGCCAAAACCACTGCAGTATCTTAGCCAAGAAAACCTGAAATGGGGTCACATAGAGTCTGATGTGACAGAAAAAAAAATGACTGAACAACAACATCTATTTTTTTTTAAATTCCTATTAATACGTAGCACCCATAGAACCATATCAATCATTTTCTGAAGGATAATTTCATCTGTCATGTTGTTTTAATTTTCCTTTAATTAAGGCAAATGCCATAAAGATTACCAGCTAATATTTGCTCCTTAAGGGAATAGTGACAATTTTGATTTTACAATCCAAAATTAAAGTTTTTCCCAGTGAGTTAATTTTTCCTTCCTTTTTTTTGTTTGACCAATAGATGTCAGTGGTTGACTATATTCATGAAATGCATTATGCTACATTTCATTTTATGCTATTTTTAAAAGGCCATGCCATAAAGAAGTTTTCCACTTTTGTTTTCTCACTTTGAGAACTAATATTTTATTATAAGATAAAATTTTAAATTATGACTTTTAATAGACTCTAATTCATTAGAAATTTCAAAATATTTAAGATATTTTATCTATATCTATCTTACAAATTAAATCCTTTAAACTGTATTTCCTTTGCTTGATTTATATATTATCTTTTTTCCAAAGTTGACAATTTTAAAAATAAATCTAAATACGTAATTCTGCGTTGGACATAAGGGTGGTTTCTGACAACATTAAGACTATGTATATTACAACCTTCTTTATTAACTTTAAGTTACTTGAAATACCTAGTGTGTATTCACCATTAGTTACCCTCCTGGACAGTCCAATAGTAACATTCATAACTAGTCATGATTACATTGATAAAAACACTTGATTCTTGAGGGGTTTTTTTTGCTTTAACATTAGTGATGCCTTTGTGGTTGTTTGTCTTTCATGATCAAAGAGGACCGTGACATGAGGAAGGTCACGCTGTGACTTCCCAATTAATTGGATTTAAATGAGGGAGGGCTGTGCAGTCATCATTCTCACTCTCTTTTCCAGAGCTATCTGGGTGCAGTGGCAAGATATAGATCACGATGACTGGAGATGACACCTTTACATTTTTATTGTTTTAAAACCATTCCAATTTTTCAGCAAGTAAATTAAACTTTACTGAACTAAAATGTTACTCATTTAAAGCCAGATCTGTAGAGCTAAAGACCAAATGAATCTTCAAATTTGGTTATGTTATTTTGCTTATATATTACCAATGGTAAGAGATTCGGTCATTATCATTTAATCATTTGCATGTTATATAAAGTTGATGTCAATCTTGGATTGAAATATTTTCATTCTACAGTTTTAGAATGATGACATGAAGCAGTTGTTAGCAGTACTCTATTATTTGACCCCCTCACTTTTCTTCTTGCCACTATCATCACTATCTAAAGGGGTTGGTGTGTTAAATACAACACTGATATATTTTATAGACATTAATATTCTGAGTTACGTGACTTCCAAAAAGCAATAATAACAAATTCATCTGACATTATACTACTAGGCAGAGTTTTCATGGGTGCTAAGCTGTAACTGCTTCCTTTCTCTTCTCTGCTCAAACTTGAAAACACAAAATGTAATGTACAAATTACTCTACTTTGCTCAAAATGCTTCTACCCCCACTAATATACTCCAATGATGTGTTTGAGAGTCTAATAATAGTATCATAAGCATAAGTTTGAAATATTTTTTTTGAAAAAAAACATCCTACTGTTGCCGTTCACTTGTGTCCAACTCTTCATGACCCTATAGACCATACTGTCTATGGGGTTTTCGTGGCAAAGACACTGGAGTGGTTTGCCATTTCTTCTTCAGTAAATTGAGGTGAACAAAGGTTAAATGACTTGCCAAGAGTCACACAGCTACTAAGTATCTTAGATAGATTTGAACTAAGATCTTCCTGACTCCAGGCACAACATTATATCCACTGAGCCATCTAGATACCCCAGAAATATTCTACTAGGCCAATCTAATTCCTACATGAAGAAAATAACATATGACCTTTCATGTTTTCCTGCCATACTTGCCCCTTGTCAAGATGAAACGTGAATATATGTGCATGAAATAGTAATGTTATTAAATGTAATCCCATCAAACCACTTCAAAGTGCTGTGATTTCATTTGGTTAATACTCCTTCAACAAAAGTACCTCTTTAGTCCCTAAATTCTACAACGGTGGCCAGCCTTCTATTGAGCATCTCTAAATTTTGCTAGACTTTTCCTTGGGTCAAATAAAGCCCATATGGGAAGCCTTTTAGGCTTTGTAGAATTTGAAAGCTTTTCATTTTCATAGGTTTCATGTACTTAGGGTTGCCTATGCCATGATCAGGAAAAGGGTAGGATTTTGAAGACTTCTTTCAGAGTTTTGGGAATTGCAAATTATTTTACATCTCCAGAGCTGATCTTTCTATATAATTTCCAATGGTGTGGAGGCATTCAAAACTTTTAAAAAGTTGAGCCAGAATAATGACTGAATATAGGTGGTTGTTTTACCTGTTTTTAAAAGCTCCGTTTAGAAAAAGATTCATTCTTATGTTTCTGACTAATATTTTGATATTTTCTGGAAAATGCCTACATATAATTCAATTGGTCCATATGATCAAAAGCAATAAAAGACATGATATGAATAATTCAGGCTAACCCATATTACTTGGGCAATACATGTGTCACATCTCTGGCTAAATTTTGTCCTCTATCGAGTTGGACAAGTTGATTCCTAAGGTTTTTCACCAAACCAATAACAATATTTCAAATGTAGTCTAACCAAGGCAGAGTACAGTGAGCCAGCTATCTCAGTTGTTTTAGATACTTACATTAACATAGATGAAGATTTCACTTGATTTTTGACATACACATTTCACTTGTTAATAATTTAAATTGAGCTTGTGGTCTACTCAGACCACAAAGTCTTTTGAACATAAACTACCGTGTGGTCAATTCTCCATTACTGTGCATTGATATTTTAGACCTAAGTGCAGAATATATTTTTATCACTATTAAGTTTCACCTAGTGAGTTTGGTATATCCTCCAGCCTTCCAAAGTCTTTCCAACTTTGTACTGTCTTTTTCCAAAATGTTGCCCATGATCCCAGCTTCGTGTTATCTATAAATCTGATAAGGAATATCTTCCATGTCTTCACCCAAATCACAGAGTTGCAGTCTTAAAAAGAAACTAAGGGCTATTAACCTAAATCATGAGGTCATATTTACTTCCTTTCAATTTGATGTACATTAGTAAGCATGTAATATGGTGAAGGTATTATTATAACTATTGAAAGAAATATAACAATAAATAAAGCTTAATTCTGGAACTTAAATAACTAGTAAACTATTAAGGAAATACAACTTATATAGCAATTGTTTTATAATAAAAAAAGTACATTTTCTTCACTGTCAGTACTCATATTGTCCATTCACTTGATTGTAGGCATTTAAAGTCATATATGTTGCTTTTAAATTTCTAACTTGTGAGTTACAGAATTAATCCTCTACTACCTTTCTCTGTAATTATCTTTCACTTATTTTTCATATAGATAATTGTTCCTACATAGCTATCAAAATCATCTCTGTTTTTTCTTCTTTCTTTTTATTTTTAGGAGAGAAGGCAGGACAATTGGGGTTAAGTGATTTGCCCAAGGTCATACAGCTAGTAAGTGTGTTAAGTGTCTGAGGCTGGATTTGAATGCAGGTCCTCCTGACTCCAGGGCCAGTAGTCTACTCACTGTGCAATGTAGCTGCCCCTTTCCTGTTTCTTTATGTCATTCTTTCTTTTCCTCAAATTTCAGTATAATATTCTGATCTCGTCAAGTAAATCACCATCTTACTATGGAGATTCTTTTTATTCTCCCATGAGATTTGCTCATCACCTTTAGAAAAACTCATAATTTTGCTCTAGAAGGAGATCTTTAGAATAGAAAGGGACTTCAGAACTTATTCACTCCAATTCTATCATATTACAGATGAGAAAATGGAGGTTCATAGAGTGATTTGTCCCAAGTCTCACAAGTAGGATTTATACCCAGGTCTTCTCACTCCAAATCTATCACATTTATACTGCATCATGCTGCCTTTTATTGATACCCAGGTTCAAATTCTGTGCCTGACCTTTGCTAGGTATATGACAAAGAACAAGGATTATGAAGTCTGTAAAACTACACACTGCAGTCAAGTTCCCAAATTTAGGAGTTTCCTGTACCTATGAAATCAGAGGTCCCCCAAAACAAAAATTAAAGTTCTATAGAATTCTTTTAAAATATTTCCTAGCTACGTAAACTATCATCTATTCAAGTGACAGTGCATCCTCTCCTTTCTCTCTTCCGATGTAAAAAGATCAGCCTAGAGGTTTGCATATTCTAATTATACCATTTGAAAACAACACAGCGATTAAAATCATAAATTACAGATATATCCCATTTTGAAAATGTATAACATACAGATTTTTGGAGAGAATAATGTTATTTGAGCAGTGAGAGCAGCAGCCAGATTGCAAGAGAGTGAGAATTAAAAGGGACGTAAAGAAGTGGAGATGAAAGAATATGGATAGTTCTTTAAAGGCATTAGGATGTGAAATTGAGACAATATGTAAGTTGATATCCTTCTATTTTAATTAATGATTCTTGCTAAACAGGTGCTAAGTAAGCCATCCATTACAGATGGGTGTGACTTATCTGACATTCTTCATGCTGAAGGTGGGTAAGGCCCAAAGAGTAGGACAGGTGTGGGATCCTCCTCTGAGGTACAAGATGAGAATACCTTGACCAGATCCAGGGCAGGCAGATGCCAGACCAAGTGGCCTTTTCCTCACTATATGCATGGGGAAGAGTCATAGAAGGAAATACGTTTTCTTAAGCCAAGTGTGTTTTCTCTTGGTTTCCACAAAAGTCCTAGGGAAACTATCTCTTCCTCTTTTTAAAGGCAGTGTCCCTGAGAGGATCAGAAAAGGAGTAGAGTGTAGGCATCAGGAAATTTCATTCTTAGACACACATTATCTAGAACCAAGGACAGAGCTGGAGCCTAGCATAGAGGATTAAAGATTGGAAAATGTCCATCGTTTCAATTTCCACTCCTTCCTTTTTGCCTTAGCTTGTGTACCACTTAAAATCAGCATACCTGTATAAAACCTCACTTTTTCTATGATAGTGATAACTATATGGATCCTCAGATAAATTGAGAAAAGAAGGAATTAGAACCCTAGATTTAGAGAGGGTATAGACCCTAAAAGTCATCCTTGCTAACCCTTTCATTTTACAGATGGTGAAACTGAGGCCAGAGAGATTAAACAATTTATTCAAAGACAAACAAGTTTTAAGGAGCACAGATAGGATTAGTTGATTTCAAATTGAGCACCCTTTCCACTATGCCATACTTTCTCCCAGGAGCAAGAGAAGGATAATCACGTATGATGAGGTCATGAAAATCTTGTATATATTTCCAAGAAACAAGTCACAGGATCATAATTCATAAGGCTTAAATGTTAAATATAAAATGACTTGTTTCATTGTCATTATCATTCTATCTAAAGAAACATTTTATTATTATTGTCAATTATCACTTTGACTCAAAAAAAATGGAACCACTGAAAGTAATTTTTTTCAGGAATAGGAGGGTGATTTATATGTATTCTCTTAGACTTTATGATCTGAAATTTAATTTCTTCTCAGAATTTGTTAGCTGAACACATAAGGATTTTAAGTACTATAGGATTGAAAATTTAAATGTTTTTCCTTCACATTATCTCAAAGTACATACATTATATCTGCAATTGAAAAGAAATGCTTGGCTTGACTAGAGAAAGAAAAATAATTTTAAGCTGAATATCATATATGTGCATGTGCCTGCCTGCCTGCATGTGTGTGTTTGTTGATAACTATGGTTGAGACTAATATCAGAATGACCAATTGGATATTCATAATATTTAGAAGATTTTAACACTTCAGAAAGATGAAAATTAAATAATTATAAAGGTGTTGGATTACTAGCAATGACATAGCTATATAAATGCAAAGAAGAAGAGAAATGATTCATGCATAGCTACAGAAAATAAGAGCAGGGAAGGTAATTACAAAAATTTGTATTTCGTTTTCCTACTCTGAGTTCATGAAATATTTCTTTGTCAAAATGTCCATACATGTAACAAAATAAAAGCATGTAAGCAAACCACTTTTTGAGTATTTAGTCACAGTCCTTGGATTTTATCCTAGAAGTCAATGAATTTGGCTGCTGTCAGAAGGGAAAGAGAAGGTAATTTCAAAGGTCAAGTCATTGACACAGAAAATATACTTGTTTCAGCTCTCTAGAGTTTAACCTTGAATTTTTTTCTTTTGCACCATGCTTGTCAATGACTGTTGAGTAAATAAACTGTAGAAAGAGAATCTTGAAAGTAACGCACATAGAAAGTAATGCACATATGCCTTTCTATAAGTATCACTTTAGAAATCTTTTTTTAGTCATTTCATCTTTTTAAAATGAGCAGATTAGAAGCAGATCAATTCTAATATGTCTTTTAACTCAGTCACAGAAATGTTTACTTGCTTACTCTATTAATATTCAACTTCATTGAATATTGGTCATTTATCAGAGATATTGTTTTACAATCATAGACTATATCGTTAGTAACAGAGAATTTTTTTGAATATGTCTACTGCTGGGCATAAAGAGAACGTGACCTAAGATAGTAAATGGGTGGGTCAACACAAATCTATCAATGTTAATCACATAAGCTGTAGCATCTCTCATATTGAAAATTCCTTCCTTCATTGGAAGCACTATATATTATGTTAAATATATTATGTTAAAATTATTTTGGCATCTTCTCATCTAGTAGATGTTTTGAAGACTAATCCTTGAACACCTTTAAATTTATTTTGTCTCCAACAGAGGTTTCTTCTTAAGTTGTTAGAGTCCCAATCAAATGATTCAACCAACAAAACTAAAGGAAATGAATAATTTCTTCATAAATATCACTCAATCTCTCGTTCTATAATTAATGAGCATTTATTTTGCATCTACTATGTACCAAGAACCATGCTAGGAGCTGGAGATACAAATATAAAAGTAAGACAATGCTCATTGAGGGCAAAGATTGTCTTTTGCCTCATTTTGTATTACCAGCACTTAGCACAGTATCTGGCACACAGTATGAACTTAATAAATACTTAATGAATTGAATTAAAAATCAAGAAGCTCACATTCTTTTAAGGTAGTAGAATGGATTCACTGATAATTTAGTATGAGGTCCATATAACATACATAAGGTAAATATAAAATAAATAAAAAATGATGGAAGTCATTAATCACTAGGCTGCTGAGGAAAGGCTTTTCAGAGAGGTAACATGTAAACAGAACCTTGAAGAAGGTAGGTAGGAGGTATCAAGAGGCAGAGGTGAAGACAGAGAGTGTGCCAGACATTTATTTTGATATCTACATCTATGCACACAAATGCATGTGTTCATGTCTACATCCATCTATATTTATGCCTATGGGTATCATCTGTAAAGGAGTGATCATTTATAATACTGATGGTAAAGAGATAGGCATTTCTTCTTGATATGGGATACTTGATGGGGTCTGTACTCAATTTTCTCCTCTCCCCCAACTGCTCAGTGCTCTTTCTTCCTCACCCCACTGTATTATGACGTAGTAATGGAAAGATGAGACTTAGGATGAATAAGATGGAAGTCAAGATTCTGGTGATAGATTAGATGTGAATAGTAGTCAAAAATGTTAAATAACTTTAGGTTTCTTGAGGCTGAGGTACAAGAAGGACAATACTACAACTGACATAAATTTAGAAAAGTGACAATTTTAGGAAAATGATGAATTCCATTTTCAACATAATATGTCTCACGTGTTGGTGGAATTTCCAAGTGGAGATCTATCTTACAGACAGCTATATATGTGAAAATGTGAAGAGAATGAAAAGTCATCCTAGTTAATATAAAAACTTTATCTTCAAAAATGGAAATTTCAAATCACATGTGGATGAGCTCTCAAAGAGAGTTGATATAAAGCAACTAGGAGAAGAATATATGGGTATTCTACTAAAACTATGGACCACAGGTAATTGGGGAAGGGACAGAGGTGCCAGAAAGGTGGGAAGAAAAGGAAATATAGAGTCATATCAACTAAGAAGCTTTTCAAGAGAAGGCAAATGCTCATTAGTATTAGATAAATCAGGGAAATCAAACTAAGATTACCAAAGGGCTTGAAAGTAGAGAGTTCACAGGATATTTTGTAGTTTTATGGCAGGATAAGAACACTCACAAAGCTAAGGAGATAGTGAGATATAGAGACAGGGTGGCAATGGGACTAAATAAACCATTTAAAAGTCTAGTTATGAGAGAGAGAGGGAGAGAGAGAAAGAGACAGAGAGAGAGAGAGAGAAAGAGAGAGAGAGAGAGAGAGAGAGAGAGAGAGAGAGAGAGAGCAAGAGTGAGGGAGAGAGGAGGGATGGAGGATGGCAAGTTAAATGGGTAAGTAGATAAAATGAAAGTTGGTTTAAACATAATAAAATGTAAACCTATCTACGAGGAAAACAGTGGCAAATGAGCTAAATATGCTTGGTTTCTTTAGTTCTCTTGTCTTTCCCTTTCTTTATTATTATTTCTTTAAGTAAATCCTTTTAATAGTACATGGCAAGAAGAGGTAATCAAACTTTCTTCTCAGAATTCTTTTTGCTTAAAGATGCTAGAGAAGAAAGGAATAGTTATACAAAGAGACTTTTTTAATCATTCAGGAAAGCATGGATTTTGTGATTCTCACTGTCAGGGCAATAATGGGTAGAAGAGGTACGTGCATTTATTTTTCCTACATCTCTCAAGTCACACTAGATATTGGTAATAACTGACTGCTTTGACTATCTAGGGTCAACTCTGAAGTAGAAAGCTGAATTAACTAATCTCATGTAGATATTTCTCAATACACAATGTTATAATTCTATGTGTAGATGACTAAGGATGGTAGATCATAGTATATTCTTGGTGAAGTCTTCCACAAAGGTCCCGTGATTTCAACAACGTGGGAACCACCATAGGCTTCTGTGTGAATTCTCTCCAAGACACTCTTTCCAACAATACAGACCATAAACAACTTCTTCCATTAGACAAGTTCTGTGGAGTTTCCCGAAGCCCACATAAGTGAAATGATTTTACTGAGGATCATCCAGTGTCCATCCAGCTATGCCTAGCATGCTCTTTATTAAACCAAGATCTCTCTGTTAAGCTGAGCATCTTCTCTATACTTTAGGTCCAAAACCATTGACTATAGATGTGAAAGGAGAATTGTTGAAACAACAAAATGTTCCTTGGACAAGTAATGATATACAGACATGTGATATTACCTTATATATTATCGGTGTTCAAAAAATGAATATTGATTGAAGTGATGATAATGTGGCTACATTTCCTGAAGAAAACATTTATTGGATACACACACACACACACACACACACACACACACACACACACATACACATATACATACAGACAGAAATACACTTATATTTTGTCTCTATGAGTGCAAGTTTAGAATTTTTATTCATGTTCCTCTCTGTATTTTCAAGTTCCAATTCAGGATAACATTGAGTATTTTATATAAATTCTTAAATCCTAAACTGGTCTAGCTAATCATTGTATTATCATTATCATAGACCACAAAACATTGGAAATGTACTTTAAAACATCAAAGACCAAAAACTTCATGTGGCATACTTTACAACTGCCATCAAACATGAAAAATAACATGGAAATAGATGCTAATTGGAATTGTATGAACTACTAAAATAAAGGTAATAAATATTCAGAAACATTACAATCAACTTACTAGTAAACTATTGTTGAGAAAATCTCTCAATCCTAAATTGTTAATAACTGAAAATTTTAAGATGTCAAAGCATTTCAAAACTGTTGTTTGAACTCGTTTTAAAGTGTGTGTGTGTGTGTGTGTGTGTGTGTGTGTGTGTGTGTGTGTGTGAATGTGAGGTTACCTTAGAAATGAGCCTCTAAGTCAAAAAGTGTGTCCATAAGTTGTTTTTAATTTATTAGGACAGGTATTGAGTGTACACATTGCAATTATTCCACACAAATTTTTAGAAAGTGATGTTTAACTCATGCTATTCTGTAGTTTCTCTAGGTTTTTAGTTAACATTTTATAAATCAGATAGTAAGAGGTAGGGTATAGATATTTTTGGTATTTAAAGGTGCTGATGTTGAAATAACATCTTTTAAATGAACTCTAAATTCAATAATTAGAGAGACCACATAACAGTGTTTGAACTGAGAAGCTTTGCAAATGTATTACTCATTGCACTGTTTTCAATGTCGGCAAAGATTTAGTAATCTTGGATTTTTAGAATAGATTATATACAAGAAATTAAATTAATAAGAGAAACCAATCAAATAAGTTACTTATTATTCATATTTAAAAATAACCATATATTGTAATCCTATTTATTTTCAAATGTTAAATATGAACAAAAATATTCTTTAAATATTTTTCTTTATTTAATGGACATGGTGAAAACCATACAAGGCAAGATAGAGAGGAAAATAACTAGGAAAACAGATGATTAGTACACACAATTTATATACAAATATGCATATGTTATATACATATACATGTATATGCACTTAAACATATTACACCTAGTTCTATAAAAATGTATTCGTAAATTCCTACGTGTATGTGTATGTGTCTTTTTTTTTTTTGTATTCCAAGCATTTAGCATGGGGTTTGACACATGATAAAAGTTGACTGAATACTCACAGACTTGATTCAACCTGAGCTACATCCCTGGACTTTCACATGCAGATGCAATTGGCCAATCTATTAGAAGGATTCTGTGATATAGATGGCAGGGATATAGGTACTGTATTTGTGATGTTGATTTTTTGAGCCCAAGTGTAATCAATGCTTACATTAATCAGTATAAAATTTTGTCTTCTTAGATTTGATCTAATGTTCTAACCTGCCAAGATCTTTCTGAAAGCTATTATACATTTTGGTTTTCTTTCTTAACCTTGCAATTTCTGAAAATTTGACAAACATTTCATCTACCTCAAGGAGATGAAATTCAATGACAATCTAAGTCATTAATTAAAAAAGGCAAAATGCCACCAAGTAAAGCATAAATCTATGAGAAGTTCACTCATTTATTCACTCATACATTCATTCCACAAATATTTATTGAGTTCACTTTGTGCCAGGCACTGGAGGTAAACCTTTTCCAGTGTCTGAGTATACAACATTGAGGTAAAAAATGCTCCTAGCCTTCAAGAACTTAAATTTTATTGTGGGAAAACAGCATGTATTTGAGATAAATAAATACAAAATACGTACAACACTTATACAAAGTCATTAATAGAAGAGAATACTAGCAAGTGAGGAAATAAATCCTTTGTAGGAGTGGCACTTGAACTGCTTCTTGAAGGAATCTTTCCTCTGTTTGGGTTACAAGTCCTTCATAACCTACCATTCCTCCTTCCCCCTGATTGTAGTCTTCTAACACCTTAACTATCACCATGTACTCTAATCCAAAGACACTGACTCCTTGCTGTTCCATGAAGAAGACACTCCAACCTTTGGCTTTGGACAATGTTGAGTGACTACTTAGAGACTTGATTCAACCTGAGCCACAGCCTTGGACTTTTATATGTAGATGCAGTAGGCCAAGATATTACAAGGATTCTGTGGGACAGATTACATCACAACACTGGCTAACTTTCAAATAGAGTAGATTTAATGTTAAAATTTAACTCATTTTTTAGTTAATTAGTATTCCATAAAGTATCTTCCTTTTCTTCTCCCTTCTCCTCCTCCTTATTCTGCCTTCTGCACCTCCAAGATTAAGCTCATAACCTCTAATATCATCACCTTGCTGCCAACTGAAGCCTTGATTAACACCACCTCAGCCTCCTCTCCCCTCTGATTTGAGCCTGCAGAGTAGAGTACCAAACTCCTCCCAAAGCCTTCCTTGATAACAGGTAGAAATTAGACTTTTGGCTCACTTCACTATGTATCTGCTCCTCTGCCTGGTTTCAGCTCCATAGAATAAGATGCTCCCATTCCAGCTACCCCTTGGTCTCTTCCCTTCCACCCCCTACTTTCCTACCTCCTTTCAAGTGTCTTCACCCCATTAGATTGTAAGCTCATTGAGGGCAGGGGCTATCTTTTTCTTAATTGTATCCCCAGTCCTTAGCACAGTACCTGGCACATAGTAGGTGTTTAATAAGTGCTCATGGGATTAGACTGGATTTTTTCTCCCTTTTCCCTTCCCACTTCTCCCTCCTCTGCCTCCTTCTCTTCCACACTTTCCTTCTTCTTTGTAATAGTCCTCATTTTCTTCCTCTTTTTCCCCTTCTTCACTTTCCTCTTCCTCCTCCTCACAGCATGTTATAGTGGAAAGAGTCCAGTGCTAAAGGACTGAGCTTCAAACATCTTCTCCCTCCTACCTTCTACATCTCTGATATTGGTGGGGCAGAGAGAGAGAGCGAGAGAGAGAGAGAGAGAGAGAGAGAGAGAGAGAGAGAGAGAGAGAGAGAGAGAGAACACTACATTTGTAGGCCTTTAATTGTGGCAAAAATACAATCATTGCATAATCAATTAAAGTCACCAAAAATGTACCTATCTTTCCTTACCAAATGAAGTTGTTAATTAAGTCTGTAAAGAGTTTTTGAAATATTTGTAGACCTGTACAGCTTACCTCCCAAGCATCTTCTTTAGATCATTTCCACTTTTTTGAAATAAAAAATATTGCCTCACAACTTAAATGACTTTTTTTTCTTTTGTCCTAACAACTTTACACCCACAATCTACTTGTTTTCCTGTTTATCACTTATCTCTTTTTTGTCTCACTACTTACCTTTTCTTATTTTCTTTGCCTTGGTATCTACTTACTCTTTAAATCCTTATTAGGACCTTACACCATAATTTTTCAATTTCTTTAACCTCCTTTCACAGGGACTAGAAAGACTATCTTGACCAGATGACACTTCCTGCTTCAAAATTACCTTAATTTCCTTTAATTTTTTAAAACTATCCAAATTACCTTCATCACTAGATCTTTTTTCAGCTAGAGTCTTTCTTCTGTCCCTTCTTCTGCAGTAACCTGAAGTATAACCCAGGGAGTTTGGCCTTTATAGAAAAGTAAATGGACCTAAACTCAATGAAAGCACTCATATTTACAATAAATTGAATACAGGACAGGCTTTATTTACCTTAACAAAAAAGTGAAGATATGCATATGCATCTGAGTCCATTAACTAAATGGCTACACTAGTGATTTCAAGTCTTGGACAAGAAGGAGAGCATACATAGCAGGGAATGTACAGGCATGCACAATCCACATGTTACCCTACACTACTACCAGGTACTCAGGGAAGAAGTCTATTGGACCATCCTATCTTCTCTAATGTGGATGAATTTGGGACCAGAGGGTACCTAAGAAAAGCTGCCTCAACTGGTTTTCCTGAACAGTAAAATTAAGGAACTGTGCTCAGGAAGGGTCTGTATCCCTTAACCAACCTTAGTCATATCATAAAAGGTCAACTTTCAATGTCCTGATGAAAGAGGATTGGACTGGGAGCCAAGAGTTCTGGATTCTAGTCATTAGTCATTCACTAATTCTGATTCTTTCTTTCCTCATCTATAACTGAGGGGTTTCAGTGAGGTCCCCTCTATGGTTTCTTCAAACTCTAAATAGTTTCTTTATGAGATTCAGATTCTACATGGTTCTTAATCAACTCTCTCTCAAATTAGTAACAGTTGATTTTTAGTGGATTACAGAACCATAGCTTTAGTGACATTTGAAGTCATTTTATCCAACCCTACATTTTAGAGAAACTGAGGCACAGAGAAGGTAAATGAATTGTCAAGGTCACATAGATGATAATTTCTAAGGCAGGAATTTAACTCAGGTTTTCCTAACTCAAAACCCAGCACTCTATCTACTGCATCACCTAGCTGCCTCTACAGGAATCTACTTTCCCTTTGTTTACCAAAGCAGGGTTCTCAATTGGAATGATGCATTATCATTCCATGCCAGGGTTTTACTTCATTAAAATTGTCCCAAAAAAGGAATCAGACAGCAGTGACATGCACAGCTCTGGGCGGCTGTACCAGTCTGCTACAGCTGATGTTTGTTTTTACTCCTGTGACTTGTCTGCAGGGCAAAATGGCAACTGGCTTGGCTTGCTTCATGGTGTGTGTGTGTGTGTGTGTGTGTGTGTGTGTGTGTGTGTGTGTGTGTGTGTTTCCAGACAAATCAAATAGCAAAAGAAAACAAATGACAGGAGAACAAATAATCCTGCCATGATCCCTGATAGCATTTTCCACAAAGAAATACTCATCCACTTGACATAACTGACATGAAAAACATTCTTTTTTAGGGGTAGGTAGCAAGGGGAGTTGGAGGAAGGTTGTCAGTACAGAACTCATTGAAAATGAGTATGAAATTTGGCAATGGAGAGTGGGAGGCTTTTATTAGGAAATGGCAGCATGATTCCTGATTGACCTTTCCCTTTGTTGCCCTTGTAACCCCATGAAGACTTGGAGGGTAAAGCAACCAAAGCCTACTGGGCAGTAGACATATTCAGACTGTGACAATAATCAGCATTAGCCATTTTCTGTTTTCTCATGGAGTGATCCTGGCTAGAAATGTTCTATTCCTGAAATGCCTGTGCCAAAGTAACTCCATACACCACTGGTTTATATCCCATTCCACCCACTTTTTCTGACTATTTTGTAATTCAGTTCTCATCTGTTAGGGTATTTGTCTAATAGAACTTGGAATGTGTGTGTCTGTGTGTATGTATGTGTGTGTATGTCACCTGTAAAACAATTTATAGTGTTTGATGCATTGTGAGGAAGTCATCAATTTCCTGTGAATGATAAGGAAGCACTTTCTTTTTATAGGACTTTAAATTTCAATGATGTCATAGCCCCATTGACATCTTTTCTTTGATTAATAGTGATCAAGAGTATAAAGCATATGAAGCATCCATCCCTTGTTCTTGTTCAAGAAAGGTAATAATATCAATAAATCTATTACTACTGGAAAAGCCACAGTTATTGGCTCTATTATGGATCCATTAATAATCCCTCTAACTCACCTGACCCAAACTACTTACCCTGGTGACACCCTCTCCTTTAGCTCTCCCTTTTAGAATGTAAAGTCCTGGAGGGCAGGTATCATTGCACTTTTGAATTTGCATATGCAACATCTACATTGTTATGTAAATTATTTGGGACAATAAATTATTTTTACATGATTTCATTTCGTGTCCGCAATGTTCATACACTCATGCTGCCACTAGGCTGACTTAGAATATCTGACCATGAGTAGATGAAACCAGACTGAATTGGTTATTCTACATTCATTCTTAGTCAATTGACAGCTAGATTATATCCTATGCAAGTGGGTTTTTTGTTCCGCCTTTTTTTATCTGTGGTGTCAAAAACTGAATATTATTCCAAGGGAACGTGCAAAAGTTGTAACTCTTAAAGAGCACACTCACATGCTGTTGATTGAAACTGAAGATAGCACAACTGTGTTAACTAGGCTCATTGACCCTTCAGTTCAGCAAGACAATCTTTTATACCTCCTGACTTGACTTACCATCCCACTCACCCCACTTGCTTTCATCAAACTTCCCATAGCTCCCTCTGCCCCGACACTTTCAATTGAGAGCCTTACCTCATATTTCTCTGAAAAAAAAATGGAAACTATTTGCCAAGAGCTCCCTGTTCTCCCTTCTTTCTGATCTTCCCATACTCAGATGCCTTCTACCACTATTTCCTCCTTCATTCTTGTCTCACCTGAAGAAGTGGCCTTGCTCCTTACTAAGGAATACTTTTCTACATGCATGACTGATACCATTTCATCCTATTTTCTCCAGCTGATTGAACCCTTTATCACCCCAACTCTCACTTGTCATCAGTTTCTCCATATCCCTACTGCCTACAAACATGCCAGTATCTCCCCCATCCTCAAAAAAAAAAAAAACAACAACTTCATTTGATCTATCAATGCTTTCTAGGCATTGTTCTATCTCTTCGATCTTTTGCCACTGTGGTTTTGTGGTTAAACTTTTTTACTATTTACAATTGCTTCCTATACTTCTTTTTCTTTCATTCTCTTCTTAATTCTCCAGAGTCTGGACTCTGACCTCATTATTCAATTGATACTGTTCTCTCCAAAGTTACTGTGATCTCTTAGTTGCCAAATCTAATGTTTTTTTTTCTCTTAATCCTCTGTCTTGAACTCTTTTTAGCCCTTAAAGCTGTCAAAGAAAAGCCTTTTCTGAATTCAAATCCAGCCTGACATTTACTAGCTATGTGACCTTAAGCAAGTCTGTTGTGAAAATAATATGAATTAATATTTGTTAAAATGATCAGCATAATGCTGGCATATAGTAAGCTCTTAATAAATGTTTGTTTCCTTGCTTTCTTCTTTTTCCTTCTCTTTGATACATTCTTCCTTCTAGGGTTTCTGTAATACTTCTTTCTTGATTCTCCTTCTACAAATCTGACTATGCCTCAGTCTCCTTTTTCAGACTTTTATTTGGGTCACATCTGCTAACTGTGGGTGTCTCTGAGAGCCCACTTTTCTTCCTCTGTACTATTTCCCTTACTGATTTCCATCATCAGATCTCATGGATTAAATTATTATTTCTATGCTTTTCAGACCTAACTGTCCAGCCCTAACCTCTCTTTTAGCCTCCAGCCTCATTTAATTTTCCTATTCCACCTCTTGGAATCTTAGACTATGTCCCTAATATATCTTAAAGTCAACATGTCCAAACATGAACCTTTAGTTTTTCCTAAACCAAATCCTGCCCTCTCCCTACCCTGTTACTATCAAGAATATTACCCAGTCATCTTGGCTCAAAACTCAGATGATATCCTTCATACTCTCTCATCATCCCCCCCCCCATATCAGATTTGTTCCAAACTCTATAGATTTTACCTTAATAACATCACTTTTGTTTTTGCATGCCCTCTTTTCTCCTCAAAGCCACCACCTTTATCATCTTATGCCTTGACTATTGAAATACCTTTCTTAGTGATCTCCATGCTTCAAGTATCTTTCCATTCTTATGCATCTTCCATAAAATCCAGAGAGTCCCTATCACCTTCAAAAACCCAACAAAGAAAATAAAAAAGAAAACAAAACCAGAATCATATGTTTTACATTCAAAGCCTTTCATAACCTAGCTAGCTCCTACCTTTCCACTTTTCTTACATATTGCACATTCTCACATATTCTGCAATGCAGTGATACTCCATCTTCTAGCTCTGCAAACTGCCACTGGCTGACCCCAATTTCTGGAATTCCCTTCTTCCTCTGCCTACTGGCTGCTTTCAAGTCTCAGCTAAAATATTAATGTCTACAAAAAAAAAAAACTTGTGAAGATTATTCTTAATCCTTGTGCCCTCTCTATGTTGATTTTCAATTTGTTCTGTTCATATTTTGATTGTTCATAATTATTTTCCTGTTGTCTACCCCATTAAGCTGTGAAATCCTTGACAACAGGGACTGCCATTTTTTTTCTTCTTTTTCTTCCCTGAGGGCCTATCACAGAGTCCAGAACATAGTAAAAATTTAATAAGTATGTGTTGACTCAGTTCCAAATCATGTAAAATAAATGATTTCAGCTCAAGTAGCACTCACTGCATATTAATCTTTTTATTTAAAAAAGATTTGATTAATTGTATGTAAATAAATTTAATTATATTACTCTGTCCCAAGTAATTATCATGCCAATGTAGCACAGTGCCTAGCATATAATAGGTGTTTAATAAATGCTTTTTTGTTTATTAATTCATTCAATCTTCTCAAGTTCCATTAATAAAAAGAGCCATTAAGTTAGAAGATAGTCCTAAAAAGCTATTGTTTAGGGGCAGCTAGATGTTGTAGTGAATAGAGCACCAGCCCAGGAGTCAGGAGGATCTAAATTCAAATCCAGCCTCAGATACTTCCCAGATGTGTAACCTCGAGTGAGTCACTTAATCCAGATTGCCTTAAGAAAAGCTATTGTTAAAATTGCTTAATGGGATATCTGCTTAAAAATGTAAAAGATGGATTATTTTGAGAAGATTTTGGTATAGTTTGTGATGTTTTTTTTGTTTTTTTCACATTTTGAGGGGAGGGATGATAAGATTTGAAGAAAAGGCTTATTAACAGAAATATGTAGTATGACAAGTTCAGGGAATTTAAGATAAATGCATGCAGATAATTCTGTTTATTTGGTATGAGGTATTTTGGATATAAATTATAATAGGAAGAAGTCACTGAAATAAGTTATTTGACTACACTGATAAGTAGAATAAACAATTTTTAAATATGATTCAGACTTTATCAATATCTGTTGAATATCTGAATTTAAATATATGTTTAATCACCCAAAGATATCATTCTTATGATGCAAAACAGCTTCATTTCAGAAAATGGCTGGAAGACTGCCACAGTTTTTCCATTTTAACGTAAGTATTGACTTTCATATAGACACAACCAGCCATAAGTATAATGACATAAAATGCAGGAAGAACATTTTGCAGGGGATAGAAAATATTTTCTAGTAATCACTATTTTCAATGAATGGCTGTTGCCAAGAGTAAAGTTTTGAATGAGGAAATCAATTTCAGCCTTCCTATCAATTTTCTAGTTTGTCATTGGCAGTTCTATTTTTTTAATTTTTAGTTTAAAAAACTCAGTTCCACAGGTTTTTGAGTTCCAAATTTTCTCCGCCTTCCTCTCCTCCCACCGCCCAAGATGGCATGTTATCCAATATAAGTTTATACATACCTTTACATTAAGCTTATTTACACAATAGTCAAGTTGTAAAGAAGAATTGTAGCTAATGGAATCAATCCTGAGAAAGAAGAAACAAAACCAAAAAAAGAAGGAAAAAAAAGAGAGCAAGTAGTTTTGCCTCAATCTGCATTCAGACTCCATAATTCCTTCTCTGGATGTGGGTAGTTTTTTTTTTTTTCCATCATGAGTCTTTTGGAGCTGTCTTTGAACCTTATGTTGCTGAGAAGAGCCAAGTCTGTCAAAGTTAGTCATCACAGATACCATGTGTCTATAATCGTGTATAATGTTCTCCTGATTCTGCTCCCTTCACTCTATTTTTTTAATAAAATGTTTGTGTTGTTTTGAGATCATTCAGTAAATGCATTTGATTCCAGATTTTATCTTAGTGTTCTATGCAAGTCCTTACTCTAACTGAAGAATTACAATATTGCAAAAGTAAGTGGATGGCATATGTATAGGAACTGTGAAAATAAATGTTTAATTAAATATTTGAATTAAAAATAATTTATTAAGACATTGTGTTTTTACATCACTCAAACTATTCCCTTCTGTGTACTTTTCTGTCTTCCTCCCCTATGATAAAGAATATTTAAAAAAAAAGAAAAACAGAAAAAAAGTCAAGAAAACTGCTCAATTCATAAAAACCCTGAAGGTATATTCTATATGCCACATCCAGATATTTTCTTCTTCTATCTCTTCCTTAGGTTCATGATTATTCTTTGTGGTTTAACAATATTCACTTTCAGTAATTTTGTGGTTTTTATTCTTTCAGTATATATTTTTGTAGTTATTGTACATGTTGTTTTCTTAGTTCTGGTCATTTTATTCCATACATGTTCATGTAGATCTTTCTGTCCTCCCATTCTGATATTTATCACTTCTCAGAGCATAAAAAGCCAATAATATTCAATTTGTTTAGCCATTTCCTCATCAACAAATATTCACCAAAATAAAAGTGCTGCTTTAAATATTTTGGTGTATATGGGGATTTTCTTATTATGTATGATCTCCTTGGGGTATATACCTAGTTTATCTAGGGTGGGAGGAAGAGAAAAGAATAAGGATGAAAGAACATGGTCATTTAGTCATTTCATATGTATAAATCCAAATTACTTTTCAAAAAGGTTTTTTACTGATTCTCAGTTCTATTAATAACGCACTAGCGTGCTTACCTTCTGTGCCAGTAAGGCAAAATGGGCTTAGTTTAATGGGTGCCCTTGAGGAGTTTGGCTTTTGTTTACGGTGAAAGTACTTTCACCTGTTAAATGCTAAGCCCCAGGCCCAAAGCTCTATCAGGTGTGAAACGTGTGTGGGCGTAGATTAAGGACTTAAGAGGGGCCAATTCGGGAACCAATGGGTCTCTGGACTCTGGTCTCTAGTCTTTGAGGCACTTGTAGCTACAGGGGAATAAGATCCATTCCTAGATAAAGTCAAGAGCATAAAACAAAAGAGCAATGACCACATATCTCCTTAGATCATATCACCTTGGAAGTACTAAAAAAACCCTACAGACTTCCAGAACTAGTTGTGAAAACAACAGTACAAAAATCTCTAAGTTTGGGACAGTGTCTTCCACCACAAAACAGAGTCCAACTTTAACATAAAGCTAAAAGTCAAGAAATAGGCTGGAAAATGAGCAAACAACGTAAAAGAACCTGATGATAAAGTTATTATGGTGACAGGGAAGATCAAGACACAAACTTGGGAGAAGAAAATAATGTCAAAATGGCAATAAGCAAAGCCTCAAAGGGAAAAAATGTAAATTGTTCACAAGCTCAATAAAAAAATTCCTCTAAGAGCTCTAAAAGGATTTTAAAAATCAATTAAGAGAAATTAGAGAGATGAAGAAAATTATGAAAGGAAAATCAACTGTTTGGTAAAAGAGGCACAAAAATATTAGACAAAATAATACCTTAAAACCAGAAATGACCAAATGGTAAAAGAGAAAAAAAAATTCAGCAAAGAAAAGAATGACTTAAAGAGTAGAATTGGCCAAATGGAAAAAAGGGGTACAAAAGCTCACTGAAGAAAATAATTTCTTAAAATTGAGATTTGGACAAGTGGATACTGATGAGTCCATGAAACACCAAGACATAATAAAACAAAATCAAAGAAAAAAACAGAAGAAAATGTGCAGTATCTCGTCAGGGGAAAGAACTGTAAATAGATCAAGGAAAAGTAATTTAAGAATTACTAGACTACTTGAAAGTCTTGTTTAAAAAAAGCCTAAACATCATATTTCAAGAAATCATCAAGGAAAACTTCTCTGTTATCCTAGAATTGAGGAGGTGAAAGAAATCAAAAGAATACACCAATCACCTCTAGAAATTGATACCCAAATTAAAACTCTCAAAAATAATATAGCCAAATTCCAGAACCCCCAGATCAAGGAGAAAATATTGCAAGCTGCCAAAAAGAAATAATTAAAATATTGGGGATCCACAGTCAGAATCACAGAAAATTTATCAGTTTCCACACTGAAGGAGTGGAAGGTTTAGATTTTGATATTCTGGAAGATAAAGGTGCTAGAATTCCAACCAAAACCAACTTAACCAATAAAACAGTATAAATCTACAGTAGAAAAAAAATCAACATTTAATGAAATAGAGGACAGCCAAGCATTCCAGATGCAAAGACCAGAGTTGAGTTAAGAATTTGAATTTCAAATACAAGACACAAGAGAAGCATGAAAAGGTAAACAAGAAAGAGAAATCATAAGAGATTTAATGAGGTTAAGCTGTTGACATTCCTATATGGGAAGATATTCATTGTAATTCCTAAGAACTTTATCATTATTAGGGAAGTTATAGTATACCCAGGTAGAGATCATGAGTTTGAGTTGACAATGATAGAATGATTTCAAAAAAAGTAAAATGAAGGGGTGAGAAAGAGGGATGCCTTGGAAGAAGGGGGAAGGGAGAGGAAGAACAGGGGTAATTATTTCACATAGAAAAGACATGAAAAGAAATTTTACAGAGGAGTGGAAGTTAGAGGTGGCAGACAACACTTGAGCCTTACTCTCATCAAATTTTGCTCAAAGATGGAATAGCATAAGTACTCATTTAGGTATAGAAATCTACCTTACCCTACAGGAAAGAAGGAGGGGAAAAGGGGAAAAAAGTTGGGGGCTGAAAGAAGGGAGAGAGAATTAAGGTAGGCAGTGATCAGGAGCAAAATGCATTTTTGAGGAGGAACAGGAGAGAAAGAGAGAGGGGAGAGAGAGAGAGAGAGAGAGAGAGAGAGAGAGAGAGAGAGAGACAGAGAGAGAGAGAGAGACAGAGAGAGAGAGAGAGAGAAGATAAAATGCCAAAAACTTTTTGTAGTAGCTTTTCATGGTACAGAAGTACTGGAAATTAAAGTGAGTGCCCATAAATTGCACAATGGTTAAACACATTATGACCTATGAATGTCATATTGTGGGGATCAAATGAACAATATTTAAGTATTTTGTGACCATAAATTCTATATAATTGTACTCTTAAAATAATGATGAAGTTAGAGAAGGATTTTTAATTTCCTTCTAACTTCAAAAATTTTACTAGGACTGAATTAATTGTACCACAGTTAATATAAGTCAGTGACTGAATGCTTAGTAGTTAATCTTTCCTTGAAGATAGTATCTTCGAGAAATATGGATAGGTTCTTAAATATTTTTTCATCTCTTATCTGTTCTGTCATTCACACACTGCCAATATTTTTTCCAATGCCACCTAGACTATGTCACTCACCTGCTCAAAAATCTTCAAGGGATCTTTATTGTTTATGGAATAAATTACAAGCTGGGGATGCAGATCAATACACAATCTGGCTCTATCTATTGTTCTAGTGTTATTTCACACTATTTTGGATTCTAAATTCCAATAAAATGAAACTAGATGTTTAATGTAATCATTATATGTTCTTATGAATCCATGGCTTCACATGCAAACCTCTATGCCTACGATGAACTCCTATCTCATTTCTGTTTAAATGATGTTATTCCTTAAAGGCCCAATGCTACTTACTAAATTGAAAACAATCTCTTTATCTATAGATTTTCTTAAACTACTTTATGCTCCTTCTATTTTGCATCTATAATCTTCTACCTTGAATGCTCCTTTCTTGTGTATTTGTCTAATCCAGGGGTGAGGAATCTGTGGCCTTGAGGCCACATGTGGCCCTCTAGGCCCTCAAGCATGGCCTTTTGACTGAACCCAAACTTCACAGAACAAATCCTCTTAATAAAAGGATTTATTCTGTAAAATTTGGACTCAGTCAAAAGGCTGTACCCAAAGATCTAGAAGGTGACATGTGGCCTTGAGGCCATAGGTTCCCCACTCCTGTTCTAACCCATAACAAATTATGATATTTGAAGTGAAGAAATTTTTTTTCATCTTTGTGCCATCAACACTAAGACAATACCTAAAACATAGCAGGAAATTAATAAATGTTTGTTGAATTGAATATGCACTAAAATATAATAGCTCCAAATATTTAGTGTTTTAATGTGTATGTTGAATATATTCTTTCTTTTCATAACTATTTCTAGTCATGCAATCCCTTCATTCTTCCAAGTCTGTTGCACTTACTTCTTTGCATTAATATCTCTAGTTCATCTTGTCACCCATTCTTCATGTATTTGGGTATAGATATCTAGGCTACCAATTTGCAGTTAGTTCTTTTCTAATATTGTCTCCTTTGAATTATCACCAATATCTGTTGATATACTTTTTAGCTTGTACTTCTCTTAATTCTCTCTTCAAAGATTTATTTATACAGTCATCTACCTCACATAATTTTCAGATTAAAAGTGTTAATTGGACATGTACATTTAAAGGCAGTACACATTTTATGTGACTCTTGGTTAAATGCTTTCTACACCTGTCCTAGAGTCTATCATTACTATATTTTACGAGGGAGTCCAGAAATCTGACCAGATTTTCACCCCTCAATTCACCATTATCTTCGGAAGCCTTTACCCACACTCAGGGGACATAAATAAAAGCTATAATAAAGGTGGAATTGACAGGCCTTAAATGTTTGTATATGGAGGGGTGACAGAGAATGATGAGTCAAAGGTGACACTTAGGTTGCAAGCCTGGGTGACTAAAAGAATGACGATACTCACAAGAGTAACAGGGAGGTTAGAAAAAGGTGAGAGTTTAGGGGGAACAATAATGAATTCAGTTGGGACATGTTGAGTTTAGGATGTCTACAGGGCATTGAGAAGCCCAAAAGACAGTTGGAGATCTCAGCAAAGAGTTTAAAGCTAGATAAGCATATCTCAGAATCATCACCATAGAGATGATAATTGAGTCCCTGGGAAATGATAAGATCATCAAATGAAATAGCATATAATTTCTCTCACTCCTTATATCCAATTACTTGCTAAATCTTATTGTTTCTGTCTACACATATATGCCTCCTTCTCTACATCAGCCATCAGCCTAGTTCAAATCATCATCTCTCTTCTGCACTATTGAAATAGCTTCCAATTTGTTCTCTTTGCCTCAATAGATTGTAATCCATCAAAAGAGGAAGGGAAAGGAAAAAAAAAAAGAGAAGAAGAGGATGCTGCATTGAACCTCAAGGGCCCTCCATGGTTAATGAGTGTGACCTGGATGAAGATATAATAAAAAAAGACTGAGAAGGAATGGTTGGATAGGTAGAATGAGAACCAGAGGATCATAGTGTCATGAAAAACTAGAAAGAAGAAAGTATTAAGGAGAAGAGGTTGGTAGTCTTAAAGGCTACGGAGAGGTAAAGAAGGATTAGGACTGAGAAAAGGCTATTAGATTTGCCTTTAGAGAGAGCAACTTAGGTTGAATGATGGGGTCAGAAGCCAGACTTTAGTAGAGGGTTAAAAAGAGAGTTAAAGGAAAGGAAGTGGACTTTCAAATTTGCATCATGAAAGCTTCTAGATAGATATGAGGCAAGTGGGAGGCCCAGAACAGTGCCAATTCCAGAGGCCTAAGCAAGATGAGGGGGACTTCCCAGAGGAGAGATAACCTGCCACAAGATAGCTTAGGGCCAGAAGACCAGATGCCTTTCCAGACTACTAAACATACCTAGAACTTCATGGCCCATGGTAATATTTTGAATCAATGATGGAAGGACAAAATTAATGAATAAATGATAAAAATGATTTATTATGCCCTTACTATGCGACATGCATTGCACTAAATGCTGGGAATACACATGAGACAATCCCTTCTCTGAAGGAGCTTACATTCTAATTGGCAGAAACAACATACATAAAAAGTGTTCATTAGGGAAATATGTTTTGACCTGGTTAATCATAGGGATAGTGAGTTGAGCCACAGGGGGTTGCTTTCTTTCCTTTCTAAATATAATGGAAGTACTTTTTTATTTTCCTGAGCTAGAGATGGAAATTGTCAGCTTCCTTCATTCCATTCTTTTAGGCTAACCTTTAAAGGCATCTCAAACTTAGTAAGTTCATATCAGAACTTATTATATTTTGCCCAAAACTCACCCCTCTTCCTAACTTTTTTTTGTGTGTGGGCATTACTTTCAGGCATCTAGGTTTGAATTGTTATGGTTTTCCTCAATCCTTTAATCTCTCTCATTCCTTATATCCAATTACTTTCTGAATCTTATTGTTTCTGTCTACACATCATCTCTCAAATATGCCTCCTTCTTTCCATCAGCCATCAGCCTAGTTCAAGTCATCATCTTTCTTCTGCACTATTGAAATAGCTTCCAATTTGTTCTCTTTGCCTCAATGTATTATAATCCATCAAAAGAGAAAGGGAAAGGAAAAAGGGAAGGAGCAGCCAGACCAAGAGCACAGGAGAAAGAAATGTAATGAAAATGCAAAGAGGGGAGAACATCTGAGAGGAAGGAGTTAGCAAAGATACCAAATGCTGCAAAGTGGTCAAGAGTTATGAGGATTCTATGTTCTTCTCAGCAAAAATCCTTTGACATTACATGAATGAAGAAAAGTGGAATTGTGGTTATGGATGTGTTAAGACTCAGGTTGGAGTCACTGAAAGCAGGTTCACTGATAGTAGTCAACTTTTTGAAGAATTTCAACTGATACAGGGGGGTCTAGAGAAGGGATTCTAGTCAACTAGTTAGATTCGATATAAGAAACAAGATGAAGGTTTTTTATTTTTATTTTTTTTTTTAGAATTGCAGAGATGTGGATGTGCTTATAGGCCAATGGGAAGGAGCCAAAGTAGGGATAAAGATTGAAGGTCCATGAGAAGAACAATGAATTCTGGAGAAGGAAAAAGGGGAGCAGGCCAAGCTGTAGTACCTGTAGATAGATTAGCCTTAGCCAGGATGGAGGGTATCTCTTTTTCTGAGGCAAGAGGGATGAGTAAGTAAGTGAATAATGATGCTGGGAATTTCTAGGATTAGAGAAGAGAATTTGAGAGAATCCTTGGCAGATGCCTTCAGTATTCTCAGTGAAGTAAGAGGCTATGACATCTGCTATAAATGTAGGGAATTAAGGATAGGAGGAAGTTTGGAACTTTTTTTTTTCTTTTTCTTTTTTTTATTAACATCTTTAGTTTTCAGCATTAATTTTCACATGCGTTTGAATTACAGATTTTTCTCCCCATTTCCACCCCCCCCC
>CM053626.1:266991530-267006900 GCA_028646595.1 Phalanger gymnotis
CTTCCCTCTCTGGTAACTGTTTACGTATTGCTTGTATTTATGTAATCCTTGGACAGACAGCTAGAAGCCTGTCTTCTGATTTGTGTTATTTTGCTCTGTTTATATAATTTCTGTTTGTAATGTTGGTTTGTGTTTTCTCTGAAGTTCAGAGTGCTGACTTTTTCCTCTGAACTAAGTGAATGATATATGTATGTTTAATTAAAGTGAAATTGTAAAGCCCTTAAAGTTGCTTTCCTTAGAAAATCAGATCAAAGAACCTATGCTAGTAGCCCTCCCATGTGCTGGTGTTGCTGGTCTTACACACCCACAGCAGCTGCTAGCAACATCGTTGTTACACAGGCCCACAATAAGTCTTTGCACACATTATGATATTTCCAATATGACCAGATAAAGCATTAACTTATCATTCCATCATGTGAGGAGACCTGGGAAAACTGAGGCAGAGATAGGGTCAAGAGATTTATGTAAGTTGTCTTTGTTAGCCTATTGAAACAGCTGGTCACAACTTAGGTATAAATTACAATGTGCTAGAAATCACTACATGATAAAACTTTACAATTATTGTATTTTTCATTTATTGGATGATATACAACACCAAGCAGAAATTGATAGTTCCATGGTCTGTTTCTGCTAGTCCAGAAGTGTCAACATCATTGCATAGCTCTACTGATCTTGAGTCTCAGCTTTCTAATCTGAGGCCCTACTAATCATAGGTAGGTGGTGACAAACGATTCATTTTCCTAAACATGGGTAAGACTAAATGTCCCCCTAATTAGAAAAAGATTTTTTATACCTTTATTAGAACAAATACCACATAGATAAGGTTATTTTTTTTTATTTGAGACTTGTGTAATATGCAAGAACCCACAATATGGTAAAAACTGATTATGGCAGAGGATTCCCATCTGATTCAAGAGGTGATATGATTCCCAGATTTATGGTACCTCTAACTGTGTGGGTGATGGGCTGGGGTAGGGTCTAAGGTTATTTTTGAGGGGGGGGGGAAAGAAACCTATAAAGCAGGAAATATAAAAACTGTGGTACATGGATATAGGAGAGAAATTAATTCCTGGGAAACCAAAACTTAAGAAGAAATGCAAAACATAAATAGTAGCATATGACTAAAAAGAGACAATCAGAGTTTGTAACAACTGTTGTCTTCTGTGGTCACTAAGGAAACCATATTGAAGTATGAGATATTTGTGGTGCTTTGACCAAATTGTATTTAAATTATGAGTCACCTAGGGACGTCATGTGTCATCTAGTTCAAACTGCTCATTTTGCTCACAAGAGCATGAGACTCATGGAGGTTGTGACTTATCCAAGGTTACAATGATCACAACCAGCAGAGGGAATTTGAACTCAGGACTTTTGACAGCAGAGTAGGTGTTCTGGCTCCTGTTCCCTACTCTATGTGTTCAGCTTCACTAGACAGATTGAATTCTTTTTAAATCAACTTAATTTTGAGAATATGTTCGAAGACCAAAGGTTTCTAAGTACTACAAAACATATATTTTATTTTCAAATTTATACTAAATATCTGATTTGATTTTATCATGGAGTTAACTTTAGTCTTAATTTAATTTAATAAATTTAGACTTTGAGTTAGTTGTTTGGCACTTGTGCTGTTTTGAACCTTCTGTTTCCATGGGTTTAAGCCCCGTGGACTCTGGCTTTAGAGGTAACTTACCAATTACTCCTTCATTAGATTTTGCTTGTCAGGTGCTGTAATATGCGATTTTTGTGTATGACAAAACACCGCTTTAGAGAACTATGCTGACTTTTAATTGCATTGTCGATGCAGGGTTACATGAAGCATACCGCTACATAAAGGACTCTAACCACATGTGGTAAGAAATATTTCACAATAAGTACTACATAAATTATTGTCATATTGCAGGTAAACTTATGATGACCAAGTTGGAATCAGGAAGACCTGAACTCTAAATCTGCCTTGGATATTTTTTAGCCATTTGACTCTGCAAAAGTTACTTAATCTCCATCAGCTTCAGTTTCCCCATCTGTAAAATAAAGATAATAAGAGCATTGACTTCACAGGGTTGTAAGAATCAAACAATTTAACCAATATTAAATATTTTTCAAACTTTAAACTGCTACATAAATGCCAGCTATTAAGGATTATTTTTATTTAAACTCCTGTGTTTTATAATATTGACATAACTTTATTCATTTTAATGTTCATCTTAAAATCCTTGTGATTTATAAGTTTTTTAAGATATCAATTTATTTATTACTTTTCCAAAATAACTTGATGAGAGTAATATAATTTTAATTGTTTTCAAATTTTGTAATTTTGAAAAATAGTTAATTTGGTTTTATTATTGAATGAACTATGGAATGTTAAAAAAAAATGAGACAAGGATAAAAATAAAAGGTAGAAAATAAGCTAGAATAAGTAGAAGAGCAGGGAGAGAATGCTGGTAACAGCTCCGAGGTGAACCAGCACATTTAAATCAAATATTAATGAAGTTTTTTTTTTATATAAAGTAGTATATAAATATGTAGAAAGAGTTGATACTGAGGTTAAAATACATATGGCAACAAAACATCCATTATTACAAAATTAGCTTTATCAATAAATAAGTAATACTACAATGAGAGACAACATGGAATAGTGGATACAGTGCTTACCTTTGAATTAGGAAAAGCCAGGTTTAAATTCAGCCTCTCTCTCTCTCATATATATGCTGTATGACTCCAGACATATTGCTTAGGTTCTCAGTGCTCTGACAACTCTTTTAAGATTAAAAATTTCAAACCAGGTACTTATATGTATTGCTAGAGGATATTTCCTCATCACCATTTTTCTATACCAATAAGTTATAGGTTCATGGGAAAAAAAACCACCAAGGAAAGATAGCATTATGTATCGGATAAACTGCTAAGTTTGCAATTGGAACATTTGGGTCCAAATCCTCTTCCAGGCATTTAATAGGTGTATGGTCATGGGCAAATCATTTAGCCTCTGTTGGCCACCGTTCCTCATCTATAAAATGTGGGGGTGGGGTGGGGTGGGGAGAGAAACTTTTCTAACTAGATGGCTTCTAATATCACTTCCAACTCTAAATCTATAATTCTATTACCTTCACACATATTTCAAATTAAAATTTAAAACCAAATGCTTGCATTTCCAATGTAATAAAGAAACCTACTATCTCATCAAATAGGATGAGGATGCTTTGTAGCACCTGAAAATGCTCTTATATTTTCCATATTTAATACTTTTTCATTGTATGTTACTGAGGGTCATGTTCACTCCATTATTCTTTATCCTAATGATGAATATTGCATGTTTCTCCCTCCTCAAAAGCGTATCCTGCTGTATCCTGTCTGCTGGTTATTCCTGACTTCATAGTCCCTCATCCCCTCCACCCAAATCCTATGAAACTGACTTTTAGAGATTGGCATTGACATGGCTTTGTCAGGTCCTCTAAAATATATCCACAAACACAGCTTCAAATGGTACCTCTGAATTACTATAGATTGCATTCTTTTTTTCTGGACCTCCTGCACTTAAAAGGTTGCATTTTGTCTCTGAAGTCAGCAGGTTACCCTCAAGAGCACTTTTCTCACAGGTGTTGCTCACATGACTTGATCCCATATTGAATACCTTTGTTTTCTTGGAGCAGATTCAATTTTCATTTTCCTGAATGCAGCTGTTACCACTCGTCAGGTTTCATGTAGCTACCTAGTGTTTAGAGTAATGATACACTTTTTGAAAACAAAAACAAAAACAAAACTCCCACCCAAAACTCTATATAGGCCCCTTCAGTGGTTCCAGTTTAGAATCTGTCATTGCAAAATCACATGCTTCCGTCTCACTCTCTAGCATTTATAAGAAGTGCCAACAAAAGTAGCTATATCGATCAATCCTGGTTTTTTGGTAGACTTTTATGTGACTGGACTTTGTTTAATTCTAGCATTCCCATATCTTTTAGCATGAAAGTTCCCAGTTCAGGTCAGTTTCCACAGTTCTTTAAACATATTAACCTTAACTAAACATCCCAGGTCTTTTCTCCATCAGCATACAATGGGTGATTCAGGCTAAATGAAAAATGTAGAAGAAAGAGGAGTACAAATTTTATAAAGGGGAAGGAAGAGTGCTATACTATTTAACCTTTAAAATAAAGATATCCTCTGTTAATTTTAAGTTTAGTTTTAAGACATTTAAATTTAATTTTAAGATAATTTTAAGATAATTTTAAAATCTGGCCACAAACCTCTTTTTATATCACCGACTTTTCCTATCACCCATATGGCCTCTAGGTGTCCCTTATACGAAAGAAAAGACAAGCAAAACTCATGATGCATTGTCCATGTCATCAAGTACTTTACAAGCTATAGTTATGAAATCCAATATATGTTAATTTTTTTCAAATGATGTGCACATATCTTCACAGTATACATTTTTTTTCTTAGACTAGACATGAAGACTGAGGCGAGTTATGCTTCAAACCAACCAATCAAGCAACCAATCAGCAAATATTTATTAAGCACCTACTATTATGAGGTACCCTTCTAAGCGCTAGACATGCAAAAAGAGATACAAGACAGTCCTGCCCTCAAAGAGCTTACAACATAACTTCAATGACCTTTACTCTCTCAATTCTAAATTCACTTGTTTACAGGTCAATATTCATTCCCCATAGAAATATTGTCCTTAATGCTAGGACCCTTGAATTCCCACTGGAAATTCTGAATTCTGTAGCTAAATTACTCTGGTTCTTTGGGTCCAAGAACCCCAACAAGTACTATTTAAAATTTCCAAATCTTATCAAACTTCCTAAGCCTAAATTTTTTTCTGATCCCTGAGGGTGGCAGAAGCTGGTATAAGGGAACAAATGATTCAAGGACTGAGTATCTCCAAGAGCCACATGGAAGAAAGCTTTAGTGACATTGAGATTAGGCAAGAATTCCAGTGTTTCTCAAAGCAATGCTGAGAGATATCTCAATATTGGCAACTGGATGGTTGCTACTGTGCATATGTGTGTATACATATGCATATATACATATACATACATATGTATATCTATATCATTCATAATCTAAGTATCCATTGGTTGAAGAATATCTGTACAGTGTATATTTAGCTTTCATTGATGTTGGAATTCTTTCTAATGAAGAGGATTAAAACCCATCCTCAACTTTTCATCTAATTTGATTCTTATTCATATCCATCTGTCAATATATCATAAAAGATCATCCAAAAACACTTGAGGCCTTCCCCTGGACTTTTAAATATTTTATGAACACCATTACAGTGCTTAGACTGTCCTGTTTTTCACTTGGACTTCATGACCTTTCCTGATTATGCATGTCTTTTATAATGTCTTTTATATCACTTGTGAAAATATTATTGCAAATATATTGTGGCCTGATTACATCTACCGTGCACATCTTTATTGCTATTTAGATCACTTATAATTTTGATTTATTTGTTACTATGAGGTTCCACGATTCACAGTCATCTAGCATAAATCTGGAAAATATTGGTTATAAAAGATGATTATAAAAGATGTCAGGGAGCAACTGAGGATAATTGAAAGTGCATAATTGAAGGTTACATTGGAGAAACTTCTCCAATGTAACCCACTATATTTCCCCCTGCTTTTCAGTCACAGGACTGTTCATTGTCTGTAGTAAGATTCCCATACAATATACATCACAATATGAGAACTATCCACTTTATTTTTCCCGTGTGGATTGCTGATCTAGACATGTTTTGGTGACTGTGGATACCATTGGTCCAGTTACAGTATTCTGGGGTTCGAAGCAATTAGTATATTATAAAATAGGAACATCTGGAGAATCTTCTTCCATTTGGACTTTGCAAAGAATATCATTCACAATACTAAGAAATACCTCTGTCAAGCACATATCCTTCTCTGGGAACTGTGGAATAAAATTATGTTTGTAGACATAGCTATAAAGGTCTTTTGCATAATTTTTCATAACCATGAATAATTACTCAATCTATTTCAGACTATGTCAGCCACTGGGCACACAAAATAATACAAACATGAAAAATTATTGTCCCTCAAATATTTACATTCTTTCAGTAGAGAAGACATATACACATATTAGTACATATGAAATATACACATACATGAACATAGTGTTATTTGATGGAGGGTAGTTGGAGCTGTGGAAATGAGGAAAAGCCTCATGTAGGGGGTAAAGTATTGGAAGAGAATATTTTAAAGTCATATTTTGTTCTGCTGAATCTAATACTTCTTAAGAAGAGAGAAATAATAAACCTAGTGGTTGTTATGTAATTTAAACTTCCCAGTCAAACGCATAACTGTGAAATTGTAGAAAGAACAGCTATAGAAAATAGTTGGTGAAGGCTTGTATATTTTCTTGTTAGGTTTTATTCTTATACACCATTGATCTATGCATAAGCCATCCCCACAAATGTCTTAAATTGGCACATGGGTAGGCAGTTGTTGATTTTTTGGTCACCCTTTTTATTAGGAGTGGGGGAAATCCAAGTAATTGTATCATTTTTTTTCTATTCTTACAGAATCTTTCCCCCTATGAGATACAGTAAATATTGATTCCTAAGTGGTTTTAAAATTGTGATGCTGCCAGCATAAACTTCTTGTGTATATATTTAGTCAGGCATGGTGACTTTTCTTAAGTCCATCAGTTTAAGTGCCATGTCCACTTCTTCAGAAAGCATATACAATACTGAGATATTTAAGTCAGAATTCAAGAATCTGTTCTCTTTGATAATGAAAATAGATATCCATGCTCCCCAATCTGTTCCATTTAAAGTCTTTTAAAATCTTTTTATCTATCTATCACCTATGTATATGTTTATCTACATATTTTATTATTTCCATCTATAAATGTCCTAAATATTTGAGACTCACACCAAACATTCTTTAGGACCACTCCCCCCTCTAATGTCCTTCTGCTCAGTATCTCCCAACTTTTTCTTTGCAAAAATTTTCAAGTGAACTTTTTCTAAATGAGTGTTGGCCTTATCTACCTTGTCTCATTGTTTGGTACAGAGATTAACTAGTTGTTGCTTCTGGTGGTTTCTGGCCCTTTCCTCTTGTTCTAGTGGTGATTAAAAACATTCCCATTAAACTCAAAAATGGAGAAATCAAAGACTTTACTTTTAGCCATGTAATTTTTTTTCATACTGTACAGCTTTTAAAAAAATTGGATTGGAGATATTATAATTTAAAGTAGAGTCCTGATTTTCTGCATTTTAATGTGGTATTAATTTTGATCATTGCTCTAACCTATTGATCATCTGACTGGACACAGGCAACTGTTTCTGAAATCATGTCCAATGTGATAATAAGGAATTTTCTGTGTTAAAGTTGTGTCCCGTATCCCTCAGCCCTGATTAATGCTCTGTACCCTGATGTCTTTATCAGGTAGAAACATCATTGAATGGCAGAGTCAATCAATCAATCAAACAACAGTATAAACTACTTGCAAAAAATATCGAAACCTTTATTGAATCATTCAATCAATTCATCACTGGTGTGAGGGAGATAATAATCGAATGTAAGCAATAAATATTGCCATATAGGCAATGTACTAACTATTGGTTGGAGAAATCAGCAACATTCTATGGGGCTTGGATAAAGCAGCAAACAGGGCCAGAATCCAAGATTCCAAAAGCTGCACAGTCTTCTGGAAGGGAACACCTTCACCCAAGCCCTGAGAGCGAATCATTGTAGGGGTTTAGGTAGGAGGGAGTTCAAGTCAAGAAGTATTTATTAAGCACTTAATATGTCCCAGCAACTGTTAAATACTGGGTATACAAATGCAAGCAAAAAGAAAGGCAGAGTGTGCTCTTAAGGAATATTCTACTAGGGGAAGATGATACATAAAAGTGAATTGAAAAAGAGTGCGAGGAGGCACCTATAGGGGTGAGGTTGAAGTACAGATACTCAGAAGTGGAGCTGGGAGAGAAATAAAGGGTGTCTGACCTGGGCCAATATTCAAAATGGAGGTTCCAGAAAGAACTTGCCAGTTGAAGAATAAGGATAAAATGGCAAAAGCGTGTTCCAGAGTCATAAAGCCTTAGGTATGAGGTAACTTTCAGAGAGAAGCCAGCTAAAGCATGGTCATAATGTGCAAAACTAGGAGAAGCATAAAGGATAGCTGACCTGTATCCTTCTTTAAGATATATTTGGTAGCTGGTTGAAAATCTCAACTCTTAAATGAGGCTCTTTTATTGTAGAGCAATAAATGGCTGGCTTATGCTACCATGAGCTAACAGTGCTCCATGATTCTTTTTCCCTGATTCACTAGCAGATATGATTTGTTAATTGATGACATCACTGGCATACTCTGCTGTTATTTTATTATACTACTTTTCCTCTCTGAGACTGACTTCTGTTGATCATAAATTTAGCCTATAGGAGAAAGTGTGGGCTTACTTCTTTATGATTCCTTCTTCATGACAGCTGAAGGATTCCAATAGAGCCTCTAAGTATTTGGAATTGTACATCGATAGATCTAGATAAATAAATGTAGATTCTTAACATGAAAAGTAACTTTCAAATTACTTATACTCAATGGATTTGTGATCTAATCACTTTGTGAGTATATAGAGATAGAAAACTTTCCATGCTGGTCAATCCATTCTGTTAAACTATTATACACATCCTCACTCTGACACAGAGTATCATCCAATGTTCTAGAGGTCTTTTTCACTTGCTCCTGATATAATAAATATGGCACTGCAGTAGCACCTTTGATGGGGGCAAAGCTGTTGCTACTCTCTGGTGATGCACGCGTTATGCTGCTCATTACTGAATAGTAATAGGTGTTCCCTCTTCACAAATCCTTGTAATTATGCTCTACATTTGGTTGTTTCTCCTGGGTGTCTCTAATATTTTCATTGTGATTGAGCTACCCTCTGCTATCATTTGCTAATCTTTAGTCTTTCCAAAAGACAGATGTCCTGTCTTCTTTCCTTTCACTTTGGCCAGAGGATGATCTTATGAACTTCAAAAGATCAGAAATTGTGGAATTCCCATCAACGTCATTGGAATGGCAATGGCTGATGGTAGCTTTATATAAATAGCAATGAATAGAAAATTCCAAGTCTACCAACTCTCAAAGTATGGCATAGAGCCACACCCACTTTTGAGGAACTACATGAGGACACCATGCAGGGACCTAAGATTTCTGTTTCCAGGATCTGTGAGTTACTCTTTGGGAACATGTGCTCTCTAAGCTTAAACTGACTTTCCCCTGGATTTTGTATGTTTTCAGGAGTTAAGCAGCCTCAATACTTCTTATAATCACATTTCTATAAACCTTCCATTTCTAAAAGCTAATGCTAAGTGGCTCCTAAAGGGAGAACTAGTTAGCTGTTCTCTGGAAGCCAATCAGAGATGTTACATCATGTCACATTAATATTCAGTTTTATTTTTGCACGAGATGTTACTTAACCTTTACTTTATTGAGTGTGTGCTTTGTAGAGATCTTCTTAAGGAAAATATTAATCTATAATTCTTTGGGCTTTTCTAATTTTTAACCCTAGGCCACATTTTATATCATATTTTCATACTCCTCTTTTGTGTCCACCTTCACATTGTAGACATTAAAACTTTTTCTACCATTTCATTATCTACCATGGATTCTGGCATATCAGCTTTAATTATCATTGTGATTGTGAGTGTTGTAAGGCAAAGTGTGTTTCATACTTTTTTTCTTATAATAGTATACCAACTCAATTATTAGACAGCGATTTTATATTTCAAGTACCAAGAGTTAGTTTTTTTTTATCCTTGGAGTAATGTCCTAGATCAGATATGCTTCACTTGCCAGAATATGCCAAAATGCTTCAGTTGTTTTTTTTTCCCCTCTGCTCCTGCACCTCTTTTCTCCCACTCATGAGTTTCTTTCAGAATCTCTACTTTAAGGAATGGCCAAGACTGGACATCCTTCATTCACTGGAATTCAACATTATCTGGTGGGTACCATACAAAGGTATGCTCTCCTTTCAGCTACATTTTACATGTTGTCTTCCCCATCAGAGCCGAAGTTCTTAGAAGACAAGAGTTGTCTCTTTTTGTTTGTATTTATATCTTTAGCACTCAGCAGAGTGTCTGGTACAGATAATCTTACGATTGCCCCCTTTCTCACTTTTCTATCATTAACGTTGCATTTGAGATGGATGCCATGGAGAATTGAATATTGTTTTGTGCTTTTCTTTGTCTATGAATTTATTACCTGGTGGCTTACTGGTCTTTCTACAATAAATATCTTACCTCTTCAATCCATCTTTCACTATTGGAAGCTATATTATTCATTATAAAGCAGACATTGGCTTCTTGGACCAGACTCTCAGACTTCCCAGTTTGGAATTACAAAACAAGCTCTTACGGTCCATTATTGTATCTTCCAAGAATCCAAGCTTTCCTCCTCACCTCCATGATACATCACAGCAAGGATTTTGTGAAGTCTGTGTATATACATACAAACAAACACATATGCATAAGTATAAGCATATAAGTATGACCATACATGTGTGAATGCTACATGCATACATAATGGATATAAATGCACAGATATGATTTAAAATGTTCTGTATATTCAGTAAATTATTTCAAAATAATTTTATGAGTCAAATTAGGTAACCTACTCACTAAAGCCAGGTGTTTCAACAAACTTGAAGACAATTTGCACCTAGGGAAATATATTATAAACAGGTTCTTAAATATAGTTCATTACATTGAACACAATTCTAAATAGCTTTTGATTTGCCTACTGCTGAATGACACATTCATAACATAACTTAATCTTAGAAACCAAAGATGCAAAAGATAGAAGTCATCAGGTGAGTGTTATGGTGACCACTTTTCATGATCTAGCCAATTACAGCCTTGCACTCTATAATCATATAGTTTTGCTAATCAGTCTGCTTTTTTAAAAAAATATTACTTATTTTTATTTTCAACTCTTAGGTCCATAATTGCAGATGGAATTATTTTGAGAAGAATAGTTAATCCCCAGGAATAAATAGTTAGAAATCAACATGACATCAATTTGGGAGGAATTAACCCCTAAGAATCAAGTATAGAGATAATTGTAGGATATTGTAGAAATGTCCAATTTAATCATTCCAACAGTTCTTTATTAAGCATCTATTATGTATCAAGTATTTGCTTCGCATTAGATATTAAAACACTAGAAGCTTCATGAATTCTATATGACTGACTGACAAAAAAGAATGCCTGCTCTCAAAGAGCTTTCATTTTATTGGATTAAAAAAACTAGATAGATAGATAGATAGATAGATAGATAGATAGATAGATAGATAGATAGATAGATTTGTACAAGTATATGCAAAGTAATTTTTTGGAATGGGTCACAAATATATGAGAAAATTGGAAAAATGCTGATATGGGAGGTGGGACCTGAGTTCTGCTTTGAAAGAAGCTAAAGATTCTTTAAGGCAAACATGGGGAGAGAGTATTCCAGGTATAAGGGACAGCTTATGCAAAGACATTAAAGAAGGAGATTTAATTCCTGAGGAACAAGAAGACCATTTCAGGTAGACATTGACTATGTTAGGGCATGCTTATGTAACATAGGCCAGGCAGTATAAGTTATAAAATGACAAACAGAAGAGTTTGTATTTTGTCCTTGTTGTTGTGTTTATCCTTCATTTTTGAAGAGGACCATGACATCAGGGAAATGACGACATCACTTGCAATTGACTTTGATTTGACTGAGAAAGGGCAGTGCAAGGTGACCTCACTTTTTCCCCCAGAGCCATCTGGGTCAAGTGGCCTGATATTCACTAGGATGACTGGAGATGGCCCAGGATGCATTGCCAAGACCCTGGCCCTTTCAGACTAAGGTCTTTTTAGGTTCTCACTTTGAATGAGGTAATGCCCATTCAGTGAATAGGCCTCTTGAAGGAGTTAATCAAGAGAGATGGCACCTTTAATCAAAACTCCAAAAAAATCAAACTGGGAGGAGAAGACCCTCAGGGTTTCTGCCCAAAAGAGAAACAGTTACTTTTTGGAATTTACATTCACTCTGTGTTAGGAGGGTAGGGACCAATTGTCCAATCTATGAGCTTCGGATGGCTGAAGGCTGCTTCCTTAACTTTGGGTTTACTGGCTAGATTTCTTTATATTTTATTTTAAAAGCTGTAGGAAACCACTGAAATTTTCTTGAGCAGTAATCAGTTTATTATGGGGGCAGCTAGGTGGCACAGTGGATGGAGCACTGGTCCTGAAGTCAGGAGGACCTGAGATCAAATCTAGCCCCAAGTACTTACTAGCGGTATGACCCTGGACAAGTCAATTAAGCCTGATTGCCTCCAAAAAACAAATTAAGCATTTATTAAGTATCTACTACCTGCCAGGCCTCCTTGTAAGCCCTGAGAGTACAAGGGAAAAAAGGTAAAAGACAGGCAACAGCCAAACTATTGATGGAATATCAGACTTGTGCTTTAAGAATCTCAATTTTATAACTATTTAAAGGATCTATTAAAAAGAGCAGAGATAGCTGGAAAACTAATCAGGAGCCTATTATAAGAATTCAGAGGAGAGGCGATAAAGGGTTGAAGGGAGGGTGATGCCTGTGTGTATAGATTAGGGGATAGATCCAATAGATGTGGAGATAGAATTGACAAGATTTGGCAATTGATTGGGTTGAAGAAAAGTGAAGAGGATAGAATGACTCTGAGGTTGCAAATTTCAGCGACTGAAAGGCTGGTGACAGTCTTGTCAGAACTAGGGGAATTTGTAAGAAAGCTGCATTTTGGTGTGTGTGGAAATAAGAAGAATTTTGTGCAGATTACATTGAGTTTAAGATATTTGTGTAATCTAAGTGCTGTTGTTAAATAGGCAGTTGGTATTATAAGACTGGAGCTTATAAGATTAGAACTCACGAGAGAGAAGGAAATAGAGATATTAGATTCATCTGCACAGAAATTCTTACCAGATCCATGGGAGAAGAGAGAGAAAGAGACATAGATAAATTCATACACACACACCCACACACCTACCCCCCCCCCCCCACAAACAGAAAGATGGAAAGAGGGCCTAGGGAAGAGCATACATGCACACATAGGAGGTGATATACAGATGATAATTCATCAGAAAATCTGAGAATCATCAGCACAAGGAAAACCAGGAGAATTCAGACAAGAGAGAATGATTAGGAGGAGGGAATGGCCAATAGTGTCAAAAGTCACAAAGATGTCAAGGAAGATGTAGACTGAAACAGAATCATTAACTTTATTATTTAAGAGATCATTGCCAGTCTTGGAGAAAGCAGTTTGAGTGGTGTCATTAAAAGTCATAATGCAAGAAGTTTATAAGTGAGGAAATGAGGACATAGAAGCAAATATTATAGAGATCCCTGCCCATTCCCCCCGACTTTTGCTTCCCCCATGCCAACTTCAGGAGCTGAACAGTGAAGTGGAGGAGTGACATAGGATGATAGTTTGAGAGAATGACAAGGTCAAGTGAAGGTTGTTTTTTAAGGATAGAGGAGATGGTCATAAAAAATAGCTATGAGTTTATTCTTCTTATAAAAGAGCTTGAGGTCATATTTTGTTTGTCTTTAACACTGATTGTTTTTGAATTGAGTTCCAAATTCTCTCTTTCCCTCCAGCTCCTCCCCAATCTGTTAAGAATGTTTCAATCTGCATTCAGAGTTCATCAGTTCTCTCTCTCTGGAGGTAGATGGAATTTTTCACCATGAGTCCTTTGGAATTGTCTTGGATCATTGTCTTGATCACAGTAGCTAAGTCTTTCACAGTTGATGGTCCTTTTAATATTGCTGTTACTGTGTACAACGTTATCCTGGTTCTGCTTATTTCACTTTTCATGAGTTCAAATAGATGTTCTTAGGTTTTTCTGAAACCATCCCCCTCATGATTTCTTATAGTCTTCCACCAAAATCACATACTACAACTTATTCAACCATTCTCCAATTGATGGACATCCCCTAAGTTTCCAATTCTTTGCCACCACAAAAAGAGGAGCTATAAATATTTTTGTTCATATAGGTCCTTTTTCTTTCATATCCTTAGGATATGGACCTATTAGTGGTATTTCTAGATCAAAGGGTAAGCCTAGTTTTGTAGCCCTTTGAGCATAGTTCCAAATCATCCTCCTGAATAGTAGGAACCAGTTAACAACTCACTAACGGTTCATCGGTGTACGTATTTTCCCACATCCCCTTCAACATCCCCTCTATTTGCCATTTTGACAGGTGTGAGGTGGTACCTCAAAATTGTTTTAATTTGCATTTCTCTAATCAATGTGTTTTAGAGTATTTTTTTCATATGATTAAAGATAGTTTTGATTTTTTCTTCTGAAACTTCCTGTTTATATCCTTTGACCATTCATCAATTGGGGAATGGCTCATTTTCATAAATTTACTCAATTCCTTACATATTTGACAAATAAAAGCTTTTAGCAGACAAACTTGCAGTAATAATTTTTGATAGTAATTCATGGGTTATGCTACCTTTTAGTAAAATATAGTTTCCCTGATTATCTCTTTTAATTAGACCTATTTTTGTTTTGCTTTGTCTGAGACCATAATTGCTACCTCTGCCTTTCTGGCTTCAGCTTTAAGCATAATACATTCTGTTCCATTCCCTTAACTCTATATGTCTTTCTGTTTCAAGTATGTCTTTTGTAAACAACATATTTTTGGATTCTGATTTCTAATCAATTCTGCTATTTGCTTCTGTTTCACGAGTGAGTTTATCCCATTCATATTCACAGTTATAATTTCTGTGAGTTTCCCTTCTTCCTGTTTTCTTCTGTTTATCCTTTTCTCTCATTTTTATCCTGTTCCTCCCTTAGGAGTCTGTTTTATTTTTGATCACTCCCTCTCTTCATTTTCCCTCACTTTTATAACACAACCCCCCCCCCCTTTATCATCCCCTTTCCCCTCCTACTTCCCTATTGGGTAAGAAAGATTTCTGTACACAAATGGGTGTGTATATCTGTTCTTTCCCCTTCAAATCCATTCTGATGAGAGTGAGGTTCCAGCATTGTCCACCCCAACCTACCATTTTGTGAAAGCTCTTCCCTGTATGACTCATTTTCATGACATAATTTTCCCCATTCTTCCTTTCCCTCACTCTTCTTCCAGTGCATCCCTCTTTCTCATCCCTTTATTTTCTTTGAGATCATCCCAACATAATTGACTCACTCATTCCTTCTGTCAATCTAGACTCTTTTTAGCTGTCCTAATAATGATAAAGTTCTTAGACATCACATGTATCATTTTGCCATATAGTAATATAAACAATCTAACCTTATTGAGTCCTTTTTAATTCCTCTTTCACATTTGCTTTTTATTATCATTTTCCTTTTCTGGCATGTTAACCACC
>CM053626.1:267007400-267030809 GCA_028646595.1 Phalanger gymnotis
AAGTCATTGACTTGTTTTTCATGGTTCTCTTGAATCACTCTCATTTCTCTTTCCAATTTTTCCTCTACTTCTGTAACTTGCTTTTCCAAATCCTTTTTGAGCTCTTTCATGGCCTGAGACCAGTTCATGTTTTCCTTGGAGGCTTTTGATGTAGGCTCTTTGACTTTGTTGACTGCTTCTCAGTGTCTGTTTTGTTCTTCTTTGTCCCCAAAGAAAGATTCCAAAGTCTAAGTCTGAATCTGCATCCATTTTCACTGCCTGGCCATGTTCCTAGCCAACTACTTGACTCTTGAGTTTTTCATCAGGGTGACTGCTTGTAGAGCAGAGACTACTTTGCCCCTAGCTTGAGGGGCTGTGCTGTTGCTTTCAGAGGTATTTCTACACAGCAAGCTCTGCCACACCAGTGCTCCTCCTCCCCCAAGAACTGCCAACCTGGATGGCAACTCAGATCTTAAGCAGGTTCTGCCTTCCTGCTCTGATCTGCCACTTAATTCCTCCCACCAGGTGGGCCTGGGGCCAGAAGCAACTACCACTGTAGTTCTGTAAGCAGCCTCAGAGCTGCATCACCTCTGCTGTCCCTGGGGTGGTGGCCAAACCATGAACTTCTTTCACTCTGTCCCTGCACTTTTTCCCACTAACCTCCATTGTCTTTGGTGTTTGTGAGTTGAGAAGTCTTGTAACTGACACAGCTCACTGATTCAGGGCCCTAGGGCCTGTTCCTCCAGGCTCCCAGTCTGGTTGGTCCTGCCATGCTCCGCTCCCAGCTCCGTGTGATAGACTTTACCCAGTGATCATCCAGTCTCTCCTGGGCTGGAGCCCTGCTTCCCTCTGTTATTTTGTGGGCTCTGCAGCACTATAATTAGTTCAGAGACATTTTTTACAGGTTTTTGGAGGAACCTGGGGGGGAGCTCACACAGTCAGTGTTTTCCAGCCGCTATCTTGGCTCCACCACCCTTTTCATTTTTGATATTTGTAATTTGCTTTTCTTCTTCTAAAAAAAATTATCAATTGTTTATCTATTTTATTGCAGTTTCCCTCATAAAACTAGGTACTAGTTTTATTTCAATGATTTTTTTCTTTCAATTTTATTAATCCCTCCTTTGATTCCTAACATTTCCATTTTTTATCTAATTAGGAATTTATTTTGTCCTTTTTCTAGTTTTCTTTTAATTCCACGTCCAGTTCATTAATCTACTCTTTCTCTCTTTCATTGATATATTCATTTAGAAATATATGTATATATACATATATATATACATATATATATATATATATATATGTATATGTATATATATTACCCCTGCTTTGGCTGCATTACAAATTTTGGTGTGTTGTCTCATTGCTGTTCTCTTTAATGAAATTATTTATTGTTCCTATTATTTTTCTTTGATTGGATCATTCTTTAGGATTTGATTATGTAGTTTCCAATAAATTTTAATCCATGCTTCCATCATCCTTCATTGAATGTAATTTATTTTTAATTGCTTTATGATCTAGAAAAGGTACATGTAATATTTCTGTTTTTGTGTTTTTAGTTCTGAGGTTTTATGCTAATACATGGTCAGGTTTTGTGAAGATGTAAAACGCAGAAAAAAAGCATACCTCTTTCTATTCCCATTCAGTTTTCTCCAGAGGTCTAATTTTCTATTATTCCGTTGGTCTCCACAGTTTATTTCTTATTTATTTTATGATTAGATTTATCTAGCTCTGAGAGGGGGAAGTGGAGGTCCTTTACTAGTATAGTTTTAATGTATTTCTCCCTGTAATCCATTTAACTTCTACTTTAATAATTTTGATGATATGTCATTTGGTGCATGTATGTTTGGTTTTGAGATTACTTCATGGTGACTTTTAGAAAGACATAGTTTCTTTGATTATCTCTTTTAATTAGGTCTATTTTTTCCTGTTTTGTCTGAGATCATGGTTGCTACCCTTGCTTTTTTTTAACCTCAACTCAAGCATATTAGATTTTGGTCCAGCCCTTTATTTTAGCTCTCTGTCTCTCTGTCTCTCTCTCTACGTCCCTCTGTCTCTCTCTCTCTGTGCGTGTGTGTATGTGTGTGTGTTTGTGCGTTGAAGTGTTTCTTATAAACACCATAATTTTGGATTCTGCTTTCCAATCCATTCTGCTATCTACTTCCACTTTATGGGTGAGTAAATCTCATTCACATTCACAGTTATGATTTCTAACTTTTCATTTCCCTCTATCCTATTTTCTTCTGTTTGTCCTCCTCATGTTCCATTTTCATCCTATCAATCCCCTAAAGTTTGTTCTGTTTCTGACTATCTGATTTTATACAACTTCCTTTTCAGCCTCCATTTTCCTTTTATCCTTTTCTCTTCTTTCCCTGTGGGTTAAAAATAGATTTCTTTTACCAGTTGATTATGTATGTATTTCTCCCTCTTGGACCCAACTTAGATATGAGTGAGGTCCAAGTATTGCATTACCTTCACATCGTTTTGCCTTCTACTGTAAACTCACTTCCTTGTGTTTTTATTTGAAATAATTTCCTCCATTCTTTCTTCTTCTTCCCCCTTTTCCCCAGGTATCCCTTTTTCTTATCCATTTTTTACATTATCTTAATATAATTGATTCATTCACACACGTTCTTTCTATGTAGAATCCTTCTCACTGCCCCAGTAATTAAAAAGGTCTTAATAATTACAAGTATCATCTTCTCACGTAGAAATGTAAACAGTTGATCCAAATTGTGGATTTTTTTTTATTTCTTTCATGTTTACCTTTTATATTTCTCTTGAGTCTTTCCTTTAAATGTTAAATTTTATATTCACCTCTGGTATTTTTATCAAGATTAATTGAAAGTCCCTCATTCATTAAATATCCATTTTCATCTTTGAAGTATTACATTCAGTCTTACTTGGTAGGTTATTCTTTTTGTTCTTTGTTATAATCTCAGTTTTTTTGCCCTCTACTCCTTTAACATGGCATCTGCTAAATTTTGTGTGGTTCTAACTATGGTTCTAAATTTTTAAGTGGTTTCTTTCTGTTTACTTGAATTATTTTCTCTTTGACTTTGGAGCTCTTGAATTTAGCTATAATATTCCAGGAAGTTTTCATTTTGGGATCACTTTCAGGTGGTGATTAGTGGATTTTTTTTAATTTTTATTTTACCTTCTGGTTCTAGGACATTATGGAAGTTTTACTTGATATTTTCTTGAAATGTAATGTCTAGACTCTTTCATTGGGCATGGCTTTCAGGTACTAGTCCAAAACTTCTTGAATTAATAATTCCTGGATTATTTTCCTGGATCTATTTTCCAGAGCAGATGGGTTTTTTATCAGATATTTTACATTTTGTTATATTTTAAAAAATTGACTTTATTGTTTCTTGATTTCTCATGGAATCTTCAGCTTTCAAATGTCTAATTCTAATTTTCAAGAAATGTTTTTTCAATGAGCTTTACCTCTTTTGCCATTTGGCCAATTCTGGTTTTTAAGGAGTGTTTTCCCTGTCAATATTTTTTGAGCCTTTGTAATGAAGCTGTTAATTGATGTTAAATACTTTTCTTTGTTCACATTTCCTTACTTCATTTTTCCTCTACCACTGTCATTTGGTTTTCAAAATAATTTTAACTCTTCTAAGATTTTTTTGGGCTTGTATCCAATTAACATTTTTCTTTGAGTCTTTCTAGGTGTTTTAATTTCATTGTCTTTTTTCTGACTTTGTGTCTTGTTCTTCCTTGTCACCATGGTAATTTTTATGGTCAGGTTCTTTTTTGTTGTTTGCTCATTTCCCTAGGTTATTTCTTGATTTTGAATTTTATGGTAAAATTGGACTCTGTTCCTAGTTTTAGTGGGAAGGGGTTTTATCTCAAGCTTCATGCTTTTAGTACTGCTACTTTTTGAGCTATTTATGTGGGTGTGGAAATTTTTGGTATTTCCAAAATGGTATGATTTCCTCTCCTGGCCTGCATGCTTTTTCTTGCCCAGGAAGGATCCTTGATTCCTTGGCACCAGAAGTCATAGTGTTCCTCAGGGTCCTTGATCCCTTGTGATCAAAAGTAGTCATGCTCCTCAGGGTTCCTCCTCTCTCTTGACTCAAAGTGCTCCTCTACACCCTTGAACTATGACTCAGACATAAGGATAGGCAATAGATTTGCCAAATAGCGTCTGGTTCTGCTACCAGTGCTAACACATGGGGTCCCTTCTAATGTCTTCCTTACCAGTTGCCTTATCCCCAATAAGTCTCTGGCTTGAGAGCTCCTGGAGCTGCTGCTGTTTCAGTTGCCACCACCTAGTCCTACTATTTTTTTTTATCCCCATGGATTCTAAGCCAGTCTACACCTCTTGTGTAACAGATTCCTCTTTCCAACATCCTAAATTGTTTGGGCTGGAAGAACATCTCATTCTGATGTGTTTTTAATGCTAAAATTCTAGAATCTTATTTGAGGCATTATTTTAAAGTTTTTTTGAGGGAAATGTTGGGAGAACCAGTTGAGTACTTCTTCTATTCTGCCATCTTGGCTGTTTCCCTCCTCTTATATCTTGTGTCACTTTGCCTGTACACTTTTCTTGTGCTTCTCACATTCCATTTTCATCATAATTATTTGCATATATATGTATATATTTATCTTTATAATATATGTATGTATGTGTGTATACACCCATAAGTAACATAATGCACATAATTGTGTATATATATACATATATGTGTGTATATATGTACATACATATATATGTATATATGCACACACATATATAAATATCCAGGGAGACACTATTTGCATGCAGACCTCCTAGAAAAGCTAGCCTAGGTATTAAGTTTTCTGTGACTCTAAATCCTTTCACAATCATAACTAAGATGTGCTTTCTTATATTTTTGTTTTTATTTGTTAACCAGACGGCATGAAAGTTAAAAGCATAGACGTTCAATGAAATAGGATCATAAAAAGAAGAATCACATAACATTTTACTCATAAACTAGTGGGAGGAATGCTGTGCTACAAAAATATCCCAGTGGGAAGTATATACATAGTTTGTACGTTAGAGGAGAGTATATATGGAGGGAACATATATGGTATGTATACCCTAAGAAGAATCACATCATGCCCCAGTACAACATAGTTGTAAGTCTTCTGATGACTTTATAGCATTGCTCTTCCTGGTCGTTTCCTGTATTTCTCCTAATGACCACTATTTTCTACTGTTGCCACCAATGTCAGCTGTTTTTCATCTCTTTCCACTAGGTTATATTCACTGCTGCCACCCACTGGACTTCAGTTGGGATAATCAGCTGAGGGTACTATCTCTTTCAGCTTACTTAACCTGAGGTTTATGAAATACACAGATATATGCACACATACACACATGTACATATTATATATATATGTATATATATATGTATGTATACTTATATATACACATATACACATATGCATTTATTTATATACACATATGTGTGTATATCTATATCTATATTTACATCTAGATAGATCTATATCTATAATATGTTGTTTTTTCTTGGTTCTGATATTTTCCTTTGTAATCCATTCAGCACTGCCAAAAGAAGTCAAACCTGTAAATACATATATGGATTCTCACAAATAAACATACATATACCTCTCAGTGGCTTTTTCTCCATCAAAAGAGATCTGAGAGCTTCTCTAGTTTTAGTTTGCATTTTTTTCTCTCTATAAGAGGATGAGGATGCTATCAGCTCCTAAAATGTTCTAGCAGTCAACCTCTTCTGAAACACAGAAAAATCCAGCCAGCTAATGTAACTCCCAGGGATTTAATATGCCTTTGAAACTACTTCTTCCTTACAGCAGCATTAATGTCTCTATCTCAGGTCTATATCCAAGAGTATGTTGGAACCATGTGGAACCTGTTCTTGAGAGTCAGTTATTAAATTTTCAGTGTGATCATTTATGCAACAAATCAGAGCTTGATTTATTATTTTGTTGGTTGTCCAGATTTAAGAAAGTGATGGCGTTAAATGTTAATAATGCAGATTAAGTTCAAAAGTGATATGCATACACTATTTTAAGAATGCCAATTGCAAATATTTACCAGCACATTACCTAATCTGATAGAGGAAGAAAGGAAGGAAAAAAAAGAATGAAGGGAGGATGAAAGGAAGGATGATTTTTTTAAGTTAAAAAAAATTTGGAGGGGTGGAAATGAGGAAATTGGGGTTAAATGATTTGCCCAAGGTCACACAGCTAGTAAGTGTGTCAGGTGTCTGAGGCTGGATTTGAACTCAAGTCCTCCTGGCTCCAGGGCTGGTGCTCTACTCACCTAGCTGCCCTTAAAATAATTTTCTGAGAAGAGATGCCTAATTTTCAGCTGACTTCCAAAAACTGTAGATCAGGACCAACACAAACAAACAAAAAATTAATTCAGATGTTTATGTGGTGTTTTTCAGTGAACAAAATTCCTTTATTTCTTTTATTTGCTGTGATCCTCCCCACAACCTCATGATGTAGGTAGTAGAAGGGTAGGGAATTGGACTGATCATTTAATTGTTATAGAGAAGGAATATCCAAGTAAAGAAACTCCCTCTACTGATGATAATTACCATTTCTCTAACTTATTTCTGTCTCTGAGGCTCTTTATCTACTAATTTTGCTCCCTCAATAATAGAGGCATTGTCAAGCAAGCAAGCAATCCATCAACAAAAATTCATTTAGTGGTTACCAAGTACCAGGTAAGTAGTAATTTACAGATGAAGACACTGAGGTTCAGAATATCTTGCCCAATATTTCACAGTAAATGGAAGAAATGACTTAGATAACCTGACTCTGAATTAAGTACTTTTTTTTTTGCAATTAATGTGTATGTAAGTCACTGAAAATTAAACAAACATCCCTAAAGGTGTCTGATTGTATCTCCTAGCAGCCCTTACAGCATTATCTGTGGTCAGATAACAGCAATAATAATATCTTTCATTTATGTATCATTTTAAGACTTGCAAAGTGCTTTTTGAATATTATCTAATTTATCTTCACAATAACCATGAGAGGTAGGTGTTATTATTGTCCCCATTTTATAGTCGAGGGAACCAAAGCAAGAAGAATTTAAGTGACTTGCCCAGGATCACACGAATAGTAAGCGTCTTAGGATGAATTTGAGCTCAGGTTTTCCTGAGTCCAGGTGCAGTGCTCTAACCCACCTATCTGCCACGCCTTCAGTGCTTCACCTCCATTTAGGGCACCAGAGATAACAGACATTCAATATCTTTGTTTCTAAGTGGAAGGGCAATCTGTGCATCAATGTGTGCATAATTTGTACCTATTAGATAGGAAATCCTTACTTTTACGAAATTGAGATTGAAAGACACCACACAGTCACTTTTACTAATGAGTTTCTTGCTCTGTATGGCTCATTAGGGTAATTTCCTAGTTTAGAAACAAAAATTATACAACTTAGAATTTAAATGATAATTAAACATTATTCATTTAAGTAGCTCTTCCCTGTTTTCTCCATTGCAGTGGTTTTTGTGCTGTTATTGTCGTTTCATTTATTTGCTGATAAATTTAGTAGACTGCCTTGTACTTCCTGAGAAGGGCAAATGGTGTTTCAAAGGTTTTGCTTTGTGAACTTCAGACCTCTATGTATTTGCTATCTATTCTGAGCAACTCTAAATGATCCTCCGTGGGCCAAGGCTGTAGGAAATATAAAATTCTTGAAAGCTCCTTGAGGCTTGTAAACCAGAAACTGCTAACCTTTGGCCTAATAATTTATAGAGTCTGTGCTAGCAGTTTTAGATTAGGAAGACATTTTTAAGTAGGATATATTTGATAATTGCTCTGTGTCTTGTGAATTCATCTGATGACAGGTAATAAACATCTTAAAGAATCTAGACAAACTGATGACATACTTATTATTGGGACAGCATTGAGAAACCTTCAGTTTTCTCATTACTGAGATGACTATTTAGGGTTGACCATCCTTGGTCTTTGCCCGTGAAATGCAATACAATTTCCTTTGCTGAGGTGAACAGCATCCACAATATTAGATCATTCGAATTAAATCCATAACTAATAGTAATTCATGACATTGTCTTATGGAGTATATTGTGGCTGAGGGTTTGTTTTGTTATAGATTCTCAATATCAAATTTTAGAAATAGATTTAATGTAAAGGTATATAAGGGTATAGTTCCCCCCCTTATTTGGCTGGAGGAATATAAGCTACCTCCTACCTATTCTCCCCTAAATGCCTCTAGATTACAGTTCAAATCTTTCTTCATAGCTTACTAGCTACAGGATCCTGGGCAGGCCACTTAACCTCTCGTCACCTCAGTTTTCTCAGAGGTAATAACAACACCTATCTCCAAGGATTGTTGTGATGATCAAACAAGATAATATTTGTAAAGTGATTAGCATAGTAACTGGTGCATAGTAGATGCTATATAAATGCTAGGTATTATTATTGTTGCTATTAAACACCATTATTATTATTATTATTAAAACAATCAAACATATTTTATTTTCCCTGTGCTATGCTATCCTGTACCTTAAAAACAATACTTGAAAAGAGTAACAACTACAAATCTTAGAACTGAGTCATGTTGACTTTCAGAGAAGCTGGTGCCCCTGTTGCTGTTTCAACTTTTTCCTAATCTTTTCTATTCCCACATCTTAGTCATCATGGGTCACTAGCAGTCACTTGAGCCCTCCATGCCCGAGTCAGCTAGAAGGCAAAGAGGGCATTCCAACAGGCGTATTTGTCCACAAAGAAAATTTTATATAGCTTTCCTAAATGGTTTTCTAGTAATCTAGTATTTTTTAAACACTTAAACCTCAAAATGTGACCTAAGATGCCTCTCTCCAAGAGGAAATGGAAGGGATACAGAGAGAGAGAGAGAGAGAGAGAGAGAGAGAGAGAGAGAGAGAGAGAGAGAGAGAGAGAGAGAGATGGAATCTTGCAGAATCATGAAGTTTTCTTGGTTATGACCTTATTGGGGCATTCTTCTTCTGCTTCTTTTTCATTTTTTCCCCAAATATCTGGGACAACTTATTCTTGTACTGCCCAGTTTCATTTTTGTTTTCTTGAAACACAGTTCTGAAAAACAGACCTTAAAAAATCTCATTGTGTTTTAAATGGAACTACTTTGTCTTTAAACCCTAATCATTCTGGCTTTCATTAAATGGCCAATAACAGGCCCAACCCAAGCCACTATCACTCATTTAAAAGCAAAAGCAAGGATAACTATAAAGTAACATTTACTAAGTTAGAACACAAAAGCAAGATTAATCCAAAAATAACATCAAACCCATAAATAGTCATTCTCTTCTGCCAATGCATACAGTATCTGGGGAGAGATAGGTGGTAGATACAAACCTACAGAAATCTAGCTGTGAGCCACATGACTCCACACACAACTGCCAAATTTCTGCCGACTCTAAATAAGCCCTGGATTTCTGTCATCTCTTTAGGTAGTAGTTGTATCACGAACCTGCTAGGTGATATTGCTCCTACTCTGAATCAGTTCATTCTCTTCACTACTTTGCTGCCCTTGGATCACTAAAAGCTTTTAAGTTCTTTTAGCTAAAATCAACTAGCCCTGGAATCCTTAGAACCTCCTAGGTCTGCTTTCTTGGTTATATGCTGAGGCAGCATATAAACACTTTTAGTTAAAAGCAGTTCCATTTTTATCGAGGGATCTGCTAAGTTAATACAGCCTTGATTATTTTAGGTTGAGAGGTTGTTGCCTCTTTTAAAGCCATAAAGATCAGGTGTTTCAGGGAGACTCCCCTGTCCAAAGCTGTAGATGGCCCTAGAGAGAAAGGCAGCCTTTTCCATGAAGTTTTTCATTTATAGCACAATAGTCTCCTTTCTTCCAATCAGCTACAGTGCCTGTCACATAGTAGGCACTATATAAACTCTTTTTCCCTCACCACCTGTCTTTCAAACAGCAGAGCTTTCCTTCAATCAACTCAGCTTTCTGAAACAGCAGCAGAGCTCCTAATCAGTTTCATCTTCTGTCAAGTTCTCACCTCTGTTGGCTTCTTGGTTCCAAAGGCTTTTGTCATCTGTCCTTCTGACCTTTGTTTTCTGAAGTTTTGTCTTCTCTCATTTGGTTCTCTGATCTCTTTCTTCTGCACCTGACTTCTTCAACTGTTGACTCTTGATTTTCTGACCTGGTTTTTGTTTTGGCTTCAAGAACTTCAAAACAAAGAACACTTGCAAGAAATTACCCATTCCTAATTTCAATTGAAAAATCTCAAATCCAGTTTCTGGCAAATATGAATCAAATAGTTGACATACAAATAGTTTTTGAGTCAGAGTTTCACAATAGTCTTCAAATCACTAAAATAGATGTATTTAAATTATATGTGTTTATTAGATGTCATTAGATGCATTTAAATTAGAAACTGGAATACAATGCATTGTTGCTACCTCTATATCTATTGATCTCTCTGTGTGAAGAGCTTTTCCCAGAAACTATCTTAAAAGTTGCATTTCTCACATTCTCTTAGCTTTGCTTGCATTTCTGCAAATTGCACTTCTCAATTATATAAAATTGTCATAATATTATATGTATTTCCTTTCAGAACAACTATGGAGACCAAATGATATAATGCATGTAAAATACTTTATATATTTTAAAAGTCTTTACAGGTCTCAGCTGTGGTTATTAGTAGTAGTAATATGCAGATCTTTTCTCTGCCAAGAACAATTGTTGGACTGAATGGGGTAGAAAAAATACCTAACAGGGAGTTATTAAACAAGTACTTCTTGACCTCCATCTTCAATAAAATGGCTTATTTTAGCACCAGATATCACTTTGGATAGAAACCATTATATTCATGATATCAGCAATTGTTGAAAATGTATATATCTGGCTAGAAAATTAGATGTACTAGGGAAAAATTGTGCCCTAAATTTCCATCTACCACATTCAGAAAGCTTTAGCATTTCATTTTTTGAAACCAGGACAAAACCAACCAGCAACAGTGTACTTGTGAAAAATCATATGTAGCTACTTGCTTCACATTATGAAAGAAACTTAGCTCCTTCAACCAGGTTACTGAATGAAATCTGAATGAGCCAGATGCTCTCTGAAATAGAAATGCTAGACAATTTGATATTAGTATTTTAACTTTGCAAAACTAGACCTTCTTAATCTTCATGATGTAAGCACAAATCTATTCATGACAGAAACATATCACAGGTACAAGCCTATATTCATGTTTAGTTTATTTATATGCTGAAAGCAGATACCTCTCTCTCTTAATGAAAAGATAGCTTTGAGGGTGATAGCCCTTTATACCTTATGTCAGCTCTGTGTACTCAGATTTAGCCACTTCTGAAAGTGAAGCTTATAATGTCTAAATAAGTATTCTAAGAGGGTAATTTCAGTAAATTGAATGACAGTTAATGGACCTTTCTACTACTCCCTTTCCTTCATCCATTAGCATTACTTCCATGTTGGAAGTTTTAGCTTAGGGCAGATGTTACTGTAGAATTCAAGAATGGCATGTCAAAATATCTTTCTTTGCTCTCTTACCTCCCTGTGACAATGACAGAAAAAAATTCCAATCAGAACATAATGAGGAAATTTAGTATTACTAGATGTATATTTTGCAACAAAGTTCATACATTGAAGATATTTTAAAAGTAACTATTTCTTGAGAATAAAAGTACAATATAATATTAATCTGTTTAAATCTAAAATGAATAAGGTTTCTGATACTACATCATCTACTTCCCATCTTTTTTTAATCAAACATGTTTTTAGTTTTATCCTATTTTAGAAAATGTCAACAGAATTATGTTAAAAATTGAAGAAACTATTAGCAACTCTTTTATTTATATGTTCTGTGAAATTGAGTGGCAGCCTGCAGTCTGATATAATCCATAGGAAACTGGCTTTGGAGATGGGAGCGCCTATGTTTGAGTCTTTTGTTGCTGTTTTTCAAGTGTTTCTGCTACATCTGAGTCTTCATGTTCCCATTTGGGCTTTTCTTGGCAAAGATACTAAAGGGGTTTTCCATTTTCTTCTCTGGCTCATTTTATAGATGAGGAACTGAGTCAAACAGGGTTAAGTGACTTGCCCAGGGTCACACAGCTAGTAAATATCTGAGGCCAGATTTGAATTTAGGAAGATGAGACTTTCTGACTTCTGATTCATTGCTCTATCCACTGTGCCACCTAGTGGCCCATGCTCAAGTCTAGCCTCTGATATATTCTTATTATATGACCTCGAGCTTACCATTTAGCCTCTCTTTGGCCTCATAAAACTCTCTAAGACTGTAAGTTACTGAGAAACTTCTGATCTTCAAGCAGAAGGATTTTCCACACTAGATGACCACACCGATTAAATCATGGTACAGACCAAAATGAATAAACAAACAAAAAACAAGAAAACTACAATTTAAAACAGACAGAAAAAACCATGAGATAAATATTGTTTTTGTCTTTAGTGTTTGCAAAAAACAAAATAAAACAAATAAAAAATCATTTCACTTGAAGACATGACTATTTTTTGATTTTCAAAAGTTACTAAAAATGCCTATCAAAACCAAATTGTTTCCTGGTAAACTGATGGTATGTTAAGATGAGCATCGCCCTTTTGATAGAGGTCATCAGACTAACACAAATTCCTAAGAACCAAAATAGGTCAACTCTTCAGATTTCATTAAAAGCAGTGTCTTTTAAGTGAAAAAAGAATGATATAGAACTTATAGAAAAAAGAAAGATGACAAAGTTTTTATGATATAGTTGTTTTTTAATTGGATCTATAAAAAACAAGGATAATGCATTATTAGTCTTATAATCTTCACTTCAAAAAAGGATCCTGAAATTGGAAAATGTCCTGAACCCTTTGACCTATACTTTATAATTTTAGAATGTTTATTGAAGAAATTGCTGCAAAGATGTATTTAATGTTATGGGCTGGATTATACAATGTTATGGGCAAAGCATTGCAATAACCCCTGCTCTAACCCAAAATCAATGTCAAGTTGGGGATAACTGTCTCAACCAATAGGGCCCCAGCCCCTGTCAAGATGCAAGGATGCCACGGATAAGAAATTTAGAGGATGATCCTTAAGACTCCCATTTTATTGCTCAGTATTTTGGCACTATTAGGGTTAAGTTAAATTCTTCTCTATTTCTCATTTCTTCATCCTTGTTAGGTAATTTAGAAAGTACCTTCATTCTATTAGTTCTGTAGAGAACATGGCATTCTTTCATTAATATTATATTGACTAATGATATATGTTTGACCCCCAAGGAGCTATGTGCTTTTAACTGGAGTGTGGATTCCATTCACCTACTCTCTCTCCCTTCTCCCTTGCCCATGTGCTGCCCACTGGCACCATGGAAGCCATACACCAAGATCATTCTGCCAGCAACTCTTTTCCTCCTCCTCTTGTCAGTTGCAATAACTTTTGTCCCTGCTATGGGACTATGCCTGTAGTATACTGTCTCATCACCTCTATCTCTTTAGAATCTCCCTTTTTACCCTCCAAAACTCTGCTTAAGCATCACTCTCTATTTGAGTGACTTCTTGATTTTCCACAATTGCTAATGTCTTCTTCCCTAAAATTATTACATTGCATTTATTTTATGTGTTTTTCGTTTATGCTTATTTATGTACACATTGTGTTCCTGTATGAATATAAACTCTTTGAGGCTAGGGTCTGATGTATTTTTTTCCTTTGTATTCCCTGAACCAATTGAGATGCCAGGCACAATGAAGGCATTTAGTAAATTCTCGTTGATATCTTTACTGATTAATTCCACTATACTTATTGTCCCTCCCCCATCATTTTAAGGACCCAATCATATAATAAAAACTACATAAATTCTTATTTTGTAGAATGTTTTTGCTAGAGACATATAGTGGAGCATGTAGTAAGTCTATTATATCAGTCCCTGTCTCTTTCTATACTTTGAATTCTCGTTCTTGACTTCAGTAAGTCTCTTCAAGCCCCTCTTTTTACCCAGATTTGCTTGCTCTCTGACCCTGTCCTCTTTTTCCTTTCTCCCCCTCCTTTCCTGTCCCCATTTCTTTTATAAGCAGAGATGTTATAGAGATAATCATATGGCATGATAAGGAAAGATTAGAAATGGTATTTTAATATAATTTATCCATATATTAATATTAATTAATTATATCAATATATTAATATCCACATATATTTTTCTAATATAATTTATCCATAATTTATCCAATATAATTTGCCCTTCTTCATTCTTCTTATCTGTTTGGGGTGGTGGTTAATGATTTCTTGATGGGTTATCTATCATCTATCTATCTATCCATTTGTCCATCCATCCATCCATCCATCTATCCATCTATCTATCTATCATTTATGTTTCTGTGGGTGAAGGAAAACTGGATTAAAAATGACAAAATGGAGAGGTTCTGGCTGGTGATGATAGTATGTGAGTTGATGTCTTTCTCAACTCTATTTTTGAAGACTTGTACTAATTTAGTTTTCAATGAGATCTTTAACAAAAATGCCTTGAGTGCATCAGGGAGGAACTTGTTTTAGTAAAGAAAGGAGTCCATGTAGAGCTTTAAAAAATCATCTCTTGATTTGTCTGGACTACAGCTAAGAGTTTAAGCAAGTACCATTCCTACATTATCAAGCTCAATTTTCCCTTTTTGCCCCAGAGAAAAGAAAATTTCAATTAGAGGGGCGGAAGAAGGGGTCAGATTCTATTAAGTTTTTTTTTTTTTAGCTGTCAAGTATGTGAAGGGATATTCCGTGGAAGAGATGTTTGGCTTGATTTCTTAGCCCCAGAGAGGTAGAAGTTTCAAAGAAGTCAATTTACTTGAAGACTTTCTTGATTCCTCACAGTAATTAATGCCTCTCCCCAAAACATTACTTTGTATTTATTTTGCATATATTTTGTTTCCTTTCCTGAGGCAAGGAAAAACTTACCAATAATAATAGTTATTCTAAAGTGCATTGGATTGTCTTGGAATAAAGTGTGTTCCCCTTCGGTGAAAATCTTTAAATAAGTTTTGGATTACTACTTTGTGGATATGTGGTAGGGAGGATTATTGTTTGGCTATGGATTGGTTTAGATTGTCTCTGTGTTCCTTTTGAATTTTGAGATTATATGACCATGATTATTTTTTTCTATTCCATATTAAGTTTAGCACTAGATTTCTTTATTATATAAGCTTTACTTTACATAATGTAGTACAGAAGGAGAGGGAGCTATTCACATGAAAAACAACAGCCCCAGAGAGGGATAGCAGTTAATGAAACTTTATTTTTACTCACAAGAGTAGGAGGATAAAAGATGCCAATGGGGAAGAGTCTCAGTATGCAGCTTCCCTTGCCCTTAATATGGGCAGCATAAACACTAAATTATAAGGGAAGAAAAAAGACTTGGGTCTTTATAACAGAGAAGAATTTTGTCAAAGCACATGGAGAAATTTCCACTAAAATCTTGCTCTGATGTCTCAACATAGTGCACAAGTCATTAAACCGGAGAGATTTGAAACTAGCTCAAAAGTTAACCAAAGAGCCGGCAATTAAGGTGACTCTTTGTCCGATGCTTTTTGCAATTCACCATTATGTTTTGTTATTGTTGTCACTATTGAAAATCAGCTAAGCTGTCTCTTATCTTTATATTTGAGCTATGGAATTCGTACTGAAGCTGATGTTTAATGGTTATTTTAAGTATCTGTAATCTGTACTATATCACATCATTAATAAATTGTTTCAAAATACAACCAGCCAAACATTTATTGACTTCAGTGATCCATTGCTGGGAAGTAAGTAGTTATACTAGATCACTCTTTTATGGTTATACTTTTTTTTTCTTGGAACAGATTTGTAATTTCATCAGTGAGGGGAACTCCCAATGAGGAAATTCCTTTTTGAATGTAGATCAGAACTTTTTCTGTAGAGTTGAAGAGTGCTTCATGGGGCACTGAGAAGCTAAGTTCCTTGACTATGGTCACACAGCCAATGTATTTCAGAGGTTGAACTTGAATTTAAGTCTTCCTGATGGAGATCAGCTCTCTATTTTCTTTGCAAATTGACTCTGCTTATACATAGACATGAAAGTTCTAATAAAAATTTAACAACTTCTCTGAGGCTACACATCCCAATTTATATCTACATAAATGAATCACTTCATCAGAGGATTGCTGCTCCTCATAAAATGTATTTCAGAAGATCCCACCAGTGAGCTTCCAAGTAACATAACAATAATCCAGGAGATACAATTAGCTCAAAACAATAGCATTTTTAAAGTAAGATAAGTAGCTAAAAATCCCCCTTCCTAAACCTAGGGCGTATTTGGTCACAAATATACAGTGAATATGGGAAGAATCAATTTGGAGTACTATTACAATGAAGCATACATATAATTGTCACATATGGTCAAAACAATTCATGACTCCTATAAGGCCTTGATCTCCTTTCTCTTCTAGTGGTATCCTTATGTTACCACCTCTTAGGTTCGTTGTTTTTGCTGTGTGGGTCATTCATTGGAGTTCCCTTGGTCTACTACAACTTGATTCTCATTTGCCAGGTTTAGTTCTCTCTTGAATCCATAGTCAGTTTTTTTCATCCTGTTGTCAGAGGCCTCATCCTTAAACCTACTTCCTGCTTGATATGATTGTTGTCTCCTTTTCTGGGCTTCAAAAGAGAATATGTCTCTACTCCCTGCTGATTACATATGCTCCAGACTCATGAACTGCTTGATGTGGGAAGGGGTATCTTTTACTGGGTGAAGAGTATGAAGCATCAGGTCTCATTGGGGGAGAGGGAAGATGTTCCTGTTTCTTTCCAAGAGGTAAATAGTATTTTGTTTTCTTTTGTTTTTCTCATGGTCCCTCTTAGACTGCTGGCTCTTCCTAAATTGACTTAGAAAACAAATTTTTAAGAAAAAAAAATATTCTAATAGATAAGCATTGGTGTGCCCAATCTTTTAGGAGCCATGGTAAGCTGCCCTTCTATTTCCATCAAGTGTAATTTTATACATTTCCTAAAGAGGTATCAGAGAATAAACACCTTGTTAGCATTAAAACTGTGGGATTGCATCTGTCTTTATACTTTAAGATTTCCTTATCTGTGATTATTTCCTGTTATTACTTCCTGAGCTAAGATAAAATAGTCAGGATTCAAATCCCAAAACTCTCTCACAAAAATAATAAAATTTTACTCACATGATCATTTTGCCTAGGACTCTTTTCGACATTTATGAACACAGTATAGCTTCTTTGCTCTGAATGAAAGGAGCCAGTTTTAACTTAGTTGATAAAAAAACCATTCTCTCTTTATTCATGACACAACACTGGACTATGTATCAGAATTACTAGGTTCTAATCCTGACTTTGTTTTATCCTCTGTGATCTGGAGCAAGTCATTTCTAGGCCTCATGTTTCTTCTGTGTCAAAAGAGTAGATTGGAATTGATGAAGCCTAAAATCTCTTCCTTTTCTAATGATCTAGATAAATATTTTTTCTAAGAATAAGAAGTGTGATGTTGGTAAGATTCAGTAAACTACTTACACTTCTATCATAGCCAACAACTATCACATCCTACTGCTGTCCAGAAACATCATTCTCAGCATGAGTAATGGGGCCTAGGAAAATTGACTTGCATTAACCAGTAAACTCATTGCTTGATTGCCTGACCGAACTACACACATTCATTTGTGACTTGGAAGGCTTTACTGTGGTTCCTGTTGCTTGGGCCAGAGGAAGATCCGTCTTCTGAATCATTTGGTAGAAAGTCTTCTTCCCTCCTGTGATTATAGTCCTTGAATAGGTTCTGACAATATATAGCATGCGATGTGTGACGCTAAATGCATAAACTCTCCTGAATAATTCTAATAAACATAGCAGAATTTATACATTAAAATGATTTGTCTTCTTCAAAGTGGTCACCTGGGAAGACAATATAATAATTTTAATGATACTGCCATTATAAAAAAAAAAGTTTGGAACTTCTTTCAACTAGATTAAAGAATTGGTTGTATTTCTTGAGCTGTGAAAAGTTTTCATTTTTTAAAGAACAGATTTAAAGCACCTAAAATATTTAAGGTCATTTGAAAAATAAGGTGGGTGAACTAGGTGGGCTATGTAATATTTGAAAAAATAGAATTCCTATTAAGCAACAATGGTTTGTTTGTTTTTATTTTTTTCACATGTAGCTCATAAATTGTTTCTAATAGCAGCTTTTCAGATGTTTTGGACAAGGTCATAATTATTGTAATAAGTGTATGACCTCTTATAGTCACTATTTTTGTGGTTGGCATTCATATAGATGTAGAATTTCTGGTATATTTAATGTTTAAACTAGTCTCATCACTTTACAATTCCCATGCATATAGTAGCAAATATTAGTGTCTTTGGGGGATGACAGCATCTCTAATAATAGGCAGCTAGATGGTGCAATGGATAGAGTTCCAGGCCGAGTCAGGAAGCTTCACCATCCTGAGTTCAAATCTAACCTCAGGCACTTACCAGCTATGTGACTCTGAAAAAATCACTTAACTCTCTTTGCCTCAGTTACCTCAAATATAAAATGAGCCAGGAAGTAAATGGCAAATCACTGTAGCATGTTTGCCAAGAAAACCCCAAATGGGATCATGGAGAGTTAGACATGACTGAACAGCAAATGAGAACAATAAGCAACTCTAATAATTTATTCTTTATGAATTTTCCTTTTTTTAGGATTATGCATATTCCCTGAACAAAAAGAGAAAGTATCCTCTTTCTGCTGTAGGTTTCAACTTTTATTTTAACTTATGCCTACATATAAAGAAATATCCAGTTGTTTGCTGAAAGCAGTGATGCATTTGTCTTCATGTAATGGCAAGCAAAAGGATTCATTTAAAAAAGAGTCCCATGTCTTCATACTTTGGATTTTGGGTGTTTATTTTCAATGGAAAACTGTATTTTGGATATAGACTACCTGGACATGGTTTTAGATGACTCTCCTTCCCCTTTTTTTCTAATCTTCAAACCCATCCTTTTCATGAGTCCCTTCTCTACTCTTATTTCTATTTCATGGTCAAACCTTGCTATCTTTAAGGAAAAAAAAAATCTATTTTCACTACATCCTGAAATCCACTCTTGTCCTATATTATCCTTCTATCACACACACACACGCACACGCACACACACACACACACACACACACACACCCCTATCAGCTCTTATTGCCTCTACTTCTTCAAATCGCTCTCATTTCTCATCCGTTTGCAATCTGGCTTCTGACCTTATTACTCAACTGAAACTCCAAAGTTATCAATGATGTTTTCATAGCCAAACTGATGGTCTCTTCTCAATCTTCCTCTAGCTTGATATCTCTGTTGCATTTAACATAATTTACCTTTGTCTCTTTGTAACTACAATTTCTTTTCTCTGATTTCGTGTCTCTACTTTCTCCTGGCTCTCTTATTTAAGTTATCCTTGGTCACATTTGTTTGGCTCATTATTCAGATCATGCTCTATAATTGTGAGCATTTCTTTCTTGGACCTGTCCTCCAATTCATTATAAAGTGAAATAATAATTGTAAAAGCTTTTAGCTTAGCATAGTGCCTGGAACATAGTAGGAACATAATAAAAGCTTGTTTCCACCCTTCCACTCTACTATTCCCCCACCCTCTTCTCTTATTTTTCTAAACATTCTCTCTTGGTGACTTTCACAACTCCCATAGGTATGATTATCATCTCTACGCATATAACATATAACTCACACACACACACACATACAGAGATAGAGACAGAAAGACACAGAGAAGCACAGAGAGACAGAGATAGAAGGAGAGACAGCGAGAGTCAGTCCCACTACGTAAATATTTCAAATTGTGTGTCCCAGAGAAATCTTGAAATAAACTGGTCATGTAGAAATACTTAAGCTTTCATTTATTTGTGCTAACACAGTTGTATTAAGAATTCTAAAAACATGCACTGACACTCTCCTTAAGACTGAAACATTTTTTCACTATATTTTCATTGTTCAGCTTTTGATCTTATCTTGTCCTTTGCTTGTTTCCCTGGAGGACTAGGTACAAGATACAAGTTGTCTTTATGTCTTCACCTTTCTTTGTCTAAATTTGACTTCTGAACACTGTTTGGCGAAGTCTATGTAGCTTTCTAGTCTTTTTTACACCTTACTTCCCTTCACCTACTCTATGATCCAGTAGCTTTCTTGCTGTTTTTTGAACGTGACACTCCACCTTCTAATTCTGTGTATTTTCCTGGCTGGTCCCAGGCTTGGAATTCTCTACTTCTTTATTTTCACCTTCTGGCTTCCTTGCTTTCCATGACTTCCTTCAAGTCTCAGCCAGAATTCTTTCTTCCACAAGAAAACTTTCATAATCCGCCTTAATGCCAGTGCTTTCTTTCTGAGTCCGATTTATCCTCATGTATCTTTTAGATACATAGTTGTTTGCTTTTGTCTCTGCCATTAGAATGGGAACTCCTTGAGGCCAGGGACCAGTTTTGCCTTTCTTTGGCTTCCCAGAGCTTAGCCTACTACTTGACACATCGCACATGCTTATTAAGTGTGTGTTGATTTGAGTTGACTTATTAAATATTCTGAACATGTTAATAGTTATGTACTAGCATTTTAATTCTCAGTCTGACATGTCATGGAAAAAAAAAATTCTGCCTCTCCCTTCCCCCATTGGTTTTTTCTTGTAGCACCTCTTTACTTTGAAAGAATTTAGGGGTAAACAAGTGAAGTCAAGACCCAGCACTGAAAAAGATGATAGATTTAACCTTTGAAAGAAGTATGTATTGTTGCATGGCTGCCTGGGTTTGAGTGGCACTCGCTTAGTGATTGAATTTACCCTCAAGAAATGACTTTGGTTGAGTTCTCTTGAGTTTCAGTTTCTGTGGAGAAATACTTTAGGCTTTGAGATATAACCAAGTAAACTCTATGTGTGTAATGGGGTGATTAGCACACACTGTCCTCTTTTGATGGGATCAAAGCCTTTAGAGATGTATCTAAGAGTTATTGACAATAGGAAGCTTTATTTTTGGACTCTCAGTAGACCTCTGTACTGAAGTAAATGATAAATCACAGAAGTGAAAATTTGCTACTGCCATTGCTTCTCTCTGAGGAAAGCTCATTTATTGATTAAAAATTTGGAGAATTCAATTTTTGGAAATTTGACTGGATAGTCAGAAGAGGGAGCAGTTTTATTTCTTTTTGGAGCACCGGCTCTAATTTAACCCTTCTCCATTGCATTCTCTGACCATGTTCTATGTTGGAAACTTTCCATTGCAATTGAAAATAAGCACAGAATAATCTTCAACCCCACATAACCAACCAGTTGCCAAAACTTGCCATTTCTACCTTTATAGCATATTTCACATTTGACCTGTTTCCATTCTACTCTTAAACTACCACCTTAGTTAAGGCTCTCATTTCTCGTCACCTGTCTCCTACATTACTGCAACAGCCTCCTAATTGCTTTCCTTCTGTCATGTCTTTCACCATTCTATTCCATCCTGCACCAAGACATTTCAAGGGAATTTACAAATCAATTTCCTTAAGAACAGGTAGAACCACTTGACTCTCCTACTCAACTACTTTCAGTGGCTTCTTATTGCCTTTAAAATAAGATATAAAATCTTCTACTTAGATTTTAAAACCAATTGCAACCTAACTGCAAACTACCTTTCTACTCTCACAGGATTTACTCTCCCACACATTGCACTCTATCTCTTTTCTACATGCCTTAGCACTAACCAGCTTCCATGTATGCAGTTCCCTCCCTCTTTATCTTCCCTTCATGGAGATCCTCTCCTCCTTTAAAAGGTAGCTAAAGTACAATCAGGAAGCCTTTTTTGATTCCCCCAGTGTCTTCCTTCCAAAACTTTGCTTTTAAATCCTTTGCATATGTTTGTATTCATTAATTTTATTATTATGTGATATATATTATATATTTTATTTGTTTTATATTTATGCTGTATGTATTATATATACATTTATATATTTATTTATGAATTTGTCTCCCCTCCAGTATAATGTAAATTCATTGTGAGTAGGAATTGTTTCTTTTCTTTTCTCTTTTTATTTGTATCCCTAGTATCTAACACAATACTGTGCACGTGGTAGGCACTTAAAATACTTTTGAAAGAAGTGAGTGATTGAATAAGGGGAAAATGAGAGAACAGAATGTGAGAAAATTAACCTAGTCTTTTTTGACTTATCTATGACTGAGGATAGAAAAAAATTACTCTCCTGGCTAATAATTCAGTCAAAAACAGTTATTAAGCCTCTTCTATCTATAAGTCACTAGAGATACAAAGTCAGAAAAGAACCTGTTCCTGCTTTCAAGGAACTTAACCATTAGTTAGTCATCATCTCACATTATACTTGCTTTTCTCGAATCATTTTTTAATATTCCTTTCAAGTCCTAGTTACTTTAGTTTGTTTGCTTTAACTTTTGCCTGCTTGCCTATGATATAGTTTGTAGAGTATCTTCTCCATTGGAACACACACACACACACACACACACACATACATACACACACACAAATGAAAAAAAAATCATGAATTTTATACCGATGATGGTGAATGCGTTTCTGGATAGTATTTGCTGGGTGCGATTGATGGAAAAGAATAGGACAGCCAGAATTGAGGAAAATGAGAAGACACAAAATGCTATTATTGTTCCTTTAATAAAGTGATGATTTAATATTTACTCCTTACTTCAAAATAACCTGCTCAACCTTCCTCTCTTCTTTAAAAATGATTAAAAGGTACATTGGGAATAAAGTCATAGTTGGTTGTGGGAAGCATTCCAGGTGCCTTTGAACTCTTCTCAAGGGCTGCTTACTGCAATTCAGTTCAATAAATATATTTCTTTTATAGTTTTATTTCATCATATTATCAGTAAAACCACAGATCCAGTCCTTATCCTTGGTATCATGGTTATCTGGGTATATATCCCATCCTTCACTAGATTGTAAACTCCATGAGGGCAGGGACAATGGTCAGATTTAAACCTTTCATCTTTCTCAACTCTCATAGAGTAACTGGAGCAGATGAACAAAAAGCTGTGCTATAGTAGATTTAGATTTGAATAGACAGTCAGAAAATTAGTCTTACATGGGTTCTGCCACTTTCTAGCAGAGTTTACTATCACTGACTTGTAAGGACCTTCCTTGCTCTTATCAAAACTTCAGATATTTCATGTATCAACCACACTTCTTCAACACATCTTACATGGTTCTTTACTTTAAACTTTGAGGTCAGTTGATCTTCTGTCCTTATCATTTGCCTACCTGGGAAATACCTTAAGAAATCAATTTCTATGAGGTACAGAAATGTGAAATAATCTTTTGATTACAAAAGTTAAGTGATTTCCTAAATTGATTTGTCAATTACCAGGGGAGTCCATGTGAATTGTATTTGGGTTCCTGCAATGTTAGGAAAGGGCATTTTTTGTTGTTAAAGTTTGAAAAAATCATGGGTACACATTTAAGGAAGTTTTTTTTT
>CM053626.1:267031309-267051349 GCA_028646595.1 Phalanger gymnotis
ACAGAACCAAAGAAAAAAAAAACCACAACCCAACAACAAATACAAAAGAGAGAAAAAAAATGGGGGGGAAAAGGCGAGTATGAAGTGTGCCTCGATTTGCATTCATACTTCATAGTTCTTTCTCTGGATGTAGACAGCCCTCTCCATCATGAGTCCTTTGGAGCTTTCTCTGCATATTGTGTTGCTGAGAAGTGCAAAGTCTGTCAGGGTTAGTCATCACAGAATTAATATATCAATGTTATTTCTTTAACAGAGCTAAATGTATTTGTATTGTTTCTGCCTCCATACTTGGCTACACTGAATGTCCCATTTTTCCCAGTATAGAAAAGTTTAGATTTCCCCTATGGGACCAAATCTTTTGTTTTTTGAGGGGTTAAGTGACTTGCCCAAGGTCACACAGCTAGTAAGTGTTTTCAAGTGTCTGAGGCCAAATTTGAACTCAGGTCCTGTGCTCTACTCACTGCACCACCTAGCTGCCCCACCTATGGGACCAAATCTACAACTTACTCAGTTCCTTGGGCTAGAGACAAAATTGTCCAAATTGTTTATTTTCTGAACAACTCAGCAAGAATTTAAAAACAAAATAAAGGAACAACAAAACCAAAACCATCACCAAGTAGAAAGAAGAAGCAAATGGTTAGCATTGGATTCAACACTTCTCTTCTCTTGCCTGTTTCATGAGCATTGTGGAACACAAGGTAGAGTGCTGGAGTTGGATTAAGGGAAACCTTCTTATAAATCCCACCTTTGACACTTCATAACTAGTTGCACAACTCTAGAAAAGTCATGAGACTGAACATCATGTATTATTTTATGTTGTTTTCATTATTAGATTCTCATGTTAAGCACCATTTTTCTTTAAAAAGAGAATGGGAGCTGTCAATTGTTGTTTTAGATATGAATTGAAGCTTTCCTAACTCACCATAAAGCCATAATTCTCAAGAACTAAAGATATTTGTCATGGTTATTCTCTCTTCTTGAAGTCTTAAACCAATATGATGTTATAAAGAACTCCAGAAATGACCTGCTGATTTTCACCTGCTTTATAATGTCTGTATCACCCTGTACAAGTCACTTAATCTACCATTTCTGGAAAACTTTTAAGTTAAAGGGAATGTAGATGGAATTTCACCCCTTGGAAGCTCTTTTTACCAGTGAAATCATATTTCCAATTCCTATGTCTATCCTATTAACATAGTAGACCAAGGAGGAAATACAATTTGAAAGTATATTTTGTTTAATTTTCCTGCCCCAGAATTCCTTTCACCAGCTGCCATTTGCTGGATGAACTTGTCATAAGCAGTTTTCATTATCTTTTAATCCCAAGTCTACTTTAATTTTACATTATCGTTTCCAACTGGGTTTCAGCAATCCTCTCCAGACTTCAGGTGAATATGGGGCTTTAGGCAGCTGACTTCAGTTAACAGATAAAACACATATCCTTCAAAAACTGATTTGATGGCACCTTAAAAAGATCTTCTCTCCTATATCTCTGGCTGCAAAAAGTTTTTTTAAACAATTGTACAGTACTTTTCTGGGCTCGTTTGTTGTTTTTTATGAGAAAATTCAGCCATATGATTTTGTTAAATCATTGAATTGAAAGTGACAACCACAACCAAAATTGAGGGAAAGGGAACTATCTACAGAACCAAGAAATTGTATAGAACTCATTCCTGAGACTAGATCTTTGCCAGCCATCTAGTAAGTATCCTTTTTCCCATGAGAACTTCATTTGTTCTGATTTCTTCTTGCTGGATCTACAGATACATGATCTTCAGAGGAATCTGACTTATCCATTCATACGCATATACATTTATACATCAACATCATAATCATAATTTATATAATATATATCATAATAATACAATGCAATCATTCATATAGTACGTACTAGCACCAGGCACAATGCTAAGCATTTTACAAATATCTCATTTAATCCTCACAACAGCTCTGTGAAATAGGTACTATTATGATCTCCAATGTCAATCTAAGGAAACTGAGGCAGTTGGAGAAGTGATTTGCCCAGTGTCACAGAACTAGTACATAAGGCCAGATTTGAACTCTGCTCTTCCTGACTTCAGGTGTACTACTTTATACATTGTGTCACCTAGCTTTGTGATGTGTATACATGTGTATGTGTGTCTGTCTGTTATACATTTATGTGTCTATATTTATGTGTATGTATATGTATGTATACATGTATTATAGTATATAAATACACACAAATAAATACTTACATATAAATGCATATGTGAATTTGTATTATATATAGTAATTTATCATATGCATTATATAAGGCTATAAGACATAAGGTGTGAGACTATAATATAAAATGTGATATATAGCAACCAAAGCTAATGCATATATGTGTATGTATGTATTTATGTGTATATATATAATATATATACATATATGTGTGTAACACATATATTCAATATGAGAAAATGTTGTTACATAACTGGACATAAGGCTAATGAGTAAATGTGATAGCATCTAGAAAAATCTCTTTTTTCCTATCAGATAGGTATCCTATAAAATATTTGGGAGAAAATGAGCAAAAAATTCACATGATGAGGTGTTGTACTATCATCCGTGATCATAGAGTGAATACATATAGGAATATAATGGATGTTCTACGGGAGTGCCAAACATATCCAGAATAAAGGAGATGATATCCTCACTATACTCAGAGGCAATCAGATGGTATCTTTAGTACTCTGTTCTTCAGAAGCATATTTTTTTAGGACTTTTAAGTTACAGCGTATTCAGAAAAGCATGACCAAAATGGTAAAAGTTCTTGAAGTATTTTAATAAACCCATTCAACAAACATTAAGTGCCCATTGTGCACAGAGAACACCATGCATTAGGCAAAATTCAATTTTAGATAAAACACTTGTATGGCCACCAGCCTGATATTAGAGGTATTGAATAGAGACTATATGGGATACTGCTGTTTAATGAAGGAAATGAAACTATTTTAAATTTAGGATACTCCAGAATATGGTGAGTCCATTAAATGAAACCCAGCTGCTCACTGAAATACAGCCTCTTCCAAAATATTACTAAGTACTATAAATAAGTGGCCATTTACCCTTTGAGTTGAACGAAGAATATTCCCTTATTGGATCCATTTCTGCCATTATACTTTTTCTCCTGTTGTGTTTCGGTTATTATTTCCCAAAGTCATATTTACTTAGGAATATATTTCTACATGTATGTATGTAAATGCATATATGCATATATGTGTGTGTTTGCATATGTATATATGTATGTGTATACAAACATATCCTAGTGAGTATTGAGCTCTGAGATTAAAAGATAATGACTTTTCAGTTCGACTGATAAGAAGAATTAAGAACAAGTCACAAAATTGCTTGTAAGTGATCCTGATCTCTAGTTTTGGATTTTTTAAATTGCAAATCTTGGGGACAAATGTCCTTAGCTAGGAGAAGGAGAAACAGCCTTAGGGAACTTTTCTTGGAGACCTACTAAAGGATTGTTCTTCTCCTCTGTAGCTGTGAAAATCTCTCTAGAAGAGAAATTCACACGTTCAAATTACCATGCTGATCTCTGCAGTGGACTTGAGTATACTTTATCCCCAGTTTAGGTTTAATATGAAAATAGGAAACTGTGTGATTATCTCTTGTTGTGTAATGTACGGCGGGAGGCTGCAATATATTTTGAGAAAGGAGGAAGCTACATTGACTTTAGGTTAGCTTGTTCGTCTACCACACTTATTAACCAACTCTCAAGAAAGGTAAATTATTCTCCAAGTCAGCTAACAAATGAATCCCAAGATATTGAAAAGGATTAGTCCATCACTACTAGATGAAACTAATTTGCTTTTTTATGTGGACAGCACCCAATTGGAATAAGTGGAACACACTGTGATCTAAATAGTCTCTAAGCTATTATGGGCTTCAGAAAAAAAATGTTCTTCTAGCCTAGAAAGAAACAAAATTTAGGAAGGACTACTTAGAATTATAGAAAAATCTCTGAAATTTATTTTTAGGAAGGAAATAAAGAATAAAAGTGCCTTCCATAGATTATCATGAAGAAGACTTATGCACTTAATTGAAACAACTATGGTAGATTAGAGAACCCAAGAGTTATTAATGCAACAGTGGGTGGAGGAGGGAAGCTCGATCTATATTTTCACTGGAGTCAAGAGCTCCCAATGAGGAAAATCCTTTTACCAAATTTAGATCCATAGCTATTGTGAGGTGTCTAGTCTTACAGAGTTGCTTAGGCATGCTAAGAATCAAGTAGTTTGACCTAGGTTCAAACAACCAGCATGTATTAGAGGCAGCATTGGATAGAACCAAGACCCTTTTTCACTCCCCTTCTGGTTCTCTCTCCTATATGTCAGGCTGTAATAGTCTCTAACATCTAGAACTGTGCTATGTATATTATATAGATGGTCAGTCTGTGTTAATTGAATGGAATCATTTTTGAGCCAGTATCTAATTCTAACAAATTGCATATATCCAAAAAAACATCACATTGAACAATCCTTCAACAGTAAAATTGGGTAATTAAAGATAAACTGTTATTTCAGGTATGTAATAATATTGGACTTAAAAAGAAATATGCTCAGTGGAGCAAGGTCCTAGGAGTATTTGTTACCTCCCCTCCCCATCCCTACTCCCCACTGCCCTACCTTGTGTTAGCCACTGTTGGCTGCTGCATTGAGTTTTGCACTGTGATGGAATCATCATTGCGCCAAAGCAGTAACTTACTAAATGGTACTTCAGAGGTGTGCAAAAATGGGTGCAGCTGCCAGAAGAGCCTGCCATAGCCCAGAACTAGGTTTCACCCTGGAAGAAGCTCAATGTGTCATATAAATTTGAAATACATGTAATTGTATGTTTCTAAATTGAAATTTGGGCGTCTGTTGTTTCAATTTCTGATGCCAAGAAAACAAAAGAATCAGGAGACTCTGCAGTGCCACTCAGTCCACTAATTACTAGATTGCAGTGTTGTTACTATAAGATTTGAATCAAGAGCTTTGACCCTGTCATGGAGTTGAATAGGTCCTTCTCACCTAATGATCTCTTTATGTACACCATTTCTAGTTTCACCTAAACTTTATTTTTTAGTATTACAGATAGATTTGTAGTGTACTGTTTACCTTGAATAAGGCCAATTCAAGATCATACTTTTCCTGGAACATTGAAGTCCTGGGTCTTAGAGAAAATAGGAAAGTAGAAATGAGGAAACACAAAACATTAAAGGCAGAAGGTTAAAAGTTTAAGGAGTACTCATCTTCTGTAGAAGAGGAACGTGAACTTCCTTTCCTAAGCAACACCAGTCTTTTTAAAGAAAGGTGGGTGATAATAGTTTCCAGGATATCAAGTGATCTTTTGTTTTGTTTTCACTCCCCTTTCTTATCAGAGAACAAGTTACATATTCTGCTCCTGTTCTCTCTACAATGCTTTGATTTTTTCCCCAGAATTAAGCTAAGGAAAAATCAGTTATAGCTTGTATACAGCTCAAGAGGGGAAATAGAAGGAAAAAAGAATCAAGATTCTTCTGGAATGAAAGGGAGCTGACCAATAACGCTGAGCTTAAATCTTGGTTCTCTCACTTAATAGGTTATGTAAACTTGGGCAAATGAGTTAAGTTTTCTGAAGTTGCTTCTTCATCTGCAAAAAAAAAGATGCAATTAATTGTACAACCTAACTGTGAGCTTTGTTGTGAGGGTAAATTTAATCTTCAGCATAAAGTGCTAAATAAGTATGAACTATTATAATTTCAGAAAATCGGTAAATTGCCTTAGGTCAGCAGGGTCAAACTCAAGTAGAAATGGAGCCCTTAAAAGACACATAAAGATCCCTGAAGTTGCATATTAACTTAGAAAACCACGTATTAGCATTATGTATGTTCTATAGTATTTTAATTTATTTTGTTAATTATTTTCCAACTATATTTTAATCTGGTTCAGAGTGTACTCTGGAGCATTGTGGGCCATGTGTCTGACACCTCTGCACTAGAATATCTTTTTTGGATTACTTTCCTCTTCACCTTCACGTAACATGAACCATATGTAATGCATCTGAAGTCCTACTCTGATAGCTCTGACTAGGTTCTTAAATCGTATCCTTGTAAAGCATAATGTCTTTGAAATCCTATAATAATGGAAGTGAGAGTAACTCAGTTTAGAGTGGGACTAAAGCCTAAATTTGCTTTCATTCTTATCTACAAGGAAGCTAATGATACTTGGATGGCCTAGCTCACAGGTTTGTTTGGAAGGAAGATAGATTCAAAGGACAACGGGATCACAGACCTAGAAGGGGACCTCATTAAGCATCTTGTCCATTTTATAGATAAGGAAATTGAAGCCCAGTAAGGTCAAATGCATCTCCAACTGCCTCTTAGATATCTCAAACTGGATGCTACATGGGCATCTCAAAATCAACATGTATAAAACATAACACATTATCCTTTCCGCTCCCCAGGTCCCCATCTATCCCTTGCCCTTCAGAACTTATCAATCAATCAATCAATCAGTAAACATTTAGTAAGTGCTTGCTTTCACTGTCAATGGTACCAACCTCTTTCCAGTCACTCAGCCAACAGGCCAATGACCTGGGAGTCATCCAAGTCTACTCCCTCTTACCCCATCTGTTCCATTCATTGTCAAATCTGGTTATTTTTACTCTTACAACTTCTTTCATATAAGTCCCTTCCTTTCTATTCATATTGCTACAGCCCTAGTTCAGGGCCTCATTACCTCTTGCCTTGATTATTACAACTGCTTTCTAACAGCTCTCTCTACCTCAAGTCTCTCCCCACTTCAGTCCATCCCTTACCGAGCTTCAAAGTGGATTTTTCCAAAATGTAAGTTTGATCCTGTCACATCTCTGCTCAGTGAGTACTAGTGGCTCCATATTACTGCTATGATGAAATATAAATTCCTCTAGCCCTTCATAATCTGGATACTTCTTACCTTTCCTGCCCTCTTATATATTCCTCTCCTTCATGCATTCTATGATCCAGCTACACTGGACTACTTGCATTTCTTTGAACACAATGCTCTAATTTCCATATAAGTAATTTTGCACAGATTGTCTCCCATGTTGGGAATGTTTTCCCTCATAAGTTATGCCCCATAGTTTTCCTGGTGTCCTTTAATACATAACTTAAATCTTATCTTCTGCAGTACATCTTTACTGTCTTATCCCTCCCCCACACAGCTCTTGATGCCTTCCCTTTCTAGATTGCCTCCACCTGCTCTATATGTGGCTTGAAGATCCCTAACTATTTACATGTTGCACACAGACATAAACCATTAGATTGTGAGTTTCCGGAATGCAGACTGTTTTTGCCTTTGTATTCCTGGTGCTTAATACAGTACCTGGTAAGCTCACGGCAGCTAGATGGCACCGTGGATAGAGTGCTGAGCCTAGAATCAGGAAGACTCATCTTGAGTTCAAATCTGGGCTCAGACACTATGTGACCCTGGGCAGATCACTTAACCCTGTTTTCCTCATTTTTCTCATCTGTAAAATGAGCTAGAGAAGGAAATGTCAAACCATTCTAGTATCTTTGCCAAGAATACTCAATTTGGGGTCATGAAGAATCAGACGTGACTGAAAAATGACTGAACAGCAACTGTAAAATGCATGCTTAGTAAATGCCTATTGACTATCTAATTTGCCTGAGATTATATAGGCAATAAGTGACAGAAAGAGAATTTTAACTCAGGTTGCCTAATTCCAGAGCCAGGACTCTTAGAAAATGAGTAGGTATTTATCTAGCAAATAGATGATCTGTAATTTTATTGGTTTGGGGGATAAAAGGGTTCCTGCTGTAGCAAATTCCTTCATCAATGAAGATTTTAAACCAAATCTAGATCCAAGCCCATCTCTGACCTAGATCATATGTTCTATGGAAATGCCTAAGTATTACATAGAAGTTAAATTATTTTTTTTCCAGGTTCACAGAGTCAGTAATGTGAAAGGCAGAATTTAAACCCATATTTTCCTCTATGTTAAAGACTGTGGAACAAAGGCAAAAACATTTTCTACTCTCAAAGAGCTCATATTATAATGGGGGTGGCAACATGCAAGCAAGAATACGCACGTGATAAATATGTATTTGCATATATGCATGTGTATGCGTGTGTAAGTATGTGTATACAGGTAATCTCAGAGGGAAGGTACTAGCTTTCCCTCAGACAGAAATGGGAACAGGAAAAGCTTATTGCAGAATTTCTTATGTGTCAACATTATAAATAAAATGAGGCATTCAATGATGCCAGTAGAACCTTTGGACTATTCACCATCCTTGCTCTTCCAGTGAGATCAGCTGATTATTTTTAGTCTTGGTTTCTCCCCATGATACCTTTTGCTCCAATTCTCCTTTTTATTTGTTCAGCCTGCTCACATAATCATAAATGCAGGCACCTCTCTGCTGCTTTCCAGATGTGACTGATTCGTAATGTGTGGATACACTTAAACACACACACACACACACACACATGTTCCATGCCATATAAACACAATAGGACCATTACAAAAAGCTTTGGATACAGGCAGAAAGACCTGGATTCCAAGCTTACCCAAGACATTTATTGGCCATGTGAACTTCAGCAAGTCACAAACTCTCTGAGTGTTAATTTCTTCATCTATAAAACGAAAGGCTGGCCCTAAGTTATTCCCTGATTCCCCTTCCAGCTCTTAGGCAGTTACTGATCCCATTGGTGATATTATGATGTAAGGATAGATTAAATTCATCTGAGTTTGAATCTTGACTCATTTATTAACCATGGCCACTTGAGTCCCTTGAAATTTCTAGACCTCAGTTCACTCACCTGTAAAATAGGGATAAATAAGGAGAAAATGGAATTATACCTATAGTGTCTACTTCATAGGATTGTTGTAAGGTAGGTGCTATTGGTATATATAGATATAGCAAACCTTCAAATGTTACACATATGTAATCTGCTAATGCTATTTGTTTTCCCCCTTCTCTTTTTCCTCAAAGAAATTATCAGACTTAATATATGTAAAAAGGGAATTCAAATTACCAATATTTTATTATCAAATTACTGAGTTAGAGTAACTTGGAAAAAAAGATGAATTTTCTTAACTTGTTCCCTTTCTAAACATTTCTAACATTTTCAGTACTTCCCTCTTTTCTTGTTATTGCATAAACTTTCCTATACTGTGTATCATCCCCACCTCCATTTACTGTCAGCCACTATTTCCTTGCTAATCATTCTAGTAATCCCATCTATCTATTTCCGTCCTTAGGTAATATTCTCTATTTCTTCTAAATTGTCCTTTAAATCATATTTTTTAAATGGAAGATTGATATCTTAAAGAGAAATTAACATACCGAACATTATAAAAGTCATTGTTCTACTTTTATTAACACAGTCTTATAAACTCCAACTAATTTCATTGTATACTCTTGTACGATTAAGATCACTTACTAAAATCCTGGTGCAGCTTTAGAAATTTCTTGCATTATAACTTTGAGAAACCTACTTCACAAAAGGAATCATCTCGTTATTCTAGGCAGAACAGTTTTTAATTATTTCTTGTTACCTTTTTCATATTTATGGGAAAAAGGTGACACCAATATTGCTACCTCCGTGATGCACTTTAAATGGAAGGGAGCTCTTAAAAGTAATGAATCAATACTTCATTTCAGCACTCAACAGTGTTCTTCTTAGTCTCCACAGTAGATCAGAAACTCACAGTGCTCTAAATGACCCATCATACTTAATTTAGATAACTGCCATATCTGTTTAATTACACACATACTTTGCATCATTTTCCATTACGGAATAATAGTCTTTAGTTAGAAAAAAATTGCTACTAACCTTTATGGGAAAGCAGTTTATCAAAGGATTCACCCCATTTCACTGCTTCTTCAGGGGAGACACTGTTCAAAAAATGAAATACTTTTTTGATGAAATGCACATTTAGTAGCCTCACAGTGATTCACTTAACATATGCTGTCTGCTAGAGAACTCTCTTTGTCTTGTTTTAGAAGGTGTCTGATTAGATTTCATTATAATGGAAGCCCTCTTTCCACTGGAGTCCTCAAAAATGTTTGGTCTAATTTCTTTTGACACTTTGCCTGTAAAATTATGCAATCTTTCAAATTAAAAAAATTCTATATAAATTTTTTTCAAAGATTGTTTGCATTATTGGGGTCTTTGAGGAGCAATTAACCAGAAACAAGGTTGAACAGAAATTAAATTGGGTCATCCACCTTTTGAAATGCTGACCCTTAAATAAGCAACATTTTTGCTATGGCAAGTTGGGTAGCATTCTCTTTGAAGTGGTTACATTAATATACTGCCTCTTTGTGAGTTTGATTTTTTTTTTGTTAAGGGGAGAGGAGGCTTGCCTAGTAGACCCTCAGAAGGATGACAAATTATTACAAATATCTTTAACATATTATTTTAATTTAATCTAACGTAAATATTTTAAATTTCTTCTTATTAAAATATTTTGAAGGATTATTACAAGTTAGAGAGGTAGGTACATTATTTTTATATAATTAACATGGTAATAGTATAGTGGTTATAATTCTGTGAAATAGCATGCCTTTTATTGATGTTATTTTAAAAACTAAAAGATAATAGTAAGATCCATTTTTACAGTCATTATATTTTTCATAAAAGTTTTAGTAAAACTTAAAGTTAGCAAAACACACATTTTTAACTACCTGATGCTAAAAGTAAGAAAAAAATGTTCAAAACATTTGAAGACAGATGACTTCATTTTTAGTTATTACACAGAAGCATGAGACCTCTTATTTCTTTCAAAAGTTTTAAGAAATCAAAAGGCAAAATTCAAAACATGGAAAGTTATGCAAGGTTTAAATGCCAACTAATAAAAAAAAATGCAGTGATGTTAATTTAGTTCCAAAAGCATTTATTTGATGATATTTACTTTTTTATTGCTTTTAAAAATTTTTATAGCTTATTGAAATAACTCCTATACACCTTCTTACTCTTCCCCCCACAAAAATAGTACAACTCCAAAAAAAAACCCAGAAATCCTTAATTTTAAATTTAAAAATATAGTAGACATATAATATTAACATAAGCTCAAAATCACTTTTGGAGTGGAATTAAAAACAAAAATATTCACCTTGTGCCCTTGGCCAAGTTTTCAGATCTACCAGGACTGACATCTTCATGGAATTCAGGCTTCTGCAGGAGAAGGCTTATTCTATTTTTCTTTTCTTTACCTCTGTAATAGAATATAAGTTGCTTTAAAAATGAATAACAATCCTCAAACCTTGCTTTCTAACTAATAATACACTTAGGGATCATTCTCTCCTCTTCTTATGATATTATTTATTTTTATCCTACAAATAGAATGTCTCAGTTGATACATTTTTAAATGCTAACAACCATACTTTTTTTTCATTCTTGACAAAATTAAGGAAAATAAACCATGAAAAAACAAAGATCACAATAATAACAATAAAAGTAGTGAAATCCAGTTTACTGAGGAGGATATCATCTTTTCATTTGATAAATATGAGGAGAATGTGACATCATTCCCCATTAGTGTTCATTCTGTAAATTTCATGGGATTATGTTTCACTAAAAGTTTTCTTTTGGAGCTCTGTATGTGCCACTTGCTTTTTCCACATTTTCATAAAATATTAATATTCCCTTCACTTAAGGATATTTTGTACTATTTTCTACCTCATCACCACATAATATAGTCACAGCTGTACATTTCAAATAAGAATATTTCCCTATGACTATGTTCTAAATTGCTATTTACAATTCTCTAAAAATATATATTACCTGTTTTTTATGTCTTTGTTTAATGCTTCTTTCCCTATTGTGTGAATCGCCTTGAAGAAAATTTTTTCCTTTGGGTCTGACATATTTAGTTGAGAAAAGAAAACCAATGGTTTTTCCATCTTCTTTCCACAAAGTTAAGAGACTTCTCAGTTGGACACTGAAAAAGTTTGCTTGTAGAATCTGAATCCTTCATTGTTATACATGGAGATCACGAAACTGTTGACCCCACAATGTTCCAAAAGGAAGAAAAAGTTAGAAGCTGTGCTCAGTACTTCTTCTACAAACATGTATCACCGAGGAATTGAAATCCAATTTTGCTCTGGGTTGTTTAAGGAAATGATATTACTCATTTGCAAAATGGTTGTTGGCCACTAAGATAAAGAGGATAGTTACCACAGTGCAACTTCTGCTTGGTGTTTTCACAATCGAAATGAGCCTTTGAGCACAAACTGACACAGTCATTTCCGACAGGAACTTTTTTTTATACAGTATTGTAAATTTTGTTAAGTGTGAACTTATAACAGAATCCTGAATTAGCTGGGAAGAGATAAATTTGGGATTTTTAATAATTTTTCCTCCCTGTTCTTAAACATACCTATATGCTGCCTTTACAAAGTACCAAACTTTATATCTTGAGATACTAAAATATCTTATATTGCAAGCAAAAAAGAAGATAAGAATTTTAAAAGTAGGAACATTACATTATAGAATAGTGCCAGAAGGATTCTCAGAGAATATCTTATCTAACTCGTCATTCTCCAGATGAGGAAATTGAGACTCCGAGAAGGAAAGTACTGACCAAGGTTGTATTTCTCATCAGTGCTTGTGCTCTTAGAAACAGAACCTGGTACTATAAAATTGATTTGGATAGGAATTTGCAGGCTCAATTGACTTATCTTCCAAAACAGCAACTCTCAAGGTCTTTCAGCAAAATGTCAGTAGTCAATTGGCTGAACCTTATACAATAAAAGAAACATCCTTGTCATGAATGTCTTTAGGAAGGCTAAATATTTAAAAAAGATGTAGGAAGAACATGATCCTTGGTGAAATTTCCTAGCTTATATCAGTTTGATGAATATTGATCAAAATACGACTTCTATATATTAACAACTCTACAGAGAAAGACATACAACCATTCATGCTTGTAATATGAAAGTATTTCATAAATTTGTACATTTTTGGAGCCTCAATGAGCTTTTTTTTACATAAAGTCATATGGGCTACCAGACTACACAGATAAGAGAGAAGATGGTACATAGTGACAACTGTTATATATCTGTCACTAGCCCACCAGCTGAAAGAGAATGGGGGATTGTGTAGCCCCTTCAATGGAGAGAGGAATAAATGGGTTTTGTCGCCTCTGATATGAGCACAAGAAAAAAGAGTACAAGAATGAACATCTACTACTCAAAGGAAAAGATTCAGAATGAGGCCTTATCTGTATGCCTCACAGGATTTTTTTGTTTAGTCAGGGCAAACTTCAGTCTTGCCAAAGTTTTAACGACGTGCTCATCAGCACACTACCTCTTTTTGTACAGATTTGGGGGTAAAAATGCATCTTTTGTATTTCATTCCTGATCAGAACTGACAGCCATTGAAATATATTACTCCCTTTTTCGAGAGAGGTTAGGTTTGAGTGAAAAATATCTTTCCCAGCTGCCAACAGAAAGCCATTAGCTATGTGCTAATAAAGCTTGAAGATGTATTTTTGCCAATCCAACCCTTCCTCCAAACCAAAAATCTGGGAGGTTAAAGGTGTTTATAGTAGAGTCATCATTGTAACATTTAGCATTTCCTGTTCTTTGTCTAAAGAAAAAAAAGTGTTCTTGCAAAATGCTGGGCTTCCAATAGAGGAAACAAACACCATATCTCAAAAATGTAGTATCCACAGACCCTTTAGAAATCACATTTTCTTACTTATTCAGTTTATTAACAGATAATATGTGAAGAGAGTTGACAAGGTATGCAAGGCAAAAACTATACCCAGGATTCCTAACCCAAAACTCTTCTATTCACCTCACCAAATATTACTTTTTTTTTCCTTTTTTCTAAATTTCTTCTAAACCTCCTACCTGTTATTGGGGAGAGTTTGCACTCTAGTAACTAGGGGCAATATTTATTGTTTTGGTTTATAAAGAGATGATTTTGTAGCATAGATTTAGAATTGCAAGGCACATTAACAGTCATCGAATTCAACTTTCTCATTTATATATGGGGAAACTGAAGCAAGGTGACAGAGCAGTTGTGAAAATGAGGATTAGAACCCAGGTTCTCTGTCTCTAAATCCATTCTTAGTAACTTGGGGAAACCAATAACTTAGGATAACAACTGTTGTTATAACTGATATGCACAATACAGGAAAAGATTGCTATTGGATTTTAGGACCTCTCAACTACATGCATGCTTGCATAAGACCAAAATTTGTGAAATAGAAGTGCAATGTTCAGTAGCTCATTGCCACCACCTGAGATCGTCTTATCGAGATGTGTTTGTGTTTGTGTTTATGTGTGGTAATTTCCCTTGTGGCATCTAGAATTAAAGAATATAGCTATTTAAATGGTAGTGTAAACTATACTAGTGAAACAAATATATCTGTAGCATGTATATACTATATGCGTACCTTTGGTATCTATTGAATTGTAGGATCATAGAATTATATCAGATAATTAATTTAAAGAGAAACAAATTATCATTTGCAATACATATATAAATATATATTATACATATGCAATACATGTATACAAAGTCTATTTAATCCAAAAAATTAATGTACTTCTACAATTTAGCTGAACTTAACTTCTTTTTTTTTTTTTTGGTCCAATGGGCCATTTAACCTTTAAATGAAGCTTTTCTTTTTTTATGTTTTGCCAAATCAGAGTTTGAACTTTTAATGACAGAAGTGGTATGTAGCATTTTTATGGACATATAAACATGTTATATAAGCTCCTTGGGAGGCAGATGGTGACTCAGTGGATAGAATATTGGGCTTGGAGTCAAGAAGACCTGAGTTCGAATCCAGCCTCAGACACTTCCTAGCTGTGTGATCCTCAGCAAGTCACTTAAGCTCTGATTGCCTGACAAAATGGATCTACTGGAGAAGCAAAGGTCAAACCACGCCAGTATTTTTTGAGAAAACCCCAAATGGAGTCATAAAGGGTCAGACACAGCTGAAATGACTTAACAACAAGCTTCTTGATGGCAAGGAAGGTTTCATGTTTCGTCTTTGCATCTCCAGCATGTAGCACAGTGTTTGGCACATAGTAAACACTTATTGATTGATCAGTGGCAATAAAGGTACCTCAACTCTGCATTTTATTTCTATTTCTTTATTATTGTTTCAGGTCTACCTGAAACAGGGGTGGGGAGCTGTGGCTCCAGGGCTACATGTGTCCCTCTAGGTCCTCAAGTGTGGCCCTTTCACTGAATTCAAACTTCACTTTGTTCTATGAAGTTTTGGGATTCAGTCAATGGGCCATACTTGAGGACCTAGAGAGCATCATGTGACCTTGAGGCCTCAGGTTCCCTACCCCTGTTTCAGAGGATAATAATATCCTCATCAATTTATGCCTCAATCCTCTTCTTTACCACAGATTTTTTTTTAGTTGCCCATATTTTCACAATCTAAAAATGTGTGTGATGTCTAGGCCCTTCTCACATCGAATTATTCACCAGGTCACCTGTCTCACCTATCATCAGCATATCAGATCATCTGGGATTGATGGCTAGATTTCAGGTCTCAGAACTTGGATGAGAAAAATTACATCTTTATCTCAATATAGCTGCTTTATTTTGTCTAGTATTTTATTTTTCCCCAGTTACATGTAAAAATAACTTTTAACATTTGTTTTTAAAATTTTGAGTTCCAAATGCTCTCCCTTCCTCCCCTTCCAGGCTCACTCATTGAGAGGGCAAGCAATTGAATATAGTTCATAGGTGTGTAGTCATGCAAAACATTTCCATAACAGTCATGTTGTGAAAGAAAACAGAAAAATAAAGCAAAAAGTATGTTTCAATCTGTATTCATATTAACTGGTTTCCTTCTATTTTTATTTTATGCATTTAAAATCATTACTTTGAAAAGGGGCTTTCCCAGGCTGCCAAAGGGAGTCTATCTTACACACACACACACACACACACACACACACACACACACTCCCCTACTTAATTCTACATGATTTCCATAACTTCTTCTTTAACCATAACTTCTCCATATACGATAATGAGACTCTAATTTTAAGGTGCATTCATTTTATATAAGTCAATCTGTTTAGCAACTTTGAGAGTGGGAGGGGAACCTGCAGGGAGGAAGTAGTCTCTATCAGTCCATATTTTGAATGTGATAGTATGTTGACAAAAAGCAATATGGCATAGTTCATAGCTTGCTTCTTTCTCAGGAAGATTTGGATTTAAATCCTGCCTCTGATATATATTGTATTTGTGACCCTACTCAAGTCACTTAATCTCTCGGTGACCCAGGTCACTTTTAAAGTTTAGAAATTGTAGATTAATAACCTGCTGTCTCCTGTGAAACTTTGAATTTTTCCACTGAGAATTCCTTTCATCACAAATCATAGTTCCAGACCAAAAAGAAAAAAAATAGCTTGTTGAACTAGAGAACTAGCCTGAGAATTGAATGATGAAGCAATCTCAAGGATAATTAGAACTTCAGTTTATATTGCCTAGATTAAAATAAGCACCCAGAAGTGTATTCAGAAATGAGTAGACAGGTAATCCATTTTTAGTGTCAATATGTGATATGTTCATAGGTAATGCTTATCTGTCAAGCGAGGCAGCAGCCCTAAATCCCACTTATTTGAATTTCTTAATGATTTTGGAAGCTAGTCCCATTAGGTTACAGTTTAATGATGGATACTTCAGACCCTAAACAGGGTCAAATTTAGAGCATAGTGCAGATAAGCTGCATGACCATGTAGTTATTCATTTTGTGATTCTGACATATGATCTATTACCTCAGAGTACTGCACATGACCCAGCAACATAGGCATTTAATGATTTATATATTTCCAGTGCACTTGGCTTCATTTCATTTCTACACAGTAAACTCATTCTTCATTCAGTTTTTAGTAAGGTACTTAATAAGGTATAGCTGGTACAAGTCAAATGCCAATAATAATGACTAGCATTTTAATAATAGGCTGAGGTTGGCATAGTGCTTTACATACATTATTACACTTGATCCTCACAACCCTAGGAGATATTTATTCCCATTTTATAGATGAGGAAACTGAGGCTCAGAAAAGTTAGTTGAGACATGCTCTCCCAGGCTTAGATTTGTTCTACTTGGCAACACCAGGAATAATGGATGGAAGTTTCAAAGAGAAAAAAATGTAGGTTTGATGTCAGAGAGAAAAAAAAATTCTTAATAATTAAAGCTATCCAAAATTGGGAGGACAGTGTGGGGAGATAATGGGTTTTCCCATTGCCTCACATGTTTATGCAGAGGTTTGATGCTCACTTCTTGATTATATTGCAATGGAAAATCTTTTCTGGATATGGGATGGATCATATTCTGCTGCAATGTCTTAGGACTCTGAAATTGTGGTGTCACTTTATCACTACATAATTGTCACTTGTATTACCCCGTGTGTCTTATTGTATACTTCTTTGTAAATAAAGTCAATTAATTTCCTGGTCTGTTAGACTTTTCCTATCATAGAAATCAAGATTTGGACCAATATCCTACACTTAAGACACTTTTAAATTCTTTGGAGAAAACAGAATTACTCAAAAGGTTATTACCAGTGAAAAATGGTTTCAATAAGGATCACTTTTAATTTCTAAGACACTTTAAAAGCTACTAAATCAAATAAATGCTGGGTTTTTTTCTGCTTTAGGATCTTGTTGCCAAGATTCCTTTTGGAAATGGGGCAAATATTTATATGTGTACACAGACACTTTGGCAAAACAAAAAGGACAACAATATAGGCTTAAGGTTGATTTTATCAATATAGTCAAACAGGATCAGTCAGTTTGATTGAACTGACTAATTAGTTCTCTATTATAGTCATTGACTCTGATCCACTGAATACATCAGGTGCACAGACCCCCAGGAGACTTCTTAAAAGCTGATTGGGACATTTAAATTGTTAGCTTTTCCCATCCTAAACACACAGACACACACACACACACACACACAGACACACACAACATTTCTTCCATGACATCACTTTCATTCTCCTTGGATCCTTAAAACATGATTTATTATGTAGAAGTTACTAAGAAGATACTTTGTGAATTAAATAAATTTATAAAAAATGTAGATTGTGGAAATGTTGGATCCTTTATTGTAGTAAGGGCAGAAATAAGGAATTCCATAAACATTTCTATAGAAGATGGCTACCTTCAAAAAAAGAAAAAGATTTGTTTAAAATCTGAAGCTGTTCATTTTCTCCATTTTAAATTTAGTTCAACAAATGGTCATTATGATTATCAGTAAATACTGATTGCCTTTCTACTCTATGTAAGGAGCTCTCCCAGCCTCCAAATCTCATCTTTCTAGAGGATGAAAAAATATATCTGTGATTGAAATATAGAGTAGTATATCATGGATGCAACCAAGAGAATTACTAAAATACCTGACTGATTTGATTAGCGTGGATGTGATACATTTCGGTAAGTCTAGCAGCAAATACCTTATTTGAATGAATAATATGATCATTGAGATGTTAAAAAGTAGGTAAGAGATCTCCCATATCCTTCTTTTAAAAAAATAATGCTAACCGTATATTTACTTATTTAGAGACTTTTTTTTCAGTAATTGTAAGTACTAATCTAGTATGACTATTTAGGGGGAAATTATAAAAAGGAAGTTTGGAAAAAAGATACTGCTGACAAATTAATATCTCTATGAATATTATCTAGACATTGTACATATGTGATGGTACATGGACCAAGTTGGCCCAGTACCCTACAGAAAAAGAACCACTCATTAACCAATCTCTTCCCATTTCTCTACTGCGTTAACTGATTACTGCATGTACCTAATGGAGGTGTAGTGATGGGTAGTTTTCTCTTCAGAAACTAATCACTTGGGATTCCTGACACAGGTTTCACTTATGTTTTTAAATCACTCTTCTCAGTGTGACAGTTAGATAGCATATACTGTCAGGTGCTTATAAACTATACAGAACATTTTATTACTGTTTAAAGTAATTAGAGGGCATAAATTATGTACTAATTGAGCAAATTAAAAGTATACTGTCTTACGTTAATCAATATCCTTCAGAGGACCTAAAGTATTATCTAGTCTTAGCATCCCAGTTTTTTTTTTTACCACACAGGGAAATTTCTTATCTCTATCCCAATCATAGGATCTGTTCTTTGATTCACTCTTACTTCTACTGTGTAATTTTTCTAGGACTAGTACTGAGTTATACAATAGGTTAAAAATCGTGGTTAAGGTCACAATCTACATCAGGCTCCCTGTTTTTGCCAATTCTAAAAATATATATCCTCTTGTATTTTCATCTTCTCATTATTGGTTCTTACTTCTGCTCTTTGGCATGGTGGCATCCCTGGATTTTCCAGAGTAGAATAAGATAGCTGATTTTACTTTAGCATAGGCACCTGGGTTTCTTCCCAAAGATTTTTTTGTCATGGATTTTTTTATTTTCTTTGAATTCAAAGCACTATCTTCAGTTATACTTATGTTTTTGGTTCATAATCTTTTTTTTCCTCTTCCTAATCTAGGGTCTAGGAACTTGTTTTTATTTTAATTTTTTTATTATTTAATATATTTAGTTCACAGGAGTTTGAATTACAAATTTTCTCCCATTTCCACCCTCCCCCCACTCCAAGATGGCATATATTCTGGTTGTCCTCTTCCCCAGTCAGCCCTCCCTTCTGTCACCCCACTCCACTCCCATCCCCTTTTCCCTTTCTCTCTTGTAGGGCAAGATAAATTTCTATGCCCCATTGCCTGTGTATCTTATTTTCTAGTTGCATGCAAAAACTTTTTTGTTTTTGAACATCTATTTTTGAAAACTTTGAGTTCCAAATCATCTCCCCTCTTCCCTTCCCATCCACCATCCCTAAGAAGTCAAGCAATTCAACATAGGCCACATGCGTATCATTATGTATAACCCTTCCACAACACTCATGTTGTAAAAGACTAACTATATTTTGCTTCTTCCTAACCTATCCCACTTTATTGAATTTTCTCCCTTGACCCCGTCGCTTTTCAAAAGTGTTTGTTTTTTGATTACCTTCATCCCTATCTGCGCTCCCTTCTATC
>CM053626.1:267051849-267068855 GCA_028646595.1 Phalanger gymnotis
TCCTGATATCCTTCTAAGTTATCTTAAACTGAAAAATTGTTTCGCTCCATGTTTTTGTAGGTTTTGTTGCTCAATAGTCAATTTAGAGGCTTGATTTAATGTTGTTTCTTAGGGAAACTGGGGAAAGCTCAGGCAACTTCCTGGCTTTTCTCCACCATCTTGACTCTGCCTCCTACAAGCACTGGTGGGATGTGATTTCAGATTGGTCTGCTTTTTGAGACCTCAGAAATTCAAAATATGATCCTATAATATTTTCTGAAAAAAATTTACATTTTGTCAAATCAGATTCCTATAGGCTTTTCATAAGCCTGTAGTATTACCAGTTCGAATGCCTACTGATTATTCCCTAGCTGTACTGGGAAACAAACTAGAGAAGATTCCTGATATGAGCCTATCAGGATTATAATATTATTATTATTTTTGTGTAGCATATAATCTATAATCACCACTATCTATATGTGAAACATCATTCTTGGATTTAAGTATGCTTTTTAGTTTTTATACTAGCAAACTTTTTTCTACATATAGTTGAAAGAAGAAAAAGAAGGGGAGGAAAGTGAGAAAGGGGTTGAGGGAGGGAGGAGAGAAAGAGAGAATATTAAAAATTTACTATATGGTAGGTACTAATGCTAAGCAAATGTAATTACAAAAATGGAGACAATCCATACTGAAAATGGTTTTAAATTATAATAAGGGAAGACAAAATATAAAGGGGAAGTGGAAAGTAAGGGCAGAGGGACTGCTAACTTTGAGAGTAAAGTGAATAGTATGGCTAGGCTCCCTCAAGAAATCATAGTGCAGACCAGTGGCTTACCAATGCAGAGTTCAGGCCTCAGAACAACTCTAAGTTGTTTTTTTTTTAAATTACCTCCTCTTCCTCAGCGAGTGGCTTAGTAATAATTTTCCACATATTATGCACTGTTTTCGCTGCATTAGAAAATTTTCAGTGATATATGAGGTCTGATAATTCACAAAATATTGCATGAGTAGTTTCTCCTTGTCTTATCGTGTTAATTATCACTTTACATATCCCCAACACTTGTTCAACATTTTATGATAATCATCTAATATCCTTGTTCTTATGCTTAATATATTTTCCTAAAGAAATCTTTATCTATATCAACACATGTCAATTTGAAGTATATATTAAACATGCAGGCTTCAATTTTTTCAAAAGTTACAACCTAAACATTATACCTAATAAACCAATAATGATTAAGCATGTCTAACATGTAGTGATACTTAATGAAAATTATTACATATAATTACTATGAAGGAAAAATCACAAACAGGCACAGTAATGCCCTTATTAATCATCACCACTTTTGGATCCTTGGCTTTTATTATTCTTTTTGATTAGAGAAAGAAATAGCTAAGAAGAAAAATTCCAGATTAACTCCAGCATAATATGGGGTTTAGGAACAATACCTCCTACATGTTGCCCAGGTGAAATGGTCACTCCTCTATTTAATTGGTACTGGCTCATTTTCTTATTGGTTTTTATATGTCATTTCCTGAGATAACAAAGGTATATGTTTTGATATTTTATTTTAAAATTATAAAAATTCAAAAACTCATTGATAATTAATGATCCCTGAGTCTCTCAGTCTCTCTCTCTCTCTCTCTCTCTCTCTCTCTCTCTCTCTCTCTCCTTAAATCTCTCTCTCCTTAAATAAACAGTAGTGTTTCTGTCTATATAACTTATTAATAGTGTAACAAACAATACAAAAGCACATTACAATTCAACAGTGTATAGCAGTGACAAACATCACAGCCAGAGTCATCTATAATCAATACATGGAACTGCTAAAAAACTGTGAGAAACATAATCTCACCCTCCAGCTTTTTTTGGGATGACAGTCACAGTATCTCAAGAATTCTCTTTAGAATGTCTTCTCCACAGTACAAGTATTAAACTTAATTCTTTCAGGAAATGTCTCTTCATTCTGTCTTAAAGATGACAGTAAACTCCCTTAGTCTCTCAGGAAACATGTTCTTTTAGTCCATTCCCTCTATACTTCTCTCAGTCTCCTGCTGGTCATGACAGTCAGCACTCTCTAGACGACAGCTAAAATGTAACACTCTTCCCAAGATTCCATTCCTTCCAGAAAATTAAATAAATTATGTTTGTAATCTCTGTGGGGGTGGTATTGAAATAGCTATTACAGATTTAATTTTAAAAGCAAATTAATACAGACAACTGACATGGAATTGCCTAGACTGCTCCTATTTTTTTGTGAATGGAGTTGACAATTCAAATTCTGCAGAATTAAAATTTCTCAGAGTTTGATTTTTGTGTTTTAATTACCAAATGACAAAATCTTCATTTAATTGAAATCTCCTTTTCAGCCAATATACAACAATATACAACTTCCTTGAGCATGAATCTACTATAGATTTGTTTTTTCATTCATTCCTTTGTTCATTTATTTATTTTAGAATTTAAGTTCTGGAATAATCTTTCCATCCTATGCACCTTTTCCACACTGTTTTTCATTTTCTTGTCTTTTTCATGAGCTGTTCACTTCCCTTAGATGCAATCTCTTTTCAATTCTGTCTTTAAATTTTCTTTAATACTCAGCTCAAATCTTGCCTTCTCTATGAAGTCATTCCTAAACTCCAATAATGCCAGTGCCTCTCCTCCCTGAATGATCATGCATACAGAGCACCCTCTTACAATAATTAGCTAATTTCCAGCCTGGAGCTATTTAATAGTCCTTCAGTTCCAACTGGTTCTCTCCTCTGCTACTGTAAGGAGTCATAATTAAATACATTTTAGGAGTATAATCACAATCATATACAATCCAGAGTTAGGAATATTCCTAGCTTTAGGGAGAGGTTTGTTTCTCTGCTTTGATTTACATTTGTATTACATTTCTAGCTAACTGTTGGCCTCTTTGTGGTTAAGGCAAAATTCAGGTTTCAGGAAATGTTTGGGTGAAGAAGCAGCAGAGTATATTACAGTGACTGTTAGTAGACAGGCACTAAGAGGGGAAGTTGAAGAAACAGCAATATTTTTCTTTGAACTTCTGCAAGTTCTTGAGGAAGTGGGTACAACTGATGGCATCAGTCTTCTACTCCATGATGCCTACTGGGCTGACAGCCCTCTTCAATCTCTCTCCTCTCTTCCATATTTCAGTTCTAGTTTCCCTTTACAATGGTTGTTCCTGTGTTCCTCTCTGCTGCCAGATTCTAGGTATCAGCCTCTCCTTTCTGAATTCAACCCTGATTTATTCAAGCTCCTCAGAGTGTGACCAAATCCCTCATTCTTAGGAACTGACTTCATTTTGCATTTGAAATGTTTCTGATTCAGGAGGGTGTCCAAGCCTTTTTCACAAGTAAGTCTGTTCACTGAAAATGTATTCTTACTTCACAATGTAAAATTCTTTTACATTGATTTGGCCAATCAACCAACTTCCATGTTCATACATCTATTTCAGAGAGAGAGAGAGAGAGAGAGAGAGAGAGAGAGAGAGAGAGAGAGAGACAGAGACAGAGACAGAGACAGAGAGACAGAGAGAGATACACTTACTGCTTCTTCTGAAATGTAAGCTTCTTGAGGGAAATAACTTTCACTTTTTTTTTCTTTTTATCCCCATTTGCCCAATGCCTACCTTGTTCTAGATGTTTTCCAAATCCACACTGATTAATTGATTGAAAGACTTCATAGCAAAGCAGTCAGTGTACTCAGCTAGTCTGGTCTGTACAAAGCAGACTCATACATTGCTGGAATTATAGGCAGATCTTTTCCAGCACGGTAGAACCTGCAAGACTCTGCACTATGTTGTTACAATGGAAAGCACTGTGGAGACAATTATTTTGTTCCCCTTACAATCTCTGATACATTTAGGTCTTCATTAAATTTTGTCTTTATATATATAGCCCCTGGAACACATATAGAAAGCATGTAATAAATGTTTGCTGGTTGAGAGAGGATGAAGGGAGGACCTAACAGGGGAGATTGATATTAGCAAAAGAAAGGCTATTTCTTGTTACCTGACTCTGTTTAGCATACAGCCCACTAGATCTCTAGTAGTAAAGGAAAAATCCAGTTTGGGAGATTAAAACTAGAGTTGAAGGGGTTGAATTTAAAGAGTTATTTCAAGGTATGCATCAAATTGTTCAGGAGGCATCACAGATAAGGATGGTCCTGGACTCACTTCTTAAAGACGCCTATTCACTGAATAGGTATTACTTCATTCTAAGTGAGTATGTGAAAAGGCCTTTGGCTAAAAGGGCCAGAGTCTCCCATTGCATCCTGGGCCATCTCCAGTTGTCCTGGTGAATATCAGGCCACTGGACCTAGATGGCTCTGGAGAAGAAAGTGAGATTGGTGACCTTGCACAGCCCTCCCTCACTCAAATCAAAGTCAACTGCAAGTCATGTTATCATTTCCCTGACCCCATGGTCCTATCTGAAAATGAAGGAAAAAACATAATGACAACAAAGAAGGAATATTTCTTCTTGGAATCCATCTTCCCCCTTAATATATTTAAGCTTTTGGATCAAATTTGGAAGAGTACAGCTCTAATTCAGTTAAAGAAAGTTTTATGACAAAGAATAAAATCAAAGAACACATGACTTTTTTTTTAACAAAATGGTAAGGTATGTAAGTTCACAGCGCCAAATGTCCTGGCAGTACTGTATAGAGGATAGAGGCCTAGCACGAAGGGCAGGAAGACTTTTATTTCAACTCTTGCTTCTGATTCACATCTGAGTATATGTCACCTCAAAAGGCTTTTAACTTCACAGTGCTTTAAAGCAAGTTTCTGAGACAATATGTTTCCAAGAAGATTCTGACCTGTATCATTAGAGATAGTTTCCTCACTCCTATATCAATTAAATTAGAAAGTAGTCTTTCTCTCTCAGTCTTTTATAAAATTTAATATTTTATTTTTCCCCAATTACATGTAAAATAATTTTAGGGTATTTTTTTTAAATTTTGAGTTGAAAATTCTCTCCATACTTTCCTACCCTCTACCCAATTGAGAAGGTAAGCAATTTGATATAGCTTATACATACACAGTAATGGAAAACATTTTTATAATAGTCATGTAGTGAAAGAAAACACAGACAAAACAACAGCAATAAGAAAAATAAAGTTAAAAAAGTATGCTTTGATCTGCATTCAGACTCTATCAGTTCTTTCTCCAGAGAGGGATAGCTTTTTTCATCTTAAGTCCTTTGGAGTTGTCTTGGATACTTGTATTGTTGAGAATAGCTAAATCATTCACCACCGATCATCATGCAATTTTGCTGATTCTGTGTACAATGTTCTCCTGGTTCTACTCATTTCATTTTGCATCAGGCAGTTCACATAAGTCTTTCCAGGTCTTTCTGAATATATCCTGCTCCTAATTTCTTATAGTACAATTGTACTCCATCACAGTCACATATAACACCTTCTTCAGCTTTTCCTCAGTTAATGAGTATCTCCTCAATTTCTAATTCTTCATCACAATAAAAGAGCTGCTATAAAAATTATACATATTGGTCCTTTCCCTTTAAAAAAATCTCTTTGGGATATAAATCTACTAGTTGTATTGCTGAGTCAAAAGTTATGCCTGCTTTATAGCCCTTTGGGCATAGTTCTAAATTGCTCAGCAGAATGGTTGAATTAGTTCACAATTCGGCCAACAAGGCATTAGTTTTTCAATTTTCCTACGTCACTTCTAACATTTGCCATTTTCCTTTTTTGTCATTAGTCAATCTGATAGGGATGGGGTAGTATCTCAAAGTTGTTTTTATTGGCATTTTTCTAATTTATAGTATTTAGACCATTTTTATATGACTATAAATAGCTTTGATTACTTCATCTGAAAACTACCTGTTCATATCCTTTGACCATTTATCATTTGGGAAATGTCTCTTATTTTTATAAATTTTAGTCAGTTCTCTATATATTTGAGCAATGAGGCCTTTATCAGAAAAAGTTGCTATAATTTTTTCAGTTATTACTTTGTATTTCTCTCCATCCCGTTTTCCCCTGTTTATCCTACACTCTCTCTCATTTCACCCTGTTCATCCACAAAAGTGTTTTGTTCTGACTAATTCCACCCCAATCCACACTCCCTTCTACCAGCCCCTCCTCCTCTTTCTCCTTCTACTTTCCTGTAGGGTTAGATATGTTTGTATACCCAACTGAGTGTGTATGTTATTCTCTCTTTGAGCCAGTTCTGAGGAGAATAAGGAGAGTAAGTATCCCTACCACCTACCCCATCTTCCTTTTCACTGTAATAGCTCTTTCCAACCTCTTTTATGTGAGATAATTGACTGCATCCTACCTCTGTCCCCTTCTCCCCTATATCACTCCTTAATTTTACAATTTTCCATTCCATATGGGGGGAGGGGTAAAGCTCCAGGAGATAATAAAGGAGTGATATCCTTATATTTCCCTCAGCCCATAGAACATTGCCTTGCACAAAATTGACACAATAAATTGTTGGTGAGTTGATGAATGAGTGAAAATAGCCTTTATATAAATGGACCTGAGATCATCTACAAGCATAACATGCAATTTTAAAACATGATTGGAGCAAGACCAAGTTCAGATGACCATGTTGGCCATGTTAGGATTTTGAACCCCCAGAAAGAAGTCATGTGGAGAGGGTGGGAAGGTAATGAAAGACTGAATGATTCAAAGAGACTGGCAGGAAATCAGAACCATTGTTCTCACAGTGCCTTCCACTGTCAAGCTGAGCATCCACATGCTGAGGGCTGAAGTGCCCCTGCAGCGTGTTAAATGTCTGTTGAATTTGAAGCTTCAATTTACCTACCACTGACAAATAAATATAACTGAAAGTCAGGGGTCATCAGTCACTTTTCCTGCTTCTCCCAAATAATAGCAAATGATAAATAAAACCTAGTCTGCGAATATTGTTCTGGAAGCATGTTTGCAATGTTTTACAAATTGGAGGATTTTTTTTCTTTTCCTTTGTCATAAAGAAGATTGTCTTGTTCATATAATGCTGTTTCCATGGGGAGCCATCCATGAAACGATATCCAGTGAATGCATATACCTGAGTGCAATAAATCATTGAAAGCCACAATACTCTGACTTGGCAGTTCATGTTTTGTGTTCTCTCCTCTTTATATGTGTGTGCTGTTTAAATGATAGAAATTATACTATCTCACTTCTTTCCCAAAACAAATTCCACTTATTCTGTAGATATTCTGATTAGTTGCTCTCAAGCTCTGAAAAGAAATGCCTTTACTTAGATGACCATGCTTTTGCAATGCCTCTTTGGTCTTCCTCCTGAAGCCAGGTATAACAGAGTATGCTGAGAACCCTGGGATTCCAATATATTGGCAGCTCATCATCCTGCAATGTAGCACACTTTTGCTTCATGCCCTGTTGTAATCATGCTGGTGAACTTGATCAACAACTGGCTTCCCTTGAATGACCTCATTGTGAATTGGGAATCGTATTTTACTTTCTTGTCTATCTGAGTACAAGTGCTCAGTTGGCCCTTGACAATTGCTCAATAAAAATGATAATGAAGATAATAGTACCCCTACAAAAAAACATTGTGAGAACTCATAAACGATGGATTTTCCCCCAAAGTAATAACTCTTTAATTATGTAGTAAACTTTGTTTTCCCAGAAGGCCAGCAGCAGCCTTAGCTGCAGCCTATAAGAGAAGCAAAAATATACTAGATAACTGGTGTATCATAAATGAATAAATTTCAGTAATCAGGCACAGCTTGATCCTCATGGATTTGTGTGTAAATTCCCAATGTAAATAAATTAGCTCTACTCTAAGTAGCTCTTCACTGTTATGAGGATGCATGCTCAATAATTCCAACAGGAAATGCAGAGAAGCAATTTCCTAGCCCTGCCAAAGTCCTTGCATGTAAAATTAGAAAAGCAGCCAAAATTAGTTTTTAGGATAACATTCCAGAAATGGATATAAAGATTTTCATTCAAAAGCAAGAGTTTTAATACAGAAATTCAATGGTCATCACAGCTAGTCTCAACTAGCAGCGTGTGAATGGGTATTTATGTCCTTATAAAGCACCATGGAGAAAGAGCACATCAACTCCCTGGGTCACACTTTCTTCATCAGAAGAATGAGGGGATTGCATTAAATGATCCCTAAGGTGTCATCCAACTCTTAATCCCTTTCTTTATGTGATATTCTGTAAATCCTTAGCACTCTTCCCTTCCAAGGTTCCTCTGAGTACAGGCTTAGACAGATATTCTGAGCTCTGATTAAAGTCCCTTTAACATGAAGTTCTGAGAGAAATGGTTATTAATTATCAATGATTTGAGAAGATTTGCTTTTTCCCCTTTATCTTTTATCCTCATTTCAAAACTTCAGTCTCTGAAAGTTGATCTAACCTTCTCCTCTATCCAGACCCTACCCGGATGAGACAGCTATTATATTCTACTCAGGTTTGGGTGGGGACCATTTTTTAATAGATTCGCCAAGGCTCTAGTTCACTTATGACTAAATGACATAAACAGAGTTCAGGTCCAGTCTCTCATTGTAATATTTATTCTTTCATTAATTGTTAACCAATTAGAATTGATTGCCCTCCTGGGAAATGCCTTCTATGAGCCCCATTGCCATGATAATCTTTGTACTAAGAGAGAGTGAAATGATCATCTTTTTATTAAAATGTTAGCTTTATTAATAAATGATTAAACTATCCAGAAATTAAATCTCTTAAAACCTTTTTAAATGTCACAGTCCCCAGAAATATCACTTTTCCCTGTGTCTCGCACCCCTTCTAAGATGTTTGTCAATGAATCTGACTCTTTGGCACTCAACTGTAAATCTCTAAAGGGCATGGGGCATGTTTTCAATCCCTTGTGAAGTTGGCAGCTAAGTGGCACAGTGGACAGAATGCCAGACTTGAGATCAGGAAGACCTGAGTAAAAATGTAGCCTCACACATGCTAACTATGTAACCCTTGTCAAGTCACTTAAACTGTCAACCTCAGTTTCCTTAGCTATAAAATAAGGGAGATAATTATAGTACCTACCTTCCAGGGCTATTGTGTGAATAAAAGCAAAATGATATTTGTAAAGTGCTTTATAAAATTTAAAATGTTATAGAAGCATAAATTAATAATGATAATAGTAATATCCTCTCCTTCCTTTCCCCAAATGTATAGTACGATAAGCATTAAGAGAAGAAAGAAGGAGGAGGAGGAGAAAGAGAAGAAGGAGAAGAAGAAGAAGAAGAAGAAGAAGAAGAAGAAGAAGAAGAAGAAGAAGAAGAACAAGAAGGAGGAGGAGACGAGGAAGAAGAGGGAGAAGAAGGAGAAGGAGAAGAAGAAGAAGGAGGAGGAGAACAAGAAGAAGAAGGAAGAATAACAAGAACAAGAAGAAGAAAGAGAGAGAGGATCTGATTATTGGAAGAGGAAGATAATGAGTAGAGGGGGAGGAGAACCAAGAAGACAACATTCAATAGAGGACAATGGGAAGAATCTGCCTCCCTATTTTCAGTTATCTAAGGGAAAATAAATTCTTCCTGGTGACTACAGAAGTTGAAGGTGAATTCCCAAGGGACTTTCTAATTCTTCTTCCACTGAGGGTCTTTAACATGGACATGATTTGAAGTGTTATCAAGGCAGGTAAACTCTGCTCAAATAAAGCAAGAAGTTTTTTGAATTCTTGACAAGTGATTCCTTGTTAACCCATTTTCAACACAACCACTCCTTCATCTAAACCACAAAATGTTGACATGAAATCAATATTAAGCCAAATAACTGATGTTATGGTGTATGAAAAGGAAGAATGGCTTAGGCATGAACTACTTCTCAGGTGGGTCTATACTGACTGGAGATAAATGAAAAAATACGTATAATTTGGCACTAAAAATACTGCCTAGTCCTAATGTTGTTATCCAACATAATACATGGCTTACAATTCAAATGAACAAGCAGATTGCTTGACTTCATCAAGTATTATTAGAGACACATGTTCAGAAATGAATTGATTTTAATATGTGAAATATACCCTAATTTTATATCCATTACATAATCTCCTGTGAGGACTTAGGGTGATGTTTTAATTTGTGTTTTCTAAACAAAATATATCACACTCTTATATTTTACTTTCTATGGAAACATTCTGCTTTCTCTCCCCTCCTCTTCTCCAGGCTACTCGGAGCCCATCTAATACTAAGAGGCCTGGTGGAGCAAATCCTACTGGGTGCCCTTCTGCATAAACATTCCTTCCAGTGTCTTTTCCCTTTGTCTCTTTCTGGCTGAACACCAACCCCTTCATCATTCCCACCCTTCATAAAGCAACTTGACTGGGAGTTACTAACCAGGAATCCTCCTGATGAGATTGAAGACTTCCAGGCTTTGCAACTGGCTCTTCCATTTGTGTCCTAGCATGTTTAGGGTCTTACAATGTGCTGCCTTTCTCTGCCCTATAGTGCCCTAGGGACTGCTATATGATTGACTGTCAGCCTATGGATCTCTGAATCTTGCTATTCACCTTACTGAAACGCCTTAAAGACTTCCTCATCTCCATTTGCCCTATAGTGTTTTTTATTAATTTTTTTTTTTATTTTCAGTTCCACAAGATTTTGGGTTCCAAATTTTCTCTCCCTCCCGCTACTCCCCTCACACCCCCAAGATAGCATGTAATCCAATGTAGGTTCTACATATACCTTCATCTTGAACATAGTTACATAATAGTCCAGTTGTGATGAAGAATTATAACCAATCACATAAATCATGAGAAAGGAGAAACAAAACCAAAAAAAAGGAAAAAAGAGAGCAAAAAGTTAGCCTCAATTTTCATTCAGACTCCATAATTCCTTCTTTGGATGTGCATAGCTTTTTCCATCCTGAGTCTTTTGGAGCTGTCTTTGAACCTTGCATTGATGAGAAGAGTCAAGCCTATCAAAATTAGTCATCACAGCTGTGTGTCTATAATTGTGTATGATGATCTCCTGGTTCTGCTCCCCTCACTCAGCACCAGTTTGTATAAGTCTTTCCAGGTTATAATGAAGTCCATCTGCTCCTCATTTCTTATAGCACAATAGTATTCCATTAAATTCATATACCACAATTTGTTTAGCCATTCCCCAATTGAAAGGCATCTCCTTGATTTCCAATTCTTTGCTACCACAAAAAGAGCTCCTATAAATATTTTTTGTACATATGGATTCCTTTCACACTTGTATTTCTTTGGGACACAGCCCTAGAAGTGGCATTGCTGGGTCAAAAGGTATGCACATTTTTATACCCATTTGGGTATAATTCCAAATTGGTCTCCAGAATGGCTGGATCAGTTCATTTGCCCTATAGTTGAACTCTCTTCGATATATTTTCTCTCCTCAATTAGAGTGTGAACTCCTTAAGAACAGGGAATATCTTGATTTTTTGTTTGTATCATTAATACTTACCACAGCTCTTACCACATAATAAGCACTTTATTATTTTTTACTTATGCATTAATGCATTCGTTCATTCATGTTTTCATGCATATAGTCGTTCAATCAGGGTCATCTTTTGCTAAGAAAAAGAACTCAATTTCTTACAGTTTTCATGTTTAACCCAATTTCAACACCAAAAATGAGTTTAGGTCTTGTTCAAGTTCTAGGCCATTATGTAAAAGCCTTTTTTTTGGTCAGAAAAGACTTCTAAGATGTACAAAATTAATTATTTAGCAACAAAATTCCTTGTAATTTCCAATATGTAGATTAATATTGTTGGGACAGACATTGAGATAATATTTATTCCATTCTTTTTATTCCATTGCAGAAGAGGATTTGAGTTGAAAATTCTAATTTTGAAATTTACTGAGCTCATAATTTACCACAGTAGCACACCTTACTATTTATAAGCCCTCTTGTTAGCCCATTTTCTCTTAAAAGAAGACATTTTTTATGGCTAACCCAAATTCCTTCTGTTTCAGTCAAACCTTTATATAGAACTGAACTCTGAACCAAAAGGCATATACTGAACTTATATAATTCCTATAAATAACTTAAAATTTTTGCAGTCTAGGCTTTAAAATATTCTTGGGTAGATGACCTGCTGATAAGTTGTGGGTTTGGGTTTGGTTTGGGAGACTTATTTCCTCCCCTACCTCCCCCTACCTCCAAATAATCCTAATGATAATTTCTGTAAAGTTCAGAAAAAAATATTTAGTTCTCAATAAAATATTTAGCCTTTGAAAATAAAACTGGAATATTAGTCTCCAAATACACATATTCTTAATGGCAATGGGACTTTTCAAGAACTGAAGAAAATGCTGCCAAACAAGCTGCAAGCTAAGATCCACATTTTTATCCCTCTGTTTTTAGTTGACTGTGGTCCTAACAAGCACATAAACTAAATTTTTTACATTATCTGATCTGTAAATGTTCTGTGTCCTGATCAGTAGGAGCTATTATAATACTCCAGTATTTGCCTCTTTTTTGATCTTGCCTGTCCTCATCCTTTAATGAAACTTTAATTAGTATGGCATTACAAATTGTCCCTGTCACTGCTGTAATTGGTGGCTTAGAATAACTTCAAACCAGAATAAATAGCTATATTTGCAAGATGAAAACATATCACACCCATTTCATCAGCTTAGTTAACAGAATTCTTCCAGTGCCTGAACTCCAGGATACAAATCTGAAAACCATTTTAAAATGCATTATCTCAGAAAACTTTTAAAAAACTACTTTCAAATAAGTGTGTCCTAGACCTTAATTTAGCACAAAGATGGCATTCCCTGAAGCCTTTTGAATGAAATGAGTAAGATAAAGTGCAGGGGTTTTTTAAGTTGACTCAAATTTATAACTTACACTTTCCTTCATGCATTACACTCAACTTTCAATCATTCATAATGATGAGGAAAGAGATAACATGAATAATTGAAATTCACTGATCATCCAAAGCATCATAGGAGCCATTGGTTCACTTGTCTCTTCTCCTGTAAACACTCCCTAAGTCAAAAAGACCTTGACAAGAACCTCAAAGAAGTAAGAATATTTGAATTTTTGAATATCACAACTTGTCTTTTTCTTCGCCCACTCTCCAATAGAGGTATGCAATTGACAGAATGCAAGGTGAAGAAGAAGGGTAGGAGGTAGAGAAAATAATTAAAAGGATCTAATGATGCACCAAGGAGGTATAATCAGTTTGAGTAATGAAAGCTTGGATTTATAAGTAGTTTTGGAATAAAAACAAGAGATTGAGGAAAGTAAAATAAAGGCACCCCTTTTTAATTCATGTGCAAGTCCTTTGGATGATATCCACATATCCTGAAGCATCTCTAGCAGGACAGACAATACAACATAAGTTTCTGGTTTCAGGTTAAAACATCATTACAAAATAATATAATAACATTAAATTCAATGCAACTTCGATTACTAACATATAAATATTAGTTCTTCAGTGGCAAAATCAAGGAATTAAAAGTCAATCTATAGTTCCAATAAAAGCTTTTTTTTTAAATCAAGAATTAATTTGGAAGGGCTGTGAGTTAAGGTGTGCAGGAATATTATAGGTCATGCTTCATTAAAGTTGATTAAGATGAAGGTTTAATAATCTGTATCTATCTGTTATGAGTAATATAAAACTTCTATGTTAGAGAAAATAGAAAATACAAATTAATAGCCATTTCTCTGTAAGACTTTTCAACATGTGAACAGAGTGTTTTGATAGATCTCACCTAGCTCTAATTTTAACTTTGGGTCAAAGGAACACATGTTCCAGAATTCTCAGAATTGGAGTATCTCTAAAAAGAATTTTCTTCGATTTCAAATCTGAGGCAAGATATAATTTGAGTGGAAAGTTTTGGGTCTAAGATTTGATTGGAAGTTAGAATATGTGCATCCAACAGCATCATTGGCTCAGGTAAGAGGATTTAAAAAAATTTGTATACTTTTGTTTCCATTTAATTAAACAGAGTGAATAGTATTGTTTTCCTGCCTTACAGTTACAGACTTACTTATGGAGTCATATATAGAAACATTTTGTTCAAAGGAAACATGACATGTAAATAAAAATGAGCTGTATTATATTTATTATAAATCTAATTGTTTTCATATATGATATGATAAAAATCTACTATCCAACTTTATAGGTAAATTGGAGATGATATGGTATAATGCGGGAAAATGTGGTATTGAGAGTGAGGAACTGAGTTCAAATATGATTTAGCTACTTCCTGTGTGACATTTGCTGAATAATTTAACCTTTCTGGGCTTCAGTTTCCTTGATTGTAAAATGAAGGGATTGAAGTATGTGACCTAGAAGCTTCTTTAAAGCTGTAAATCTATAATTCTCCTGTAAAAGTGGGGTTACTGATTTACTCAATTTACTCAATCTTATCAGGCAAGTGAAGTAGAATATCAAATGTTTAATTAATTTCAATAATAAGCTTTGTGCTAAGTGCAAAAATATTTTGAAAGATGTTTGATGAAATTAAATGATATCAGAAGTCCATGCCTCATTTGGCTGGAAGATTTAATTATATCCTTTGGATCTTTTATAGAAACACTGAGTTGGCTAGAATTTGTTCAGTTATTTTTCAGTTGTGTCTGATTCTCTATGACTTCATTTAGGGTTGGTTTTTTAGGCAAGATACTGGAGTGATTTGCCATTTCTTTCTCCAGTTTTTTTTATAGGTGAGGAACCTGAGGCAAACAGGTTTAAGGGACTTGCCCAGGATCACACAGCTGGTAAGAGTCTGAGGCAAGGAATCGAACTCAGGAAGACTTATCTTCCTGACTCCAGGCTTTGTGCCCTATCCACTGTGCTACCTGGTTGCCCTCTTGTCAGAATGGGACTTTGGAAATTTGAATGGAATGTAAGTTTAACATCTAAGAAGGACCCAAATGTGAAAGTAGGATGGGAAAAGCTTTAACCTCAGCCACATCTTATCCACATTCCTACTTTGCCTGGAGCATGAACTTTTAGTTCCAAAGTTTTAAAAGAATGTTGAACTTGCCATTAGTGTCCTAAACTTCAACCCTGGATCAGTTGGTGGTGGTGTCTGTATCAGAAGGCAAGGATAAATGTGGATGAAGATTCATGATGCTTACAGGAAACTTTATGATCAGCCCATGACATTAATAAAAGGACTTCTAACAATCAGGAGCTGTGAGTTACCCTTTTGTAACATGAGCTCTCTATTCTTGAACCAACTTTCTCCTGGACTCCGTATGTGTCCATTCACTCCTCTTCAGGCTACACTCTGAACTTTCTCTAAAAGCCACAGAAAGCTCTTTAGCCTTGAAGCAGATTCTACCCTTGGACTCTAACTGGAAGTACTGTCTGTCCTTTCAGGCTTTTCCTCTAGTTGTTTTCTCTCAGAACCTCCATTTAAAAGAGGATATCATATCTTCATTATATGCCAGGATATACTCCTGATTATCCTGACTTTCTTTATCATGTCCCTATCTAGATATATTCCACTTTACTCTCCCTTTCTCTTCCCTCTCTCTTTTCAGATTTATTTTATGTGTAGACTAAAATGGAAATTTCTTGATGGATTATTTTTAGTTATATTATCTATATTATATATTTAGATATAATTATCTATATTATATATCTATATATTATTTTTATTTATATTAATATTTCTAACACTTAGTATAGTGCCTAGCATATAGCAAGTATTTAACAAATGCTTGTTGACTTGACTTGACTGTATGTACTTGTGATTATATGTTGGGAAACGTTTTGTACTGACAGTTCTTACTATAATACCTTAGTAAATGCCAAATTCTAAAAGGCTGGTTGAATAAATTTTCAACTGATTAATATTGAAGAGAAGTGTACTGTTGGGCACTTGAACCAATGACACCAGAAAATCACCCTTCATTTCTTAGATATACTCTTGAAGGCATGATGTAGTCAGAGCATCAATTGGATGGGAGTTAGGATAAGCAATAGGAACCTATGTGAACTATACTGTGTACCTATGAATTATGGAATAAACAAAAACCAAACAAACAAATCTAAACACTCATAATAAAAAAGAGACAGTCATTTATCCTCAAAGAGTTTATATTCCAATAAAAGGAGTCTGCATATTTAGGAGACTGATGGTCAAGGAAGGATTCTTTTATTTTTAAATTTTATTTAGAAAGTCACAGGAATGTTGAATGAAAAAAAAAACATTAGGGCAGTCAATTGACAATTATCTTTTCACAAGTACTGGTAATATTGATTTCATTAGGGTTCCAAAAGCAATAGCTGGAAAAGAGAGTGGTGAAAACCCTGAAAATGGCTGGTATGAAAGGTCATGATTGGGATTAGAGCAGTTGAGATATACTGAACTTTCACCAAACAGGGCAACCTGGAGTTGAGATGCAGTTTTATTAGTTCTTCAGGTTTTGTACAGAGAGGCCCAACAAGGTCAGTAGGTAGAAAAATGGTAGGAAAGATAAAACACAGTCAGAAAGATTTCCATGATTAGAGAATTGTCACAGTCTTCATAATGTCAGTACAATCAAGGCATTGATGTACTCTCATAGTGTTCTATTCTAATATTAATGTGAGGAAAAATAGTGACCAAGAAAAGATTAATCAAATGAGGGATACTTTGAAGCACATTTTCATAGTTCAGAACTGAAGTTTGAGAACCTAGAGGCAACATTGTCAAAGAATTTAAGCTTTTTAGAAATCTGTCAAATTTTTTTTTTTAAAAAGATGATGGGGGGGCGGAGCCAAGATGGCCGCATGAAAACAGCGTCTTGCCGGAGTGCTCTTACAAGTTCTGTTGGATTCCTATAAAAAAGTGAATCTGAGCATATCTGAGAGAGTTAGAAATTATGAGCAGTCTGAGTGGGGCAAATTTCCCAGCCGGGAGAATCTGAAAGGCTGAAGGAACAAATCTGTAGGCTAGGAGAACGCTCGGCTTGTGGAGCTGCCCCAGATGGGACCAAAGCAGAAGCAGCTGGCCGGAAAACCCATGTGGGAGACAGGCTGGGAGAAAGCCGGGTGCCTGAAACCAGTGCAGATCCCCAGGCCTCCCAACACAGGACAGCACTCTGTGGAAGCGACAAGAGGCAGCGCAACGCCACCGACTGTGAGATACC
>CM053626.1:267069355-267086737 GCA_028646595.1 Phalanger gymnotis
AATAATTTGCCCTTATTGATTAATAAGATTTGTGGGGGCGTTTCCTCCTGTTTACCTTTTTATGTCTCTCTTGAGTTTTATATTTGGAGATCAAATTTTCCATTGAGTTCTGACCTTTTCATCAGGAAGGTCTGGAATTTCCTTATTTCATTGAATGTCCATCTCCTTGCCTGAAAAATTATGCTTAGTTTTGCTGGGTAGTTGATCCTTACTTGTAGTCCCAGCTCCTTTGCCCTTTGGAATATCATATTCCAATTTCTCCTGTCTTTTAATATGGAAGCTGGGAGATCCTGCGTGATCCTGAATGTAGTTCCACAATATTTGAATTGTTTCTTTTTGGCTGCTTACAGTATTTTCTCCTTGACTTTGTAGTTCTGAAATTTGGCTACAACATTTCTTGGTGTTTATGTTTGGGATCTCTTTCAGGGGGTGATCGGTAAAATTCTTTCAACAACTATTTTGCCCTCTGTTTGTAGGATCTCTGGGCAGTTGTCTTTGATAATTTCTTCAAAGATACTGTCAAGGCTCTTTTTTTCATCGTGGATTTCCAGTAGTCCAATAACTTTTAAATTGTCTCTCCTCAATCTATTTTCCAAGTCAGTTGTTTTCCCAACCATATATTTCACATTTTTTCTATTTTACATTTTTTACATTTTGTTTTACTACTTCTTGGTGCCTGTTTCCATAAAAAGTCTATGGTCCTCAGTTTTTTTGTGTTCTTCTTCATGTTGGTTACCCTTTTCCTGGCTTTGCAACAAATTTCTGCCTTTGGGGCTCAATGCTCTCTGTCCCAGCTTTCTTATTTTGGGGATTGTTTGTCTAGTTGTTGTGTTTGTGAATTATAGCCTTCAGTTTCCTGAGGTGTGGGGGAGGGGATCTGGCTGCCGAAATCTCCTCTTCTTCTGGGGTTGTTCTCCAGTACTGTTGCTCTTCAGCAATGGTCTCAGCTCTTTGCTGCTCGAGCTGGGTGTCTTGTACTTTTCCTAGGGAAGAAAGAGTATGTCTGGGCTCCTGGCGTTGACCCCTGCTCGCTCTGCCCCTGTGGGACTCAGGTACTCCCACTACTTGGCCACTGAAGGCCCACTTCTGTCTCCTCTACTCCAGCATTTTTGTTTTTTTTTTTTTCCCTGAGGAATTCTCTGGGTGGGGAGGGGAGTGATTAGAGCCATTTACCTGGCCATTATGTCTCCCAGAAGTTCAAGAAGCCACATTTCATACCTTTGGGCTGCAAGCCTCAGGAGTTGGTGTTTCATGGACAGTGGCATTGTACTGCCTCTCTTTGCTTCCACAGAGTGCCATCCTGTGTTGGGAGCCCTGGGGATCTCTGCTGGTTTCGGGCACCCAGCTTTCTCCCAGCCTGTCTCCCACATGGGTTTCCCGGCCAGCCACTTCCACTTTGGTCCCATCTGGAGCAGCTCCACACACCAAGCATTCTCTTAGCCCACAGATTCTTTCATTTGGCCTTTCAAACTCTCCTAGCTAGGAAATTTGCCCCACTCAGACTTCTCACAGTTTCTAACTCTCTCAAATCTGCTCAAATTCAATTTTTTTATAGGAATCTGACAGACTTTGTGAGAGTGCTCCAGTAAAACACTTTTTTCATGCAGCCATCTTGGGTCCGCTCCCCTCAATGACTATTTTGCTCTTTGTTTCTAGGATGTCTGGGCAGTTGTCTTTGATGATTTCTTCGAAGATACTGTCAAGCCTCTTTTTTTTTCATCGTGGATTTCCAGTAGACCAATAACTCTTAAATTGTCTCTCCTGGCTCTATTTTCTAGGTCAGTTGTTTTCCCAATCAGATATTTCACATTTTTTTTTCTATTTTTTCATTCATTGCATTTTGTTTTTCTGCTTCTTGGTGCCTCATAGATTCGTTAACTTCCACTTGCTCAACTCTAATTTTTAGAGTTACTGTCTTCATTTTGCTTTTGAGTCTCCTTTTCCAGTTGGTTGATTTTACCTCTCAGGTTGTCATTTTCTCTATTTAGATTCTGAATCTCCATAGCCATTTCACCAATTTTATTCTTTAGGGACTTGATTTCATCAGTGGATTTTTTTTTTCCATTTTTTCTTTTAGCTCCCTGATTTGGTTTTTAAAATCTTCCTTTAGCTCTTCCAGCAATGCTTTTTGGGCTGGAGACCAGTTCACATTACCTTTTGAGGTATCAGATGTATCTATAGTGTCATTGCTGTCCTCTTCCAAATTGGTATTTTGATCATGCCCATCTCCATAAAAAGAATCTATGGTCCTCGGTTTTTTCGTGTTCTTCTTCATGTTGGTTAGCCTTTTCCTGGCTTCACAATAAATTTCTGCCTTTGGGGCTCAGGGCTCTCTGTCCCAGCTTTCTTATTCTGGGGATTGTGAGTCTAGTTGTTGTCTTTGTGAATTATAGCCTTCAGTTTCAAGAGGTGTGGGGGAGGGGTCTGGCTCCCTGATGTCTCTTTCCCTAGGGGTGCTCTCCAGTACTGTTGCTCTTCAGCAATGGTCTCAGCTCTTTATTGTTTAAGTTGGTGTGGGCACTTCCCCTAGGGGAGCAAGATTATGTCTGGGCTCCTGACGTTGACACCTGCCACGTCTACCCCTCTGGGCGTAATGAACTTCTACTATTTGGCCACTGAAGCCCCACTTCTATCTCCTCTGTTCCAGCGTTCTTTTTTTTTTCCTGAGGAATTCTGTAGGGGCGGGGGGGTGTTGGATTAGGGCCGTTTACCTGGCCATTATGTTTCCCGGAAGTTCAAGAAGCCCGTTTCATACCTTTGGGCTGCAAGCCTCAGGAGTTGGTGTTTCATAGACAGTGGCATTGTGCTGCCTCTCTTTGCTTCCACAGAGTGCTGTCCTGTGTTGGGAGGCCTGGGGATCTCTGCTGGTTTCGGGCACCCAGCTATTGCCCAGCCTGTCTCCCATGTGGGTTTCCCGGCCAACCGCTTCCGCTTTGGTCTGGAGCAGCTCCGCACGCAGAGCATTCTCCGAGCCTACAAATTCGTGCCTTTGGCCTTTCAGACTCTTCCGGCTTGGAAATTTGCCCCACTCAGACTGCTCGAGGTTTCTAACTCTCTCAAATCTGCTCAAATTCATTTTTTTTTTATAGTAATCTGACAGACCTTGTGAGAGAGTTCCAGTAAGATGCTGTTTTCACGTGGCCATCTTGACTTTGCCCTGAGGCAGTGTGTTTTAGATAGATCTAATTGCATAAAGTCAAAATCTTCCTCTCTGAAACTTTCATACATACTTCATACTTCCATGCTCTAGGGCTGAGAAAAGCATCTTTAATTATTCCACCATGTAATAGTCCTTCAAATAATATTTCACATGTGACCTCGCTGGTGCAGAGGATAGTGATATTACCATTTCCTTTGTTTTTTCATACTCTATTTCTATTACTGCTTATTGATCTTGGACTCATCATTTGATCATTGTCTTAGAGTCCGCCTCACATTTGTCTGAAATAAAAGCTAGACACTGCTCTTACAGATATTATCTCAAATGTTTGCCAGGTCTGATGGTATTCTCAGGCCTTTCTTGAACCTGCTTCCTACTGTTGTCTCTGAGTATAGATTTCCTGGTTGAATAAACACTATACCAGGCCCTAAAAATTCCTTCCCTAAATTCCTGGTTATACTTGAATTATAAGATACACAAAACCCCTCTAAAATATTATAGAAATACAGGAAAAGGAAAATAATTTAAACTGAGAAGTGAGAAAATGAGCTTTAGTCTGCACCAAAATACTAGTGAGCTAGAGAGGGAAAGGCACATTTGCTTCTGAGAGCTGGCTAGAGAATGTGGAAGCCCAATGGAAAAGGCAAGAGAGTGAATGGTGATTTTAATTGTTCATGAGTGTGACTCTTCTGGGTTTTTGTTTTTGTTGCTTGGTTTTTTGTTGGTTTATATCAAGCCTTTTTTCTTAGTCTGTGTGCTTACATGGCTGCTGAGAGTCTCTTTATGTTTTTTACCACAAATACTTGTTTCTTAAGTCCTGTGATTAATGCTGCATAACCTGGTCCTCTCCCTGATCCGTTTTTTCTTTCAAATGTTAAATTTATCTGAAGCATATTAACCACCTGATTATTAGGGATCATTTGACTCTTAGCTGAGGTTTAACCCTGCAAATCAGAACAGACCCAATTATAAGAAGCAAAGAATATTATTTCTAAGGTCCTCTCCAGAGCCTTAATTCACAAGACCTTAACTTCGTCCAATGTCCAGAAGTCATAATGGCCCTTTCCTAAACGTTTGTTGAATGAATATAAGAATTGGAATGATAGAACAAAATGGTGCCTCAGAGGCTTTCCTGATGTGTACCATGCATGGGAAGAAAAATCATATGATTTCTTTAAAATGTAATTAAAGAGTTAACCTTTCAGCAAGGAAGCTAGAAACTAGGCAGACATTTGTTTACCAAAGATATCTCCTATTATCCAGGAGATTCATTGTAAGCTCCTCGAGGTCAAGGACTGTCTTTTGCCTCTTTTTGTATTCCATAGCACTTAGAACGGTACCTGGCCCTTAGGAGATACTTAACAAATGTTTATTGAATGAATGAAAGAGTCAAAGGAAGAGTCTCTGTGAAGCTTATGGATAGATTTGAGGGGCTTTGTAACAAATTGGAAAAAAAAGACATTTCATTTTCATTAACTTCTAACTGAATTTTATCATTTCTGTTGATTAATTAATAACATTATTACATGAAGGAGTCCATAAGTTTCGTAAGACTGACAAAGAGGCCAATGATTAAAAAAAAGGTTAAGAATTTCCACTATTACTATTCATGGTGAGATTATCCATATGTTCCTTTTTGCATATGACTCAGTAGTGACAGCTTCAAGACCCTGCATATTAAAGAGCAGGGATTCTTAACTCTCTCTCTCTCTCTCTCTCTCTCTCTCTCTCTCTCTCTCTCTCTCTCTGTGTGTGTGTGTGTGTGTGTGTGTGTGTGTGTGTGTGCATATATGATAGAAGTTGGCAGTCTGTTGAAGCCTATGGATTCCATCATCAAATAGTTTTTAAAAGCAGTAAATGCACGTAGGATTATAAAGAAATGGTCATATTGAAAACAAACTGATATTGAAATACAATGATCAACTTGAAAAAATAAGTTCACAGACAGCAAGTTAAGCAATCTGATCTAGTGTCACCCAAGTTAGATCCACAGTTACTCAAGGGTTAGTTTGAATTATGCACAGTGGGAAAGTATTGATGAAGAATGTCTTTTGTCCAGATGATAGACAAACCACAGAACCTGACCACAGAGTACTATACATCTGACAGATGTTCTACATGTATTTAAGCTGGGCCCTGAATTGAATAGGAAAAGGAGAGTAAACTAGACTCCCTTTGGGAGACTGCGTAACTCTCTTAATATTCCTAACCTTCTCCCTTAAATAAAGGGCCAGCTTTTTTTCAACATTTTTCAGTTGAAGTTTGACTACAAATTAAAAAGTTAGCCAGAATAATTACTGAACACTGGAAATAGTCAGATAATATACTTCTTCTCATCTTGAACCAGCCTCACTCTTCCATATGCCCCATCAAGGCCCCACTGTGTTCCAGATTTCTGTCTGTCCTCAAAAAGGTAGTATATCCTACACTCTCCCTGGTCTGGAGTTTCTCTCTGCATTATTGACACCTTCTTCTGGTTAAGTGAATCTGTCTTTAAACATTGGTTTCAATATGCCTTCTTTCTGCTTGCACCAGTGTGTTTAATGGGCTTACTTTGGGAACTAGATTACTAGCTAGAATTCTGCAGATACAGAGCAGAAAATGAGGGGGACTTCTAAATGGACGAACCACAATACAGAACAGTAACTGGAGTGATAACTTCACCATCTTCTGGGAGTTGTGGTAAATTGCAAGGGGAACAATAAGCCACGTTCCCATGTGGCCTAAACGACCATGAGGAGGCATACTAATGGTACCATGCAAGGTCATCCTTGACGATATGGATTAAATATTGAGTAGGCATTCATTTCCACCATTATGATGATGGGACCTTGCAGGATCTAAGTGGTTTTGGCACTCAGCTAACATCACTTATATGGTATGAATATGAAAGCCACCTTTATGATGAAAATGTCATGTTCAAAAAGAGCTTTGTATATTCCTGTGTGTGGAATTCATACTCCACATAATTATAGCTTGGAGAGCAATTTTTTAAAAAAAAATGCTTCTTTCAACAAATGGGCTTCTGATATGACAGGCTTTAACTAGAAAGCTGTACTAAAATAACCACTGGCCAGTAGTATCTATCAGTTATGCTTTGAAATCTGAAAACAAAGATATATAGAATAGTATTTAATGAGAGAGATGTGCCCTACATCTAAATGACTCTTCAAGGCATCTATGCATTTAGGAAAGCCAACTAAACTGCCCCCTAAAGCTACATGTAGTATAGAAAAGGCAGCATTTTAGTAAAACATGTGTCTCACCTTTTTTGTTTCATTAAAAAGTGTCAAAGTTAAAAGAAATAGACAATATATCACTTTTCATGTGGTCTGAAAACAGCATTGCTATTTTGTGACTATACTGATAATAAACGATAATAAATTACACCTAAATTGCTTGTTTCTATATGTAATTTTGGTTTTCTATAATTTTGTAAAGCTCTCCCAATTGTACATTATACATTCTACATTATAGGACAAAGTATTCTCATGATACATGTTTTTATCCCCAGACCCAGAATCATGACGGTCTTTTTGTTTGTTTTTTCTTTGTTTTTCAGGATCTGCCTGAAAATCAACAGGGAGACATTTGTTTACCAAAGGTGGTTCTCATTGAAAAGGAAGACTGAGTGCACAGACCAATGGAAATGGCATTCTATACTGTGCAGCCAAATTCACAAATTATTTGTTCTTGTCGCCTTTTTACTCATTTTATACTCCTGGATAGGAATAGAAATTACTTCCTCTGTAATACAAAATAGAAAAGGTCTTATGATCTTTGGGGAATACACAGAGTGTCTCATAGACAAAATTGTACTCAGTTGGAGGTGATGATACAAAATTAATAATAATAATAATGATGATAATATCTAGCATACTTCTAACACTTGTTATGTGCCATGCACTGTGCTAATCATTTTACAAATATCATCTCATTTAATCTTTACAACACTGGGAGGTAGATGCTATTACTATTCCAATTTCACATTTTGAAGAACTATGACCAACAGAAATTAACTAAAATGAACAAGTTCACACAGCTAGTTGTGTCAGGCAGGATTTGAACTAAGGTATTCCTGATTCCAGGCCTGGCACTCAATCCACTCTACCACTTAGTTGTATCAGTGTAGATGTCAGTCTCACGGCATAAGGGTGTGGCCAAAAATACACAAAAATCTCCCCAAAAAGTACCACAAAGCAAAACAAGGTGGGGTTGGCGCCTAGTCAGCTTTCAGAGGAGGTACACCATGATCTTCCACATTGGTGCCTTGGAAGAATATGAGGTTATGGTGATAGAGGAATGTTTTTTTTTAATATTTCATTTTTATTTCATGGAATAAAACAAATATTTCCATAACACAGTACAATAAAAAGATAATTGCATATGAAACTACAAATGTACTGTGTATGACTTGCTATTCCTTTTAAATATACAACAAATTCTACACTCTCTTGAAAGGACAGAAGTCTGCTTCATCTATTACTCCTGTTTGGGCTTCCTAAGTGTGGGTTTCTAATTAGCTAATGAGCAGAATACAAATATTAGACTGTCATTAGGTTGCCATTCAAGTTGGGAGGAGATAGGAAAACAGCTTGATGATGATAGGTCAGGTTTCTAGTTGAAATGTGAAACAGACTAGCTAGAGTACATTTCTCTAATTATCTTCATTAAAAATGTTTTGATTTTTCCTGAAAAACTTTTGTAATTAGTGAATGAACATTTTTTTCTCACTAAAAAATCATGCATACTCCTTACCTCTTCTCTGACCTTCCTGACTGGCATCTCCCAAATAAAAGGCTCCAAAGAAGGAATAGCTCAAATATGTCCATGTCTAAAAATAAACCAAACTCATAGCCCTCCCACCAAAAAAAACCTGAAGATTCTTCAAAACCCCTTAACTCTCTTTTAACCCTTCATTCATCCTTCAAAGTATTAACTCACCCTCATTTTCCCCCTATTTCCTTTGATTCCATTTTTTGCCATTTCCTTCTTCTCAGCTGGGGAAAGAAAGAGCAAAAGAATTTCTCTGCTTTCAGTCACTTTTCCAAGGGTAATTGTTTCCACCTTCTGTAGTGTTTCACTTTCCCTTATAAGTTTTTTTTTTCTCCTTCTGGTCTATTCAGTCAGGTGGTATTTCTCAAATGTTTCCTCATACTTTCCTCCATTGTGTCTCCTTCACATTTTCCAAATGTCCTTCCAGAGGAAGTAAAGCGAAAGCTAAGCAAGATAGTCATACTGCAGATAATTACAATATATAGCCTTGATTTTCCATTTATGAATGTTTTTCTTCTCATTTATGTGTATGTGTGTTCCTTTTCAACAACAACTTGAAGCAATACTCTCTGTAAAGTGTCCATCAAAGTAATACCCACAACTAAAAAATAACACATTCATGAAATATGGAAGTCTCTAAATGATTAAGGCAACAACACTTTTGAGAGGCAAGGCAGGCAAGGAATTTTCTGGAAAATTGCTTCAGGTCTTCAGTTTGTTATTTGAAAGCTTCACCACCGAAGTGCTGATAAGAGGGCCCTTAGAAAGTTGAAGTCACTGTGACCCTACATTTTATGAGTATTATACAGTACCGATTGAGGGTTAAAGAGTTAGGGAGCTAGCATGTCACTGTTTCATTTAACTTTTCTTCAATTTTGTTATCAGGGCTAGTCTATCATTTCTTAATCGATAGACTCTAATCCTCATGAACTGATCAATCAAAAACACTCCTATCTAATTAAAAAAAAGTATTGCATTTTAATTCATTTGCATTAGCTAAATTTGTCTAATATCCAGGATGATTTTGAAATTCCTAAAAAGAGTGGTATAAAACTATCAAAGTTACTTCAGAGAAGAGGACATATTTTCTGCTTCTGGTAATACACAAGAGAGAGACATGCTGGCAGGGCACATTCCATAAGGTCATTTTGATTATGGAATGGCATCCTTCACTAGTTAATTGTCACTTTAAGCAATTTTCTGGAATCAGTGACAGTGACTAAGAAATTATATCATAAAGAAAATTTGATAAACTATAGGGCTTTTATTGTTGAATATATTCAAACATAGATCTGTTTTTAAAAACAAGCATTAATTTAAAAAATAAATTACATACAATAGAGAAAAATTTAAAAAAAATGTTAATAGCCACTTCTTTTGATGAACCTCAACTGGTTTTTGTATCCCAGTTTGCTACTTCCACAATTTATCCTTTATCTGTGTCAAGTGTAGATTTATTTCCATACCACAAGCATATGAACATTTTAACCCTCATATCTAAAATCACCCACAGAGCTGCAAAGAATCATTTCAAACTCTATTACACTCAATATTGTTTCTTAAACAGAATCCGTAAAATAGTCCCCTTCCATATTCTGGGTGTCATGTGGAAGACACAACAGTTGTCTCTAACACATGGGTTCGAGATGGTAATTTACTAAACATTAGCATGGGGAAAATTGGAAATGGCTTCAGTAGAAGAATGACTGACAACACATGCCATTATCATTTCAGACTTTGGTAATAGAGCTCCTCATTAAGAAACACATACACAGGATGCTTTGAATTCAAACACCCCTTCATTCTTCCACTCCCATATTTGCTAAAATGGAGCTGTAGACTTCATATTTAAAACTAAATTCCAAATATACTTCTTCAAACTCTCCTGCATAATGCATTTTCAGGCTTGGGCAAGGTTTAAGCAATTTGCACCCAAAAGAATAAAAATAGTCAATGAAAAGAATTAACTAAGTGAAAACAGAGGCCTGTTAATTGCAGCATCTGTGTACCAAGTAGGGTGTTCACTGCTGTAAACATCATAAACCAGTACGTAAACAGTACATAAACAGAATTAGTTCCTCTCAGTTAACTCCATGGGCATAAAAATAATAGACATATCAATAATAACAAATCATGAACTATATGTACTATAACCATTTAAGACCCCTCAGGGTATCATAAGTGTGAAGGTAGCTTCAAAGAAGTGAAATTCTCTAGGGAAATTGCAAAGGCCATGCAAATATAAATTTCTGGAGAAATTAATCACTGCCTTGACATATGTTGCTGGAATCTTTAAACATATTGATAACTAGCATGGCTGCTTTAATCCTAGAGTAGAGCGCTAAAAATAGTTGACATTTTACTGTTTCTATAGTAACAAAGAAAATGGCATCCTACAATACTTACATTCCAGCTGAGCTAAATGTGTTTTCCGGATTGCCTATATACATCTCAGCTATGTTATTGTCAATGGAACAACGTCTATTGCTTTCTTCATGGTTTGGGGTGTGTAATCACAACAAATTGACTGTCACTGTGCTGGTATGAGTTTCTTACTAAGCATGAGTAGGAAAACAAGTCAATGAGTTTGTGGTAGATACCCATTTCAAATTGTGAGGTGCAAAGGCAAGACTATTATTTTCAATAGGCATAGTAGGAGGTGTCCTACATCAAAGGTTTCAAATAAAAATTCCATTGCCACCAACACTGTGCAGCTCCAACCAGATTGAATGCAGTTGGGAAATATTTAACAAAATAAAAAAAATACAATAAAATCAACCAAGTCAATTCACAGCCCACAGGGATCTTCATTTATGGATTAGTGTCCATCTTTTTTTTTGTTTGAGTCTGATACCACTGCCCTACATAATGTAATTTTGAGTTAACTGGGAAGGCCATTCTACTAAGAAAGCATCTCTTTTTCATGTGCCATCAGCAAGATCTGATATTATTCCATAAGAGTTTCATTGCCTTGGGAAGCCATCACCTTCCCTGCCATACTCTTTCAACATGCAAATAGCCTTATAAAAGATAATAAAGTAAACTGAAGTCAGTCATTAATGTTTTACTGTGAATTAGTTTATCAGCTAGAGGGTAAACAACTTGTCTAAGGAATCAAAATTGTCAGCAGTCTAATGACTTTATTGAAAACATACATGAATCTGAAAACACTTTTGACTTTGTGACACTTCTTGCAATTAAAATTGGGATAAAGACATGGTTAGACATTCCCCCTTTGATTTTCTCTCTCTCTCTCTCTCTCTCTCTCTCTCTCTCTCTCTCTCTCTCTCTCTCTCTCTCTCTCTCTCTCTCTCTCCTCTCTGTCTCTATCTCTATTGTCTCTCTGTCTCTCTCTGTCTCTGTCTCTCTCATGTACTTGACATTTGGAGAGCTGTCACCACTTGGTGGTACCTTGTTTGGTAGTACAGATAAATAAAAAGTAATCTTTAACTCTTCTTATTGGACCACTTTCATTCCAGTATTTCATGTAAATATCTGCTAATTTGGAAGACGGTCTGATGGTATAGTCTGGCAATATCTGTGGCCAAACTACGATCATAATTTCAAAATCATTGTATCAAATCACAGTATCTTGGAACTCAAAGAATCCTTAGAGATCACCTAGCCTGGCTGTTATTAACCTGAAATTAATGAACTTGTTCTTATAACTGCTTTTCGAAGTATAATTTGTTTGCTTTGTATTTCTATGTATATTATCTTTGCATTTAAAGATTTTCTAAGCTGACAGAGGGGCCTATGACACAAAAATGTTAAGAATCCCTGATCTAGACCAAACTCCCCACTTTGTACACGAGGAAAATTAAGTACAGAGAGTTTAGATGAGTTGCCCAAGGTCACAAAACTATTTGGTGGCTACGATGGTATTAGAGCCTAAGTTTCTTGAATCCTGGTTCAAGATTCGATATACTATTTTATACCACAGAAGTTAAAAATATTGGTAAAAAAAAATTAACAATATGTGAATTCAAGTGGAAGAAACAAGGGACCTCTTGTGTATCTTGTTTTAACATCACATGTCCTACACAAAAATATGACCTGTGATTTTGGTGTAGGGAACTCTTGGTATGGGAACTTCTTCTAGCAATGCAGATGGACAATCCATCTTCGATTTAATAGTTAGTCCTAAGGGTTTGACTTAAATACACAGATTCTGGCTGGCCCAGGTTCACTTAAGTACTACATACATTGAAAAGGTTTTCAATTCAATTCCTTCTGACTCCACGACCAATACTCCAAGATGCCACTCTGCTTAAGGGCACACACACACACACACACACACACACAGATATCTATATATCTATATATTTATATTATTTATTATATTATTTATATTTATAATATTATTATATTTATATAGTATAAATATATATCCTCACACTCGTCAGTCAGTAGCTAACAAGAATTTTAGATATTGTGAAGTGCTGGGAATATAAACACAAGCTGAAAGACAGACTCTGACTCTATAGTGCTTACCTTCTAATGGAGAAATTGTTTGATGCTGTTAAGTTATTTTTCAGTTGTAGTTGAATTGTCACGACCCCCTTTGGGGGTTTTCTTGGCAAAAATACTATGGTAGTTTGCCATTTTCTTCTCTAGTTCATTTTACAAATGAGGATACTGAGGCAACAGGGTTAAATGACTTGCACAGTGTCACACAGCTAGTAAATGAGGTCAGATTTGAACTCAGATCTTCCTGACTCCAGGTCTAACACTCTATCCACAATGCCACATAGCTACCCACCAATAAGGAAAGACAATACTAAAAAGAAGCTGAAAACTGGGGGTTGGGGGGTAGAACAAGGTAGTTAAAGTTCAGAGAACAGCCTAGAGATTATGAGAACACTAGTTCAATTTAACTTGTAAAAATCCTTATTTTCATTGTTTTGTCTGTTTACTAATGATTGTCTATTTAGCTTTTGAAGCATTTTAACTATTTGTATTATGGACTAGAAAGTCTTCAACAAACATAAAGATTTGTATAGTCAAAGAAGAATGTGTATGAAATTGAATCTTCTATAACACATTCAGCTTATTCTTTCCAGTAATTTTACATGGTACCAACATAGACCTATTTATTGTGTCCCTTTTCCCATGAATATCCCCATTTTATTTTCCTGCTATATTTTTAAATGTTTCATTGACATACCATTCTTCCTTTCCCTTCCCCATTTTTGTATCATTATTGTCCCACTCTTCCCCCACCCCACCCCATTTTCCCTCCCCCATATATTTGGCCTTCTTTGTAGGAAAAGTATACTCAAAACAAATTTGTGTTGCAATGGTTTCATCTGGAAATGTGTGTCTGATATTGTACAGTTCTTCACTTATTCAGCAATAGTCCATCCAACAATTGTCATTTTCCTCATTTGTCATCCTTGCAAAAATTTTCTAATTTCTTTATTTCCTTTTATAGTCAACAAATCAACAAATATTTAGACATTTACTGTAAGCCAGACATTATGCTAAGCACTGGGAATATAAAGAAAGGCAAAAAACATTCTCCCTTAGAGAAACTCACATTATAATTTACATTTGTTCTTTGTTCTATTTCATTTTTTAAAAAAAATATTGTCAACTTTGGTTTTTGCTTGCTGTCTTTCTGTCTTTGTAACTCTCTAGTCTTCTGAACTTCCCTTTCTCTCTTTAATTATGGATTAGCTCCATAATTAAATTAAAAAGGGGAAGAGTAGGGCAAATTGCTTTCAATAAGTAGTAAGTCTCTTTTACAGATCTGAAACTACCCAAGAAAACAAAGACCCGTATTTTAATGCAAATATTTTTCTGATGTTTTCTTATGGAAGACTTGGACCATCACTCTCCAGTTCTGAAGAACTAAGGATGAATATAGCACAGAGGATAATGAAAAGATAAATGGTAATTTGAGAATTTACAATATGAAATTAACGAACTCCAAAGAACAGAAGCAGAGAATGTCATCAAGGACTTTATGACAAAAAAGGAGGATGAACAGATCACATGACAAGAATGAAGGATGACAAGTGAACAGGAAGAAAGCTCCATTGGTGTGCTCATGTTGTTGGAAAAAAAGGAAGAAGGCAATTGGTACTGGACTCCATGTGTGCCTTTTTTGACAGAGTTGAAAATGATTGCAATGACTGAACTATTTTAATCCTTTGATTACATTTTGATCCTGCTTTACTCTTTAAACTTTTCATCAGAAGCCTTTTAAAATTTTAAGCATATATATCCATATTCATGCACATTTATATATACATAACCATACTTGCATAGTTATGCATATGTGTGTGCATGCATATGGATATGGGTGTGTGTGTATACAAATATACATATACTAACACTGGTTATTTTTCTATTGTAAAACATATACATATATGAATTCAAATATACATAGATATGCATGTAAATACATGTCCATACACATACACACATGTGCATATGCACACCTGTACACATCACATACACAATCACATGTACTAACATGAATTTGCAAATACATTCATATCACATGAATACGTGAATATATTTACTCAGCAAGGATTACTCAAATAAAAGTGCAGCGTGAAGCAGCGTAAAGAGAGGTTGACGCCAGTCTTTACTGATGTACCCAGCCTTGTGAATTATATTTCTAGGCAGTGAAAAGGGTGTGTGTGTGTGTGTGTGTGTGTGTGTGTGTGTGTGTGTGTGTGTGTGTGGTGTGTGTTGGAGGATAAAGTAACCATCTGATTGCATTCTATATACTTCTCTCCTTTTCTTCAAGTCTAAAGTTTTTCTCGTCTCCCTGCTAAAAAGGCTTAGCTTTTTACCCTCTAAAGGAAGGTGTTATGATTGAAACACTGAACTTTACTGCAGGAGTCCTTAGAAGCAATGAGTGGATAACTTAGACTTTGTAGAATCATAGAATCTCTCACTTCTTTCAAGGTTTACCTGAAGTATCACCTTCAACAGGGAGCCTTTCCTTAGCTCCTCAGTTGCTAGTGCCTTCCCTCCCTAAATACCTTTTATTTATCTGTCTTTTATTTAGTATTGCTCTCTACATATGGATTCTCTATATACTTACTTTCTACATATGTAATCTGTACACACACACACTATGTATATGTACATATATGTATATATATTATATATATTATACACACACATATATGTGTGTGTACATATATATATGTATGTGTGTATATATATATATATATATATATATATATATATATATGTTGTATGTCCTGAGAGTATGTAAGCTTCTTTACAATAGGGATAGTTTCATTTTGATTTTGTGGCCCTAGACCCTGACAAACATGACAGTCACATACCAGGCACTTAATAAATGTTCATTGATTGATTGAATGATGGTGATTTTTCACACTATGCCATGAAGATATTAGTGGTCTTACTGAGCAAAGATGAAGATTCTATTTCCCATCCATTTGTCCTATAGTACAGTCTGAAAATGTAAAACCAATGAAGAATTCTCTCATCTTTCACCTCTCTGTCTCAAAGGAATGAAAAGTGACAGCTTTTGCAATTAGTCTAGGATCTTAGCTACTAGAGATGATGATAAACTCCCAACAATGGCCTCACTCCAGTTTCCAATGGAATAGGTGCCCATCATAGAAATTGCAGTTGAATTAATTGGTTCATTGGCTGACAGTATCAGCAGAGAGGCCAAGGGCTGAGCCAACCACTTATTGCTTGAAATTCTCTATCCTAACCAAGCTGGCTGGCTTGAGTGAAAGAGCTGAGTTCCCCCAGGGCTTACATAATGCACATAATGCACAAATTGAAGACTTCGGTATCCAGGGATGTCAATCTGACACCTTTCATAAGCATCAAGTTTGCTCAAAATATTAAAAAAAATAAAGACAAAGTTGGATTGTGGATATTTAATAACCATTAGATGATGAGATGTTGCAAAAAATATGCAAAAAGAAATCAACCTTATCACTGAAGAGAGAGGGAAAAATGTTATTGAATGAATAAAATTTTGTTTAATGCCATATGAAGTACTTCTCATCTAAAGACACAATTAGAACACAATTTAATATCTAAACTGAAATTCAATATGTACATTCACACATATGTATGTGTTTACATGTGTGTATGTGCGTATATGTATGCATGGATATATGTATATGTATAAACATATTTAATATTCATTTGACCTAAAAGTCCATTACTGTTAATGAATAACAACTTTTCAAGCTTCCTGCTCCTCCTCATACTCTTTTTCTATCCCATTTTGGATTTTCTTGTAAAAAATAAAGTCTCCTTTTTGTCTGATTCTGGGAGCACTTTTTGTGAGAAATAAACAAATGCCTTCAGTTATTTTTAAATATAGCTACTTTCCCATGATCAGTCACTTCATTTCTTTTTAACATCACATAATAGTAACTATAAGGGAAATTTTTCTAAATATTTAGTCATACTGAATAAATTGAAACAAAGTTCTAAAAAACTTCAAGGTAAAATGGAAATTTTTATAGCTGAACTAAAGGATTTGTGAAGATTAAAGAAACGGAAGACACCAAAAAGGAGTACTTTCCAATTGAAGGAGCTAGGTGGCTCAGTGGATAGATTGCTATGCCTTGAGTCAGGAAGACCTAAGTTTAAATTTGACTTCAGACACTTACTAGCTATGTAACACTAGGCATGTCACTTAACTTCTGTTTGCACCGGAGAAGGAAATGGCAAACCTTTCCAGTATCTTTGCCAAGCATGGTATGGTCAGTGGGTTCACAGAGAGTTGGCCACAATTGAAAGACTGAATGGCAATCTCCAGCTGACACAAAATCAAAGGATAGGAGCTGGAAATTTTCTCTAGGTCTAACTATTTATACCCAGTAATCAATAAAATCCTGTGGTTCACCTCTATGACCTAATATAAACCCCTTATTTAAACCTAATATAATCCTATATAACTTAATATAAGATATGAAATAATGTAATAAAATTACATATATAAAGTTTTTTGCTACCTATTCTCCTCATATCTTTCCAGTATTTTAAAACATTTTCCCTCTCCACACACAGTCCAACCACACTGGTTAGTTTTCTATTGTGAAAACAACATTATATCTATGTGGTTTTGCATTGGCTGACTCGCTCCCGTGCTTGTAATGTTTTTCCTCTAAACCTATACCTCAGAATCGCTGACTTTTTAAAGACTCAGTTCAAACACTACTTCCTTCAGATATTTGTTGCTTCTCCCAGCTGTTAGTGACTTCCTTCCTCACCTTCTGTCTAATACAAATTTGTGTTGAATGTACCATCTTATGTTGACTTATTCTTCCCCATTAGAATATATACTGTCAGAATGTTGCCTGGACCACAAAGAGTTAAAGAATGCTTATTAATTCATTTCTATATTTTATGTATATACTAATACATATATCTGCTTCTCCTTTTAGAATGTAAATTCCTTGAAGGCACAGTCTGCTTTATTTTTGTCA
>CM053626.1:267087237-267118014 GCA_028646595.1 Phalanger gymnotis
GAGTAGAGGGACTTTCTCCTATGGAAGTGGCTTCATAAATGAAATGAAGAAGTTGGGCAAAACAATAACAAGCAGCAGTAAAACAAATAAAAAATATGAAAAATCCAGAGACTCATGGAAAAATGTAAATAAGGCAAAGCAGAGAAGAAAGTAGTATCAAGAGAACAATAAGCATGATAATTACCAAAATGTAAATAAAGACAGTAAAATGCAACATATTTCACATAAAAAACAACAACAAGCAATGTTGGTTCCAGGTAATTCATAGCTAATAAAAATAGCTAGCCTTTATACAGTGCTTTAAAGTTTACAAAGCACTTTATAAATATTATTTCATTTTATTCTCTCAACAACCCTTGGAACTGGGTACTATTATTATCCCCATAATACAGATGGAAAAACCATGCCACAAAGAGATTAAATGGTTTCATACAGCTAGCAAATATCTAATTCCAGATCCAAACTCAGGTCTTCCTACTCCAGATCCATCTCTGCAGCCACTGGGCCACCCATATCACTGCGGTAAAAACAAATTCTTTTCTTAAGAAGTAAAGTAGTAAAATATGAGTGGAAATTTGTACATAGTCTAAGTTGCAGACATTATATTAAATGATTTTGTATTTTTCCATAGTGAGGGTCTGTGAAAGGGTTGTTAATTGGGAAGTGACTAATATGCCAAAAATGTATCAATAAAAATATAGATTATAGATGCAAAAGAATGTAAGATGAAAAATTAGTGACCTTAAACAACCCTGATCTTAGTTTTGAAAAGCTATGACAAATTTTACTGACAAGCATAATTATACGACTCAACTTTTTAACAAAAATTATCTTAGCTATTTGAATCCTTTACAATGAGCTAAAGAATTGAAAAGTATTCATTATTATGAATGAAATACTTCTAAAATTTATTGTAGTAACTCATTTGTTTTAGGTGTTTTTACATGAGAGGATAAAACTGGATAGAATCTTATAATATTGTCTTATACTGGATAGTAACTTATCACCTCTTCAGGATTGTTGATTTGCTTGACCTTTTTTAAGACACTTGGAAGTATTAAAGTATCAATATAATAAAATGTTGACATTGTGTTAAGTTGTGGGTGTTGTTTGATCATATTTTTGGCATGTCTGACTGGTTATAATCCCATTTAGGCTTTTCCTGTCAAAGATACTGGAATGGTTGGCCATTTCTTTTTCTAACTCATTTTACAGATGAGAAAACTGGGGTAAACAGGAATAAGTGCCTTAAGCTAGTAAGTGTCTGAGGCCAGATTTGAACTCAGGAAGATGAATCTTCCTGACATAGGCCCATCATTCTATCCACTGTGTGGTCTAGACGCCCTTAAGTTGTGGGCACAATTAGCATCTAACTTAAGCATTTTGTCAGAGGTGAAATCATCTCTGATGTAGCAATGTTTTTAAAAACATGTCAATGTCTCAGCAAAAACAAGAGGTCTTCTGGTCATTGTAATCCTATATAAATGTTCAGCAGAAGCATTAGACCTGCTGAGAAAAGATCAGGATCTTAGTATCCAAAGTACATAAAAGAATTCTGCTTCTTTCTGTTCTTTGTGACATATCTCTCTAGCATGGCGTGCTGAGAAACAAGAGCCAACAGAACTATTCCTAATCTGGAGCCACCCATCACTCTGGTGATATTCAGTACAAAGTGAGAGGTTTCACATAACTCAGCAAAATGAACTAACTCATGCCTGAGAGTCAAAAAATCCTCCATGGATTTTCTGATCCACTTTAGGTCAACCACTTAATCTCTCTTTATCTTGGCTTCTTTACTGGTTAAAATAATAAGAACATTGGCCTTATTTTATGTAGCAGTTATGAGGAATAGCTAATAAATTCTCCAGTAAAACATTTGAAAAATATCAAGTTTTTAAGTAATAACTCATATACATAGGCGTTTTTTCAGTGTGAACAATGGCTTTGTTTACATGTAACACAGCACTTGAGAGAGAGGTAGCAATAGCTACAAATATAAAGATGTAACATCATATATTTGTTTGTCTTTTAGAGAGCTTACTTCAGATTGAGAAAGACCTAAATTCAAATCTCTGACAAACAAGAGCTATGTGATGCTGACCTGGTCACTTAACCTCTGAGTGCCCCAGAATATCTTTAAGACTATTTAAGTCTTTACTGATAAGGATGGGTTGAGGAATATTTTATATTTATTTTTCTATATACATGTTGATTTCCCCCATTAGAAAATAAGCTTCTGTAGGATTTTCTATTCACAATGTCTAAAACAAGTCCTGGAAGATAGCATTTTTTTTGTTAAATGTGGAATTGAATTTAATTAACCTGTAATTTTTTTTCTTTTTCAGATGAACTGCTCTCTAACAGTGTCTCCACCCATCTTGTACTTGTGAAAGTAATTTTTGAACCTTATTTATCTTAAATCTCTATTAGATTTTATTTTACCACATTCACCTCAATATACAAGTCTGTCTAAAAAAATTTGAATCCTGACTCAAATGGTTAATCAATGTAATTTGTGAGTACTTTGAAGTTTTATTATTTTTTTGCTACCAGTTTGTGATATAATTTGGAGCCTGACACTCCATCTCAGTTGATTTGAGATAAATGAGAAAACATTCTCAGAATCCCCTCAATGCCAAGAGAGGAATCTGGGAAGATGGCAGAGTAGGTCAGAAAATTCCAAGCTTTCAAAATTTTCCCCCACAAAAGAGATAAATAGTGCCTCAGAGCGAATACAGAATGGTAAAAATAAATAAGAGTGGGGGCAGAACAGGGGTCCTCCTGGGACAATCAGAGAGGATCAGAAGGAAAATCCTAGGCCTAGGTTTGATCCCTATGAAAGAGTAAACACCTTTAGGCTAGTTCCTGCTAGTTCTGCTTTAACAAGAGGCAAGCCCTGGGGTTAGCTGGGTTGTGAGGCTGCCTCAGCTGCAGCCACAGGAACTTTTAGCACCAAGACAGTGAGTTGAGTTGGACATCTGAGCTAGGGAAGATCAAAGGAACGTCTGCTGACAAGGAATGCCAGACCCAGCTGTGCTGCAGAGATGTGGCTGGGGATGAGAAGGAAGCAGCCCCTTGAGTGCAGAAGCAGTGGGGTAGGGATCCCACTGGCTGCCATCACTTACAGGAAGCTAGAAGACTTGGTTTTGGTTCCAGGCCAGAGAAGAACCGAAGGTAGATCTAAGGCCAGAGGCACCATCACCAATACCCCAGGGCTAGAGGTGATTACAAAAATTAAACTACTGCAAAGTTTTTAAAAAATAAGCACGCAAAGGAGAAAGAATCCAACCATAGTTACTATGAAAATAGAGAAGACTGGGATTTGTCTTCAGAGGAGGATATTGAAGCAAAGAAGCCCTCTTCTTTGCCAAAGAATAACACCAAATGGTCATATGGACAAAAAAAATCGGAGAATTTTACAGACTTTAAAAATCAAATGAGAGAGATTGAGGAAAAACTAAAAAAATAATAATAACAATCCAAGAAAAACAAGATCGTTAAAAGAAAGTCAACCGATTAGAAAATGAGATCCAGAATCTTAAAGAAAAAAACTGACTCCTCGAAAATCAGAATTGGGCAAGGGGAAGCCAATGAAGTTATAAGCGATCAAGAAATAATAAAACAAGATATGAAGAATGAAAAAAATAAAAAAAGAAATGTGTAACATCTCATAAGAGAAACAACTGATCTGGAGAGCAGATGAAGAAGAGAAAACATAAGAATGACCAGACTACCTGAAAGCTATGAGCAAAAGAATCTTGATTCAATAATACAAGAAATAATTCAATTGGCCTGAAGCATTAGAAGAAGGGAAAGTAGAAACATAAAAAGTCTACCAATCACTACCTGAAAGAGATCCTACAAGGAATACCCAAAGGAATATTATAGTCAAATTCCAAACCATCAGTTCAAGGATCAAATATTAAAAGCAACAAGAAAAAAAACCAAATTTGATGTGGCAGGGCCACAATTAGAATCACAAAGGATCTAGCAGTGGTGCCACTAAAAGACAGCAGGTCTTGGAACACTATATGTTGAAGAGCAAGAGAACTGGGATTTGAGGTGAAAATATCATACCCAGTAAAGCTAAGCATGATCCTCAATGGGGGAAAAATGGTCATTTAATGAACTGTTAGACTTTTAGGACTTCATTTAAAAAAAACTGAACTTAATAGAAGATTTGACTTACAAGAGCCAAGAGAAATGTAAGATACACACCAAAGACTAATACAAGGGGCTCAATAAGGGCAGTGTTTACCTTTTATGTATGCACAATGTAAAATGTATGTTTAAGACTGTTATTAGTAACTGGGTAGTTTGCAAGAATGTATGATATGACTTTAAAAAGTAAAACCATTTATAGGAACAGGTAAAAAGAGCAATTTTCTTATACAAATGAGAGTAAGAACCAACACAGAGGAATTAGATGGGGTTAGATGGGGGAGGAGGCCTGTTGGTTCTGGAAACCTACTTTCATTGGGAGTGGGTTCAAGAGGGAACAATTCTCATTCTCTCTCTCTCTCTCTCTCTCTCTCTCTCTCTCTCTCTCTCTCTCTCTCTCTTTCTGTATACATATATATATATATATATATATGGATACATATATATTCTAGAATATTCTAGAAGAGTATACGTTTTTTCTAAATTCAGAAAGAAATAAAATGCTAAGGGGATAGGGAGGGAAGAGGGAATAAGGGAGGGATCTCTAGAGGGAAAGATGAGGGAATATATTAAAGGAGTAGTACAGAAAGGCATTTAGATGAATGGGAGGATAAAGGAGAGATCCTTGGGAAGATGAGGAAGGGATTTTTACAGGAAAGGGTGAAGGAAGAGGTCAAAGGAGATAGGATGAGAGGGATATGGGAATGAGAGGATAGGGAAGGGATTCTTGGGTGGTAGGTTAAGTAATAGGAGGGCAAAGTAGTGGGAAGAAGTAAAGTAGAGGAGTCCGGAGGGATAGGAAACAAGAGATATGTACAACCATAAAAACAAAGATCATGAGTAGAATTTGTTAGAGAAAGCATATGTGTGTACACACACACACACACACACACACACACACACACACACACACACACACACACACACACACAGTCTTCTTGGTGGGAGAGAAGGGAGGAAAAGAACAAAGTTAAAAGTGCCCAGCAGAGAATAAAAGAAAACTTATTGGGAAGCAAAGAAAACATGGACAGTTCTCAACAAAATGCATAATATTTATGATATAGGCTTTCTTGAAATGTAAATGTATTGCTATATATTTTGAATCCTCTCTTATAGTCTGCTGTGCACATGATATGCTTTTTATCTTTTGTATTTGTTTCAATACTTAAGTTTATAATATTTTTTTTCTTTTCTAAATGTGTATTTAGTTTTAGTATTTAAGTCTAAGATAAAACATTTTTTAAAAATTCCCTCAAAGCCCTTGTTTTATTTTACTCCCTTTTATATGTGTATATAATTTACATCTTTTATTTTGCAAAACCTAAATTTCATCCAGAATTTCTCCCTTTCCTGCCTCTGAGAGAGATAACCCATGAAAAAAGAATATTTTTTAAAGAAGAAAATAGGGAGAAAAAAGAGAAAAAATCAACAAAACCAATTAATACCTTGAAAAAGTCTGAAAAAATACCCAATGTTGCATACCTATAAGCCTTCTACTTCTGATAAGGAGTGAGTGAGGTGTCTTCTTATATCTCTTCTTTGGGGCCATGCTCTGTCTTTGTAATTCTGTAACATTCACTTTTAGTTGGCAATTGTTATTCTTTCCATTCACAACGTTGCAGTCAATGGGTTCATTGTTTTCTTGTCTCTGCTTCATTCTGTATCAGTCCATGTGAACCTTTCCAAATTTCTCATCGTATTAATAATTTTAATAGTGATTAATAATTTTCATATTAATACTTTCTTACAGCATATAAATATCCCATTACGTTCACATAATCTCTTTGTTTAGCTATTCCCCGGTTGCTAAGGGTCTATCTTTGTTTCCAGTTCTTTGATACCACGAAAAATGCTGCTTTAAATATTTTGGTAAATATGGTGACTTACTTGTTGCAAGTGAGGAGGCATATTGAAATTTTGGATCTTTCAGTGCTACTTCACTGGGTGTCACCAGGGTAGGCCTGCAGTTGATGGTGAAATGAAAGAATTAGATGTTTCTTCTTATTTGTCTACTTGTCAAATAAGAAATTATGGTCATTTTACCTTTGAGCAAATTGCTTAGTTATGTGATAGGTCTGCTTAAGGGAAAGAAAGTTGCTACCATGATGGAGGAATATATTGATTGGACATATCTTGAAAGAATTGTTCTTGAAATTGGAAATATATTTGAAAGGGATTCACAAAAATTGCATAAGCTCCTCATTTTGTATATGGAGAAATTAAAGGTAAGAAAGGATAAATGCTTTGCTCAGAATGACACAGCAAGTTTGTAGTAGAATTCCAAATAAAGCCAAGGTTCATTGACTTGTTCATATTTGTTAAGCATGTACTCCTACTATACTAGTATTCTCTTCTTATGTATATAGTGTATGTATTCTATCCATGCAAATATCCTTACAAGTTGATGAAAGGTGGTATGTGGTAAGGGAAAAAGGAAAAGAAGAAAAATTGGGATAGTTACAGGATCAACAAAAGAAAAAGTAAAAAGGCCAGTATATGTGATGAGAGTACAGGACTTGGCTTATGAAATAAGCAATAGAATGACAGGAGGCAAGAGACTATATTCTTTAAGAACAGTAGTTCCAAAAAGGTAAAGTCCAGAAGGCTTTGCAAGAGGGAATCACAAAAATAGGATAAATTAAACAGAATGAGAATAAAAGTGCACCTCTGAAGGAGAACAGAATAAATAAAAATTAAAAATAGAGTGATGCAGATAGGGGAGGCATGTTCTTGAAGTGTGTATTTAATCTTCTGCTAAGCTCCACTGTATGTTATATTAACATGGGAGTATCTGGGAGCACTGTATGATATGCCCAGATATTCTGTGTTATAATGAGTTTGTTTACTGTTCTAGGGTAGATTTGTCAAACAAATGGAGTGTAGAATTTTTTTTTGGCCACCTATTGCTATTCACCTATGACACAAGCTATTAGGTCAGACACATATGTAGCATAGGACAAAATGCCACAATAAATATTATGCAGGCACAGTTGGTCTAATGGTATTTATTCATTTGACAAAAATAGGACCTTAAATGAAATGTAACAAAGAGTAGTTCTCTAAGATGAAAGCAGAATGGAGAACAAGATGCTAGATCCACCTAAATGGGTGTCCTTATAGTGTTATAGCTAGATTTCTAACATTTCAGATTACAGGTATGTGTTCGTTACTTTATTGAGAAATGACATCGGTTGGAGTGGTATTCAATTCTGCAAGCAGATATGTATAATATGTCTATCCATGCCACAAAGTGGTTGCCTTGTCTTAAATTTCCCTTCCCTTATCACTAGTCTCACCTGCATAATATTTTTAGAATCATTCTAAGAATTCTAAGAATTAATACATCAAGAGAAAAAGAACTAACTTGTTAATAGTTAAATCCTTTTTATGCAATATTATTAATTTTTTTTCTTTTTTCCCCCTAAGGTCATACTTGTAAATTCAAATGACACATCGCATGGCTAAAGACATGAAGACATTCACTGTTAGTATTACCACTGGTAATTTCTCTTACACCTGTCCCTTCTCTATTCACAGTTTCTAGATTAGACTTTAATTAATTATCTCTTACCCAGGCTAGTGTTTTAGTCTTCTAACTTGCCTCTTAGCATATTAGCACCTTGTAAAAGTATGTTCCTAGAATATAATAGTAGAAGGCATATAGAGGAGGGTTGATATGTCTTTATTGTGATGTATAGTGTGTAGGCAGAAAGCAAAGTATGTGTTTCATTTGTTAGTTTTAACAATGTGACTTAAAAGGCTGAGAAGTAATTTTTTTCCAAATACAAAATATTCAAAGTAGCCCAAGCTTCACTCCCATCCCTCCCCACAATATCAAATATAACAATGGTTTTTAGTCTTGTTCAAGACCTTCCTCTGAATTACATTTCATAAAATAATAATTATAGCTAAGATTCTTAGAGCACTTTCATGTTTTGCAAAATGCTTTGCGTTATCTCATTTAATCCTCATCGAAGCAACATTTTGAATTCTAAGAAAGTTCACAATCCTAATAAGAGTCAAACGATTAATAGAAATGAAGTTTTATCAATCAAGCATGTGACTAACTATGCTCAGACTTCTGTTATTTCACATATTCCCCAATATAGTAACTTATCTAAAAGTCCAAGACTTTCTGCCAAATTGGACCTCTGAATGGAAGGAAAGCCACCCAGCTCCTACATATTTACTCCAGCAAGACCCAAAGTTCTTGTCAGACCCCAACCAGAAAATGAGAAAGAAATAAAGAATGATACTGCCAGCTCTTCTTTATTAGACCCTCAACAGCCTCTATTACTCAGTACCTTCTGAAGATCGGAGGGAATACGATCTCTACATCCTCAGTTTTATGATGGATCTAAGGGCTAGAAGAGGACCTATTTCTTTTTAAAGGAAAATATATATAGAATCAAAGAGGTCCAATATTATTCACAATAGAATTCAGTCAGAGGACTCAGAATAATCTTGGGTCTCTGATTTGTTTCTACCCACTTTTTTGATACTTATACTGGCTGGACCAGAATAGGGGAAGGGCAAGTTATCATGCCTTCTATTCCAGGTAAATAGCTGTTAATGTAATGCCTTTTGGCAATTAAGATAGATCTATGAATAGTTAAATAGGCAGATTAATTATTTTGGATACTTCAGTATTCATGTTGAAGGCTTCTCTAATAACCTAACCTCTTAATTACTTAGACAACACTTCTTCAACCTTTGTTGACACACCACTTCAAACATACAGCAGCTCACCACAGTTCAGGCTTTGTCATCTCAGAATTGTACCACTTCCAGAACCTGAAAGTTTGAAATTCCCTCAGAGGTCACAATCTCCTACTCTTCTACCTCTTCTACTCTTTCATTCATAATAAATCTCTTCATCATATTGTTATGTTGAGTATTTTGACAATTCAATCTGTGAATCACTGATTCTGACACAAAATTCTCCTAATTTTTTGCTAAAAATCTGGTTTCACTTACCAGCCTTGACCTTGTAGTTAGTCAGTCACCTTAATATTTCCCTTGCTCCTATCATAGAACTATGCCTCTGATCTTCCATAGTTCTCATTCTGTTCTTCCTTACCCCTGAGTAGCCACTACAATCAATTTTCTCTGCTGCAGACGAGAGAAAAGAAATGTAAGTGGTTCATTCGTGACAAATTTGTGCTATGTAATCTCACCTAGGCGCTGGTTACTGCTCAAAAATCCTTCTAATCTATCCTGACTGCCACATTTCTCATTTTCCTGTAGGGTCACTTCCATTTTTTTTCTTCTTGAAACTCCAATAAGTCAATAAAATATAGGAAAGGTTATTTAGGTTATATTCAAGACAGACTCTGATTGCTCCTAAAGGTGGACATAAACAACTTAATACTTCCTCTTTGAGGCCTGATACTATTAGTGATGTTCTGTCCACACACAAAAGCCAGAAATGCATTATTCTACTCCCATTCCTCTCAAATATGTAGCTGACTCTAAAAAGGAAGAAAAAATTAAAAGACAAAGTTTGTTGCTATGAAAATGATTACAACTTGTAGCTTCTACCAAGAAGCAGAGTGAAAGTTTTGCTTAAGAGAAAGTTCTCCATATAATATAGTGTGCCAGTTAAACAATCTGTCCTTTAGAGACATAGTCATTTGGGCCACGTGTGCTCAGCTTCATTATAGCTATATATTTCCTGCCTGTACTTTGCCTCTGTAGGCGACACTATCACCAACTTAACTACAATTTCATTTGCAGATATTAACTGATCATAGCAAGTATATTAGACATAATTCTTTTTTAAAAAATGTATTGATATATTTTGGCTTTTAAATCACAGGATTTTTTCCAGTATTCCTTTTCTCCTCTTCCTAGGGAGCCATTTCATATTACAAATCATATTCTTAGGGGAAAAAAAGAAAAATAGGACAAAATCAGCAAAAATTAAAACAATATCAAAGAAGTCAGAAACTTTATGCTAAGTACCATACCCATGGACCTTCAACCTTAGAAAAGGTGAAGGATAATTAGGGAAAATCTGATTGGCTTCAGAAAAAAACAACTAGTTTTCCCTGAAATGTTCACATTTGGATACATTATAGAGGTCTCTAACTAGACTATGAGTTCTTCCAAAGCAGAAAATATATCTTAAATTTTACTAATGTTGTTAATAGAGCCCTACATACCATTGGTACTATCAATAGAATCAGACTTATAAAATCTCCAAGTCGAAAGGAAATTCAGAGACCATTAGTCCTTGAATAAGACAGATTCTCTAATAAAATCACAGGTCGCTAAATTATTGAAGGTAAAGCTAGAGGGGGAAGTAACATGTTAGATGACAAAAGTCAACAGACAAAAAAATCCAGGGGTCTAGAATGATGAACTAATAGTATAAAGATTATATTGAATATGAAGGAAGCTTAAAGTCTCATATTTAACTCTTTAAAAATTCACGATCTTTCTATGGGCTCAGAAACCATCCTTTAACTTATATGCTTGGGCATCTTGTGAAGAATTAAAGTTAATGATTGGCCTTTACAGGATGAACCCAACTACTTCTCCTTTTTGAAAACAGGATATTGGACCATTGTTAGCTGTGTGTCACCTCTCATACTCTAAACAATTCTTGAATTCTACCAAAAGCAGACAGAGCCTTAGCAAATTAAAACTGAAATTTCCTTCTGTAACTTAGGATTTATGAGAAGATACTAATGGATTTTTCATAATTAATTTACAGATATTGAATTTACATTTTTTCTTTGAAAAACCTAGGGAATATTATGCCTATAGTCATCTATGTGTGTTAATTTAGGCAAATTAGTCATTGTCTAACTTTTCTGAAAATCAGGTCTTGAAATGCACCTGCTTTCTTCACTCCTGAAAAGTTTGGTATTTTAAAACAGCTTGCAATATTAATAATAAAATGCTTTCCTCAATAAGGAAAAAATGGGATCAAGAAGAGTAAGTGTGCTATAGGAGGCATAATGTTATTTTTGGCATTGATGAGTATCATAGCTATATAACGGCCCTTTACCCCTGAAATCCATTAGTAAATTATTATTTTAGTATCGGTCTTCAATTTTTTTCTCTCTAAACCACTTTTATTTAAAGTTTTGGGTTCCAAGTTCTATCCTTCCCTTTCTCTTCTCTCTCCCTGAGATGGTAAGCAATCTGATAGGAATTAGGTAAAACATTTCCATATTAGTCATTTTGAACAAGAAAATTTGAGGAAAAGAAAATAAATGAATGAAATAAAGTGAAAAAATAGTATGCTTCAGTCTTTATTCAATGAATAAAATCTATTTCTCTGGAGGCAGTTAACATGCTTCATCATTAGTCCTTTGGGATTGTCTTGAATTATTGTATTGCTGAGAATAGCTAAGTCATTCACAATTCTTCATCAAACAATATTGCTGTTACTGTGTACAGTACAACATTTTCCTGGTTCTGTTCACTTCACTATGCATCGGTTTACATAAGTACTTCCAGGTTTTTTCTGAAATCATCCTGCTTGTCATTTTTATAGCACAATAATATTCCATTACAATACTATATCACAACTTCTTTAGCCATTCCCCACTTGGTAGGCATCCCTTTGATTTCCAATTCTTAGCCACCACAAAAAGAGCAGCTACAAATAAATATTTTGCACAAATCAGGCCTTTGCCCATTTTTAATGTCTTTGTGATATAGACAAAACAGTGATATTGCTAGATCAAAGGGTGTGCACAATTTAGCCCTTTGGGCATAGCTCTAAATTTATTTCCACTATGGTTGGATAAGTTCACAAATTCACCAACAGTGCATTAGTGTTCCAGTTTTCCCACATCCCCTCCAACATCTAACGTTTTTCTTTTTGGTCATATTAGCCAATCTGATAAGTGTGAGGTGATATCTCAAGGTTGTTTTAATTTGCATTTCTTTAATCAATATTTCTTTAAAGTATTCTTTCATATGACTATTGATAGCTTTGATTCCTTTGAAAACTGCCTGTTCATATCCTTTGCCATTTATCAATTGGGGGATGACTTATACTTTTTATAAATTTCACTTACTCCTCTATATATTTAAGAAATGAGGCCTTCATCAGAAATATCTGTTACAAAAATTTTCCCAGTTTTCTCTTTTCCTTATAATTTTTTGTTGCACTGGTTTCATTTGTGCAAAACTTTTTGACTTTATGTAATCAAAATTTTCCATTTTGCATTTCACAATGTTCTCTATCTCATTTGGCCATAAATTCTTCTCTTCTCCATAAATCTAACAGATAAACCATTCTAGGTTCTCTTAATTTGTATGTTATCATGTACTCATTTTGACCTTATCTTGGTATATGGTGTGAGATGTTGATCTCTACCTAGTTTCTGTCATATTGTTTTCCAACTTTCCTAACAGCTTTGGTCAAATAATGAGTTTTTTTCCAAAAGCTTGGATTACTATGGTCATTTACTATAATGGGATTTGCACCTAATCTATTCCATTGATCCACTACTCTGTTTCTTAGCCAGTACTAGATTGTTTTGATAATTTCCATTTTATAAAAACGATTTGAGATCTGGTATGGCAAGACTACCTTCTTTCACATTTTTAAATTTTTTAAAACATTTTTATTTAAAGTATTGAGTTCCAAATTCTGTTCTTTCCATCTTCCCTTCCCTCCCCCTACCTGAGATGGCAAGCCATCAGATACATTTCATATATGTGCAATTATGTAAGATATTTCCATTTTGTACAAGAAGATGGGAAGAAAAAAAAGAGTGAAAAATAGCATGCCTCAGTCACTATTAAATCAATATCAGTCCTTTCTCTGGAGGTGGATAATATGCTTCATCATTAGTCCTTTGGGATTGTCTTGGATTATTATATTGCTGAGAATAGCTGTCGTTCACAATTCTTTATCAAAGAATGTCACTGTTACTGTTTATAACATTCTCCTGATTCTGTTCACTTCGTTCTCACATTGTTGGTTTTTTTTGACTCATTCCCTTGATATCCTTGAGCTTTTGTTCTTCTAAATGAATTTCAATTTTTTCTCTTAACACTTCTCTTACATCTGTTATAGGCTTCTCCTTTCTGGTATTATAGCAATACTTCTTTTTAAGAAAATCATTGGGTATTTGTAAAAAGCATTTTGCCATCAAAAATATAATTTTAAAAATAAATTCTCAGAAAGTTTCTTCTCTGTTGATTATATAATTTTAACACTATTAAAGGGGTATTTATTTTGAGGGGAAGGTAGAAAAAACAAACATATCTTTGTGCTATGGTGTGGATGCTGTGTCCCCAATTTCAGATATTTAAACTCAAATTTGAGTTTCTATTCTCAACATTGTATAAAAATGACTTCCCTGGGATGTCACAGCAATTTGGGATTTTTCTGTTTGTTTCTCTAGTTTTCCCCAGATACAATTGCCACTTTTATCCCCCAACAATACATATCCTTTCTGAATCTTTATAATTTCTACCCATAATCCTTGTTCTACCCTTAGGGAAAAAGCAGAAAAGTTTAATTTCTGTTTGAGAATGGTGTCCTTCTCTAGCATGAAGTAGCTAAGAGGTTTCCCTGAGCTGAAGCAGGAGTATCAACAGAATTAAATTCAACCAACACATATCATGTGTCTACTATGTATAAGATTTCAGCATATTGGAAAGAGAGAGAGAGAGAGAGAGAGAAAGAGAGAGAGAGAGAGAGAGAGAAAGAGAGAGAGAGAGAGAGAGAGAGAGAGAGAGAGAGAGAGAGAGAGAAAGAGAAAGAGAGAGAGATTGGCAGACTCAGCCAAAGTATTTCTAGCTATAACACAGAGTTTTAGGGTCCCTTCTAGCTCTTAAATGCATATATGCTCTTCTGACTTCTTATCTAAATTTAGAATTGATTCCGTTCCAGAAAATATCCTAGTATAGTCAGAGAGTCAGTATAGTATCCTAAATAGAGATTGCTTAACTTGATATCAGGAAACTGACTCAATTCCACCTCAAATGTTTACTAGCTAAAAGATAATAGATGAATTACTTAACCTCATAGATCCTTACTTCCTTCATATGTAAGATGAAAATGATAATATCTGTAGTGTGTACTTTATAATTTTTGTGCAAAAAGCCCTACAACTTCAAAATTCATAAAAATGAGAGTTTTGACTATTACCAGGACCCAGAGCTCAGCATTGATTGGATATTCAATAAATTCTTACCTCCAAAAAGAGGAAAGGTAGAAAGGGGATAATTTATTAGACCAGATTTCTTGTTAACTTCCACTACAATTAGGTTTCTACCCCCTAGGCTTCTTTTCCACTTCAGTACATATAGGTATGATTGACTCTGTATTAAGGGTTGTGTGTGTATATGTATGTGTATATGTGTGTGTGTGTGCATGTGAGAGAGAGAGAGAGAGAGATAAGAGAGACAGAGAGAGTTATTTCAGTATGCCCTGTATACTGACTGCTTGCATACTACCTCACATCCAGCCTTCATTCTTGTCTTCCAGATTCATCTTAGGGTGGGACAAAGGGGCAGCATGGCACAGTAAATAGTGATTTGTACATGGAGTCACAAGATTTAGGCTCAAATTCTGGTTCTGCTAATTAATAATGTGTGTGACCTTAGGCAAATATGTTAGAAAGTAGAAAGGGAGCATAAGTGCCTTTCAAAACCCCAGAAGAGTATATGAGATATGCTGGCTAAGGAAAGTTTATACTACCCAGATATCAGGTCAAGGAAGAGCTGGATTCATATTAATGCTAGCAGTAGGAAATAGAATAAGTTAATCAGAAAGTTCCCATGGCTACCTGAAAACACTTTTTCATAGCAACTGAATCCATGTATAAAAGACTAAAAGTTTCAATAGCAGGGGCCTTAGAAGGTAAAGGAGGTGCAAAGCCATCTAGCATTCTTGTATAATTCCTTTAAGGTTCAGCAGCTCAAGAGCTGGAAGAATCTTAGAATACAAAGGAAATACAACCAAGCAGAGAAGAAGAGCTTAAAATGATAACAGTGACCAAAACAAAACAAAACAAAACATCTGTGATGATTGTTGCCAGGAATAGAAGAAAGTAGTAATGGGAAAGTGGAACAATGCAGAAGAAAGCCAGAGAGAAGGATTATTCATGATTGCCACCCACTCAATAAACATTTATTATGTCCCTACTATATGCCAGAAAGGGACAGCTAGGTAGCACAATGGATAGATTGCTGAGCTGATGTCAGAAAGATTCATCTTCATGAATTCAAATCTGGCCTCAGACACTTACTAGCAAAAATCAATTAACTCTGTTTACCTCAATTCTTCATCTGTAAAATGATCTGGAGAAGAAAATGGCAAACCACGTCAGTGTCCTTGCCAAGAAAACTACAAATGGGGTCACAGAGAGCCAGATATGACCAAAATGACTGAACAACATATATGCCAAAAAATTTGTTAAACGTCTGTGAACAAAGAAAGGCCAAAACAGTCTTTTCTTTCAAGGAGCTCACAATATAATGGGGTGAAACAACATGTAAACAACCATGTAAAACAAGCTGTGTAGGCAGCATGAGTAGGAACTGTACAAGAGAGGGAAGGCATTAGAATTAAGAGGAACCATAAAAGCCTTTCTGTAGAAAGTGAGATATTAGCTGGTACTTTAAGGAAGCTATGAAAGCCAGGACACAGAGATGAGGAGGGAGGACATTTTGAACAGAGAGACAGGCAGTAAAAATGTCCAGAGTCTGAAACGGAGTGCTTTGTTTGAGAAATAGCAAGAAGGCCAGAGTCACTAGATCATAGGGTACGAGTAGGAGAATAAAGTTTAAAGAGACTGGGAAAAATGTGTGGGGGGAGGGAGAACAAATTATAAATGGCTTTGAAAGCCAGAAGATTTTGTATTTTATCCCAGAGGTTATAGGGAGCCACTGGAGTTTATTAAGTAGAAAAGGTAACATGGTCAGACCTGAGCCTTAAGAAGATCCTTTTGACGGATGATTAGAAGATGGCCTGGAGAAGGGAGAGACTTGGGACAGCAAGACCCACTAGTAATCTATTAGTCCAAAGAGGTGGTGAGGGCCTTCACCTGTGTGGTTATAGTGTCAGAGGAGAGGAATATATGCCAGAGATGTTACAAAGGAAAAGTCTACAGATCTTGAAAATGGATTGGATATTGAGGTGAGAGAGGGGGAGGAGTCAAGAATCACACCTATGGGTGACTGTGAGGATATTGGTGTATTCTATACCAATGGCCAAATTAAAAAGACGGGATGGTTTGGGAGGAAATATGAAGAGTTCAGCTTTAGACATGTTAAGTTTAATATTTGTATGAGACATTTTGAATTGGATATCCCTTAGCCAGTTGAAGATGTAAAACCACAGCTCAGCAAAGAGGTTAGGGAAGTAGATTTGAGAATCATCACTACGGAGATGATACTTGAACTCTTAGGAGCTGACAAGATCGTCAAGTGAAATAGTATATAGAAAGAAGAGAAGAGCAAAAAGAAGAGAAGAAGAGAAGAGAAAAGAAGAGAAGAGAAGAGAAGAGAAGAGAAGAGAAGAGATGAAATGAGACGAGATGAGATGAGACGAGATGAGATGAGACGAGATGAGGAGAGAAGAGGACTCTGAACAGCATCTTTTGAAATACCTGTAACTAACAGGTATGACCTGAATGAGGGATAAAGTCTCCTCAATCTCTCAGCAAGGTAGCCAAAAGAGTGGTCAGATAGGTAAGAAGAGAACCAAGAGAAGGCAATGTCATGAAAACCATGAGAGAAAAAAATATATAAATGAAAGGAGGATTAGCCACAAAGTAAGGGGCTGCAAAGAAATACAGAATGGTGTGAATTGGGAAAAGATCATTAGATTTGGCCATAGGAATATAACTAACTCTGGGAGAGAGTAATTTAATTAAAAGATGAAGTTGGAAGCCAGAATGTGCAGAGTTAAGAAGAAAGTGAGATGAAAACAGCTGATAGGTTTTTCAAGGTATTTAGCCATCCCCCACCAAAAAAAGAGGAGAAATATGATATGGCAGCTAATGTGGATGGATATTTAGTGACAGTTTTCTGGAGGATTGAGAGACAAAGACATGTTTGGAGGGAGCAAAGAACCATCCAGGAGACAGGTAGAGACTGAAGATAAATGATAGAGTGGGGATGATAAAGATAATCTGATGAAGAAAACAGGATGGAATGGAGTCACATGTACATATAGAGAGATATGCCTTACAGAGGAAAAGGGCTACCTCACTAAGATTAGAATCTATAAGTATCTGTGGACTATATTTTCTTTTTTTTCTTCCTTCTTTCCTTCCTTCCTTCCTTCTTTCCTTCCTTTCCTTCTTTCTCTTTCTTTTTCTTTTTTTCTTCCTTCTTTTCTTTTCTTCTTTTCTTTCCTCCCCCCCTCTCTCTCCCTTCCTTCCTCCATCCCTTCCATTCTTTCTTTTTCTTTCTCTCTTTCTCTCTTTCTTTCTTTCTTTTTTTTTCTTTCTTGGCAGGAGCACATCCATGTCCATACTGTTAATCAAGAGAACTACACAGATCTCTGGGGGGTGGGTAGGTGGTAGAGTTCAGATGTGAATCCTTTCTATAGTTTTATTGTGTGAATAATACTATTCAATGTTTCATGTTGTCAAGCAATTGATAGTTGTTTTGTAGATACTTGACGGTTAATAAACTGATTTTAAGCCTTATGAGACTTGATACTTGCAAGGGAAGCTGATGGCTACTTGGAGAGTGACAGGAAAGAATTTCTCAAATTTCAGCTGAGTAGGGGCAAATAAATCAGTGAAGATGGTCCAATTTAATTATATAAAAATATTATGAACCTAATATATACAAAGTGCTGTTTTAGAAACTGAACAGAACAATGAAACATTTGCAGATTATCACAGTATCTCAGAGATAGAAGAGAACTCAGATGTCATCTAGTCCAGTCTGTACCTGGATAAGCATTCCTTCTACAGAATATGTAACAAGGCGTCATACAGTCATTTATTTAGAATTCTATTATATCTTGAAGCAGTTCAATGAAATTTTGGTTGGATGTAATTGTTAGGGAACATTTCATCACATCAATGCTAAAGAAATTTTCATGGGATCAAGCAGAACAAGTTTAAGATAATCAGTTTAGAACTAGAAGCGAACTTAGCAATCATCCATAGGTTCCAAAAATAGGAAATACCACCCCCGGGGGCACCCTGGAATGATCCAGGGGGACAGTAGTAGCTTGGGTGGAATTGAGTGGCATTGAATAAAAATAAGGGAATGGTAGAATTATAAGGAAAGAAGAGAAGAGAATTTTGAAAAACTGCTCGTACATGTCATCTGTTGGGTGATAGAGTTAAGGTCAGAATGATTACATTATTTTCCAAATAAACACACAAAATGCAAATTTTAAACTCTCAGTGGTCAGGTCCATTAACAGGTCTTAACAAGCAAGTGTTGGCAGACAAGCATGTCATGCATTATTGGGAAGTCCAGCATGCATTGGCAGGAATATGTGCATATAATGACTTGTTTACTGTATGATATTATACAGCTATATGATACAATATTGTATCATCAAAATTTCAATGCAGGAAAAAATTACAATAAAATTATCAAATTTTATATATGTCATTAAAATAATATTTTATATTTTTAAAATTATGCAAATTTAAAAACTATTAAAGGGTTAAAGAAAGTAGATTTCTAAGGGGCCACTGAGTAATTTTTCATTTTATTTATTTTTTTTGAGGGGAGAAGGCAGGGCAATTGGGGTTAAGTGACTTGCCCAAGGTCACATAGCTAGAAAGTGTGTTAAGTGCCTTAGGCTGTTTTTGAACTCAGGTCCTCCTGACCACAGGGCTGGGTGCTCTACTCACTGTGCCACCTAGCTGCCCCACTGAGTAATTTTTTGAAGGGAGCAGTTGGCCAAATACGTTTGGGAATCTCTGATCTAATCATTATTTGTATGAGGAAACTTAGGCTTACCATAGCAAATATTAACATAAGCAAATGATAGCTAGAAATCAAATCCAGATCCTTTTAAAGCTCAAGTCACTTTCTAATAGAACATACTATATGCCATCAATTCATCCCTGCAAATAAGTCTTTTGCCTCAGTTATTTCATTCAGTACTCATTTGACATGACCTCCATGGCTTTTTAAGAAGTTTATATTTTAACATGGAGGGTGGAGGGATCCTCAACATTTGTTGCAGTCCTTTTTGTTGAAGAATATTCTATTTTATATGTATTCATTCAAAACTGCATAGTTTTTCAAATTTCTTTTCAAATAAATTATTCCTTCCTCTCTCCATCACTTTCTTCCATACATGTTATCTCATTTGCCCTCACTTAGTTATATGAAATTAGGGAGGAAATGTCCATAACTGTGTAGCATCATGATGACTAAACTTTCTGGTCCAGTTATTTTCATCTTATCAATGAATCCAGTGGTTATTCCTTCCTTCCCTTTTGTACTCCTTAGTTTTTTTCATGTCATATTCCGTCTTTAGGATGAAAAAAAAAATACTTTGAAATTACAAAGTTCTTTAGTTAAAGGTGATTTTCCATTATCCATTTTGTAATCATCTTTGTTATTATTCATCAGCATGATTTCAGCGTTCATGATTATTCAATTAAGAAACATACACTTAACAAATGCTAAGGGCATAGGTGTAAACAAAATATATATGGACTAGATGGCAGGTGATCTCAGAAGACACTAGCAGGGAGTGTGTAGGGTGTTGGGACCAAAAAAAAAGCCTCCTACAGAACATAAGATTTAAGGGAAACTAGGGATACTATGAGGCAGAGGTAAAGAGAGACAGCATTCTAGTTCTGAGGGATAACCAATGCAAAATGAGAGAAAAGAGCAGGTGAAAAAGGAAAGAAGAAATGGAGTTTTATATTTAATTGTATCATGGCAGCTTGCCAGCAAACATTACACTTTTATGTTGGGCAGGGGGAAAAACACAAAATAATAACCCTTTAAATGTGTACAATGCTTTAACATTATGAAGTGTTTCACATACATTATCCCTTTTTATCTTCTCAAAAGCCTTACAGGAATGGTATCATAAGTGATATTGTTTAAATTTTATAGAAGAGAAAATGGAGGCCCCCTGTGAATGATTTTTCTGATATTACATTACTAGGACAAGCAGAATCCCAGAATGGAGCAGCTATCTTGCTCCAAATTTGATATTCTTTCTCTGTGGCAGGGTAGCCCCTACTATACCTCCCTATGATACCATTGAGTCAACAAATGTGGGTAGTGCTGAAAGGTGCACTACTCAATCACACATATTTCCCAGGGAAACTGAGAAAGTTGTGAGTTGTTCCTTTTTGTCAGCTAGTAGCATTGTGTATTTTAAATTGTAGTGAGTAATCTCTCTTGCTGTCATTTGATACTCTATTTCTTATGGGGCTTTAAAAAAAATGAGCACTGTAAAGGAGGCCAATTTTGGCATTCAATTCTCTTGACAAAATATTAAGTGTTTTATTGTTGACTGGGGGAAAAATACCAAACACACTTTGGATGTTTTCAGGAAAACTTAAATTGTCTAAGAGTGGCTCTTTTACATGGGCATGAGTGTTTCAAGGTCATATGCTGAGATTTACATTCAGGCTAGGAATATGTTTGTTAATTGATGTCACAAATAGGCAATTAATCATATTTTACTGTCTTTTATTGTCAGGTAAGGGAGAAAGCTCTAATTTATATTTACCAAAATATAAACAGAGTCTGCTAGTAGAGTCTATCAAATTGTATATTAAAATATCAAAGAATATGACCAGGGTTATCAAAGCCACTCTTTTGCAGCAAAAAACTGGAACTGTCAATCAAAAACCATTTTTTCTACTTTCCTAAAAAAAGTATTCTCATTTAACTATAGACTTACCTAGCCCTGAAGGATAAATATGCCTCTGCTCACAGGATCTATTTCTTTGTGCACAGGGTAATATTAGGAAGAAAAAAAATTGGGCAAATAAAATTATATTTGGCCCACATGGTCATCTCTTTGTGGACCCTTTTTCTCTTTAATATTGCTCCTTCAAGTGACAGCTGAAAACAAATCACTACTATCTACTGGTAAGAAAGTGGCTGATACATTTAGCACAAGGATTTATGTATCAGGTCAGGTCACATGATGAAAGAGAGGAGAGGACATGTAGTAGATGTAGTAGACTGATCATTAGATTCACACTCAGGGGACCTAAGTTTGAATCCCATTTTCTACTATATGTTATTAAATACCCAGGTGACTAGAATCTACAAACAAACAAAGAAGGGTTTTGTTCCAGAGGAAAATCCACAGAGTGATAAAAGGTCTTTCTTGTCGGTATCTTCTATCTATGCCCTGATCCAGGTGCTGTCTGTGTCTATTGGATCTCCTCCACTAGAATCTTTTCTCTCCTGCCAAATGTCAGTTCCTTCTAGGGTGGGGAACTTATTTTCATCAAGAAAAAAATGTCCAGGCATACCAACAGTGTGCTTCATTCTACCCAGGCATTACCCAACATGAACATCATTCTCCTTCTTCCCCCCCACCCCCGCCAAGTGAAAATATTGCTACTTATTTCTTTGTGTGTGAACCTGTACAAAGTTACTTAATCTTGAACCACATCATGAATTTACTCATCTCTCAAATGAGATTGTACAATTTCACCACTAAGGCCCCTTCCAGTAATTCTTAGCTTTTCCCTCCCACTCTTTTTTTTTTTTTTAGCATTTTTATATTTTCTATTGAACTCACTTGTGTATGAAACATAACCTCTAAGTAGATTGTGAGCTCTATTAAGAGTAGGAACCATCCTTTATATAAACTTTCAACCTCATCCATAAAGAGTACCACTTACATGGAGAGTGCTGGGCTTTTATGCACTAGAAACTATAAAGTCCATGGTGATACTCATGGTATGCCATGATGATATGATATGGCAACTAAAACATGTGTATAAAACTTATGCAAACATACATATATACATATACATCCTAGATCCATATTATGTCATCGATAGTGCAATACATATATACACAATGAATACTTGCATATGCATTATGTGAACATAATATATACATATACAAATAGGTATATTCACAAATAAATTAAATTAGTAAAACTTTAAATCTAATTAAATTTCACTTATATTAATTAAATTTAACTTAAAGTAATTAATGAACTTTAACTTAATTAAAATTATCTTATTAATTAAATAGAGGTTTGATTTTTAAGGATAATATTGGCATAAAATGATCTTTTTGGAAGGTAAATGTAAAGTTGAAAGGTTTTTTGTTATCATAGTGAAATATGTTGTGACAGATACGATTATGTGAAATCGTAGAGGTGAAATTCAAGTAACATTGATTCGTAGTGGTGATTCTATTACGTTCCAAAGATTGCTTCTTAAAGAGATCTTTTTGAAATTATTTATGTGTGCACACATACAAATACATAAACACAGAGAGATTATTGCTATTTTTCGAAAGTTCATGGCATATGTTATATGTATATGTCTACTATATATCTATCTTTATATCTAAATAGATAGAAATTGGGATAGATAGAAATATAAAGCTAGAAATAGATATAGTACAGAAGTTTTAAGCCATTCAATTTCTAACCTGTGCGACTTTGCCCTATGGTGGCCTGCTGGCCTTGTAGTGGTAGTGGGGAAACCATATTACTGCTGGACTCAGTGTGGCTGTCTAAATGGCTTTACCCCTACTACACTTCAAAACTCCAAAAATAAAGTCATCCATGACCTTCAGTCTCCTTAGAACAGGGATTATGCTCTACAATAGGCATGTGCCACCCTTCCTAGCAACTGATATACTTTCAAGAATCAGTCAAAAAAAGTCCAAGAAATTCACCATAATTTCAAAAAATGTTCTTAATAAGCAACTTTTAGAATATGATAGAATCACCAATAGGAACCCATGTAACTATCTCATATAATCACATGTGCCGTAATATATTTAACAGTTATTAAAAACAAAAACAAAAACAAGTACATTGTGTCAAAATTCAAACATCTCTTTAATTAATAAGTTAATTTTGTATTATTATTTTCCAGTTCTCTTAAAACTAATTAAATTTCTAAGATTTCATAATTGGAAGTAGAATCCATCTTAAGACTCTAATTATTCTTTAACTACTGTTAGAGTTTTAATTAATTGCCAAACTTCCAGATTGATCTCCGATGTCCTAATTGCATACTAATAAATATTTATAGTGTCATCATTTTTTAATGATAAAGAGAAAGAATGGTGTTAGAGCCTGCAATGGTCAGTGAATATTTGCTGTTCTTTGACATTGATTTAATGTGTGACTGAGAGTCAATTACTTTGTCTTTCCATCATGCCCTTTTGAAAAATTGCGATAATGTCTCTTTATTATCTGACATTGACATCATTAATGCTTGCAAGGTGCTAATACTTCTGGTTAGCATTACCATGCTATGTTAATAACTCAAATAAAATTATCATTAATTAAAATTATGAATTAAATTATTAGTTAAATAAATTAAGAGATTTTCATTGTGGCACAGAATCAGAAAGACCTAAAGGTTCATGTTATTCCTCTGACCAATATTGGTTTTGTGACTTTGACCAAGTCACTTCACTTCTTAGTTCTCTAGGCAGTTCTCTAAAAGTATATAATGGATGGGAATGGAATAACATAGTGTCTATTTTTCTCCAGGCACTGTGCTAAGCACTTTTTGAAACAGATATTATCTCATTTTATCCTCTCAACAACTCTGTAATGTAGGTGCTATTTTTATCCATTTTTTTTTGTAGATGAGGAAACTGTGTCGGAGAGAGTTTTGACTTGCCCAGGGCCACGAAATTAATAAATACCTGAGGTGAAATTTGAACTCATCTTCCTGATTCCCAACCCAACACTCTAACCACTGTACCACTCTAACAGATGAATTACCAATCTGCATGAATCACTTTAGAAAGCATCTATACCGAAATGTCTTTGAATGGATAAACTCACTCAGAAAGGCCAAAAATAAAATAGAAACATAAAATAAAACAAAAGTGCTCATTTTAACAGCACTAAATGCAAATTAAAGGCCAGAGTAACATAGTAACCTCAAAAAATATTATGTTTCCCCCTTTAATGGCAGCTGTGTATTTCTGCTAATAATAGTATGTCTTCTGGTGACATTCAGATTGATAGTTTTCTTTTACAAAGTGAGAACTCTGGCTTTGAAAATGCCAGCAACTTTTTGTGGCTTGTAGTTCATATGACAGTGACGGAGTACCTACTTAAGCCGGCAGTATTCATTGGCGAGTAGGTGTGTAGATGAATATCCTTGGGAAAAAAATAGCCAAATTAGCCTTCAGTACTTAGCCTCATTTTGAATTGTCTTTTTTAAAGCAGTGATTAATAAATAGCATATGTAAGTTCACAGTAGAGCTTTATATGAATATAGTAGGAAGCAAATAAAAATGGGAAGGTAAGGAAGGAGTTTGGAAAATATTCATCCATCTAGCTCCCAAATAATTGATCTTCAGAGAAATATATTGATATCCATCTTTTTTGCTAACATCCTATGGGAAATAAGTGCTTTTGTTATTCTAAATTCATAATAATAGCATTTTAGTTTTTTATCTCATTGCCAAAAACATAAGCCAAAACAAAAGCAATTAAAATATAGTTCATGTTTCACAATTTCCTCTGTTAATTAGCTTTATACAGAATCACTCCTTCACACTGAAGTATTCATGTGTAATTAATCTTAAAGGAACAGGAAAAGTGAACAAGTCTAGCAAGTTTATTCAGAAATAGCATCAATCATAACTGATCTCATTAGCCTCAAGAGAAGTATTTTCCCTAGGTTCTGGTAAAAGACATGAAGGGTGTTGACTTGCTTTGATTAAGTATTAATTTTATTATATTTTGCATAAAGTTACCAAGCAATCACTGTGGCCAACAGAAGCCCTTCAGTACTATTGAATAACATTTTTTTAAAAAAAAAAAAGCAAAATCTATATCTAGGAAAATTATGTAATAATGTTTACAATAATCACAGCTTACTTTTATAAAGTTATATATGTATATATATGTGTGTGTGTATTTACATATGTACATATATGCACATATATATATACATATATATATATATTTATTATTCTCTTTTGGTCTTTAGAACATCCTTTGAGGTAGTGCTATTATTATTTCCATTTGACAAACGTAGAAACCCAGGTTGAGAATTCAAGTGACTCACCCAGGGTTACACAATTGGAAATTGTCTATGGCAAAGTTTTAAGCTAGGTTTTCCTGACCCTAAGTTCAGTACTCTTTAGTAACATGGGCATTATCCTGAGTTCAAGCCCTTATATCTTATAATTCTTATGACTGGTCTTCTGCTCTATAGACTCTCTCTCTCTTTCTCTTTCTTTCTGCCTCCCTCCCTCCAACCCCCCTACCTTCAGATCAAAGACTAATTACCCATGAAATCTTTTACAGATCTAGATCTATGATCCTGTAACCATCCAATGCCCCTGCTAAATAAGTTTAGGTACATATATTGTCTATTATTTGTCATTCAAAATCCTTCATGGTATGCTGCTAGCCTACTTTCCTGGATTTTTGGTACATTATTTCATTTTATCTTTCCCACTTTCCAGTCAATCTGACCTATTGGCTGGAAAAAAAATTACCTCAACCCTAAGCACCTGATAAAGATGTTTTAAAAATAACTCCTTTCCTTTGTTTCAACTCCACAGCATTGCCTTATTCACCTCTCCTTCAGCTCCCCTCCCTGTGTTTTACCAATTTCACTCTATCAATATACTTAATTATTTAATTATTCCACTTAACTTTTTAGTTGACTTGTCCTGCCAATTATCTCTTTTTATCCTTACTGAGATCTGCCATCATCAGAGACTCCCATTCCCTTTATTTATTCCCACCTGTCATCTATAGCATAGGCCATCTACTCTACTCTAGCATAGGCCATCACAGGAATCATCTGGGACGGCCAGGTGGCAGGGACATTTGTCATCATTTCAGGCACACTCTACCCTTTCCTTTTCCCTTCTCCAGGGTTGTCAGCAAATCAAAGCTTTATAATGGAAGGCCATAGCACCCTGTCAATATATCCTAAGGTCCTCCAAGTCTTAACCATATGCCTTTCCTTAATATCCTGTAACTCCCTAGCACTGTCATCTGACCCTACTTACATAACCTGAGAGACTTTCCCTCCATATCACTGATGTATCCCTAGGACTTTGGGGTATTCAATCTTCACTGTTGCCGAACTTTCTTTTATAACACAGACCCTTTCTTACTTAGAGTAAGAACTCATTGAAAATAATTACTGGCCCTTTTTTCTAATTGTAATCCCAGTGCTTAGCACAATTTTGAATATAATACTATATGTATAAGAATGATATTATACACACCACATGTGTGGTATTATACCACATGTATTGTAATAATGCTAGTGAGGTATTATACATACATACATAGTATTATGCCAAATACTTTTTTTCATTCATTCATTGTCTACCACTTCTGATTTTATTCCCCAATCATCTTTATTCTCCTTTACTCCTTAGATTTTCTCATTAATTTTCCTCAGTGCACAATCTTAAGATGGATTCTCAGGAGAATAGTAGGAAGGGTTTGAACAGGACACTTCTTTGTTACTGTGTGCATATTATAGAACAAAAAAAAAACTTTTTGATGGTCCATTAAAAACACATTTGAAAATATTAGGGGGATCTGAAGAAAAATACTTTAACCACTGGGAAAAAGAGGCTATTAAAGATATCAGAATAATTCTTTGGTCTCTCAAAAATGTGCTTATGAGTTTATATACAGAAGAAATTTAGTTATATATGGGTGAACTGGAAGAAGGAAACTGATTTTGAAAAGATTAAGGCAATTTTGCAGTTATCTGCTTCCCTTAATTCACAGTAAAAAAAAAAGAATAGAATGTTTCCCAGGAGGAAAGACAATGAGTTTTCAGTTGCCTTACTATGTTACTTTCAAATGCTTCCCCAATCACTTTCCTCATCTACAATATCTTTCTCCTTAATCATGTATTATGCTAACTACAGCATGGGAATCATGGCAGCCAGTTAAAATTTTTAAAAATCAATCAAGAACAGGCACCATATGGATTGGCCATCCAAATGAACTTCCATTTGAGCAATAGTTTTCATCCCCTTGGTCTTTCTTGTTTGGATAGTCGGGGGAAAGTCTTCTGAATAGTTACAGATCTCTTTCAGAAGTCTCTATTTTGTCATTTAATTTTTATTTTATTTTACACTTTTTATTCTAATTTTATATAAACATGTAAACAAAATGTTTTAAAATTCATTTTTTTAAAATTTCAAATTCCATATTCTTTCCTGACCTTCTTCTTTTCCTTCCTCTCTCATCTCACTCTGCCTTGAGAAGGCAAACAATTTGCTATAGATTATACATATGCAGTAATGTAAGGCATTTCCAAATTAGCCATGTTGCAAAAGAAAATGAAGATTCTCAAAAAAAACGCCACAAGAATAATAAAGAAAGGAAAACAAAAGAGTATGTATCAATCTGAATTCAGATTCCATTAGTTCTTTCTCTGGAGGTGGATAGCCTTTTTCATCATAAGTCCTTCAGAATTGTCTGTGATCATTGTATTGTTGAGAATAGCCAAGTCCTTCACAGTAGATCATCACACGATATTGCTGTTACTGGGTATAATGTCCTGGTTCTGCTCACTTCACTTTGCTTCAGTTTATTTAAGTCTTTTCAAGTGTTTCTGAAACATCCTTCTCATTATTTCATTTAGTACAATAGTATTCTATTACAATCCTATGTCACAACTTGTTCAACTGTTTCCCAATTGATGGGCATCCCCTCAATTTCCAACAAAAAGAACTGTGATAAATATTTTTGTATAGATATGTCTTTTTTCATTTTTATGATTTTTTGTGGTATAGAACTAGTATGGAATTGCTAAGTCAGAGGATATACAGGATTTTATAGCCTTTTGAGCATAGTTTCAAGTTGTTTTCCAAAATGATTGGATCAGTTAACAACCCCATGAATAATGCATTAATTTCCTTATTTTTCACATCCTCTCCAACATTTGTCATTTTCCATTTCTATCGTATTAACCAATCTGATAGGTGTGAGGTGGGACCTCAGAATTCTTTTAATTTGCATTTTGCTAATCGAGGGATTTAGAGCATTTTTGTTCATATGACCATAGATAGCTTTAGTTTCTTCTTCTGAAAACTGCCTGTTTATATCCTTTGACAATTTATCAATTGGGAAATAGCTTGTATTTTCGTAAATTTGATTTCATCCTCTATGTATTTGAGAAAGGAGGTCTTTATCAGAGAAACTTGCTATAGTTTTTCATCCCAATCTCCTTTTTCATTTTTAATCTTACCTGCACCAATTTTATTTATTTGAAAAATGACCTCTTTAATTTGATATTAGGGAAGCTAGATGGTACAGTGGATAGAGTGCTGGGCCTGGTGTCTTCCAGAATTCAAGTCTACCCTCAGAAACTTACTAGCTGAGTGACTCTGGGCAAGTCACTTAACACTGCCAGAGTTCCTTATCTGTAAAATGAACTGGACAAGGAAATCATAAATCACTCCAGTATCTCTGCCAAGAAAACCCCAAATGGGGTCATAAAGAGTTAGGCATGACTGAAAATGATTAAACAACAACAAAAAATTAAAATTATCCATTTATTGATTTGGTCTTCTCTTATTCATAAATCTGAAAGGCTTGCTATTGAATGCTCTCCTAATTTTGTTATGATATAGCCATTTAGGTCAAAATCATGTACCCATTTTAGCCTTATTTTGATATATGCCATGAGATATTGGCCCACATATAACTTCTGCCAAATTGCTTTCTAGTTCCCCTACCAATTTTTGTCAAATAGTTATTTCCTGTCCCAAAATCTTGGATTTTTGTGATTCTCAAACTTTAGATTACTATGGTCATTTACTACTGTACATTGTATGTCTAATCTATCCCAATGATACAGAACTCTACTTCTTAGTCAGTAAATTCTTTTGATGATTCTCACTTTGTATTTCAGTCTAAGATCTGTTACTGCTAAGGTACCTTCTTTCACATTTTTTTCATCAATTCCCTTGATATTGTTGACCTCTTATTTTATAGATAAATTTTGTTAATTTTTCCTAGCTCTATAAAAAGGGGTTTTTGGAGGAATTTGATTGCTATGGCACTGAATAAGTATATTTAGTTAGATTTACTGTTTTTACTATATTGACTTGGTCTACATGTAATCAATTAATGTTTATCCAACTGTTTTGAAGTGACTTTATATAAAAACATTTTGTGATTGTGTTCATATGGTTCCTGGATTTATCTTGAGAGGTAGACTTCCAAATATTTTATATTGTCTGCAATTATTTTAAATGGAACTTCTCTTTCTATCTCTTGCTGCTGGACTTTGTTGGAAATATGTGTGTGTGTGTGTGCCGGAGGGGGGAGGGTCATTTTATATCCTGCAACTTTGGTGAAGGTGCTAGCTATTTCAACTAATGTTTTAGATGATTTTCTAATATTCTCTAAGTATACCATCATATCATCTACAAAGAGTGATAGTTTTGTATTGTCGTTGCCTATTCTGATTCCTGTATTTTTTTCTTGTCTTATTCCTATAGTTATTATTTCTAGAAGAATATTGAATGATAGTGTTGATAATGGGCATCCTTGCTTCACTGCTGATCACATTGAAAAGGTTTGTAGTTTATCCCCATTACAGATACTTCTTGCTGATGTTTTTAGATAAATGAAGGGAGGGTTGACTGGGGAATGGGCCAAATAGAATATATGCCATCTTAGAGTGGGGGGGAAGGTAGAAATGGGGAGAAAATTTTTAATTCAAAATCTTGTGGAAATCAATGCTGAAAACTAAAAATGTTAAATAAAATAAAAAGTGCTAATTTAAAAAAATGTGATTGTGAAATATTTAATGAAATGAATAAAAATAATTAAAAAACAAAAAAGCAAAAAAAATAATTTGGATGCTATGGCTTTCCATGCATTTATGTTTAATATTGACATTACTTCATTTCTATAGTACATTTTAGCAAAACGTAGTTTCCCTGTTTCTCTCTTTCAAATGGGTCTAATTTTGCTTTTGCTTCATCTGAGTTCAATATTGCTAGCCTCAGTTTTTTTTTAACCCCAACTGAAGTATAATAGATGCTTCTCCAACACCTTATTTTTACTCCGTGTATCTCCATTTTGTGCATGAGTTCATCCCATTCAGTTTCACAGTTACAGGACTGTGTGTTTCCCTCCATCCTATTTCTCTCTCTCTCTCTCTCTCTCTCTCTCTCTCTCTCTCTCTCTCTCTCTCTCTCACTTTCCCTCTCTCTTCCACTGTCCTTCTCCTTCTCCCTCTCTCTCTCCCTCCCTCCCCCAACCTTAAAAGTCTGTTTGGCTTCTGAGTACTACCTCTCTTAATCCACTCTCCCTTCTATCATTTCCCCTCACCTTCTCTTACACTCCTACTTCTTAGTAGGCTGAGATAGATTTCTATGCCCAACAGAATTTGTTGGATACTTACTCTTTGAGACAATTCTTTTTTTTTAATTTATTTTAATATGTTTAGTTTTCAGCATTGATTTTCACATGCGTTTGAATTACAGATTTTCTCCCAATTTCCAACCCCCCCC
>CM053626.1:267118514-267129770 GCA_028646595.1 Phalanger gymnotis
AGAATTGGTTCAGAGCCATTTTTTTATAGGTTTTTGGAGGGACTTGGTGGGGAGCTCACGCCAGTTACTGCTTTCCAGTCGCCATCTTGGCTCTGCTCCTTCTCTTTGAGACAATTCTGATGAGAGTATGGTTCAAGCATTGTCCACCCCCATCTTCTCCTTCATTGTAAAAACTCTTCCTTTCACACATCTTTTAGGTGAGATGATTTTTCCTGTTCATCCCCTCCTTTCCCTTTGTACTAGTTCATCTCACTTTCTCACCCCTTAATTTTATTTTTCTGAAATCATCCCATCATAGTTAACTCACACCCATGCACACTGCCTATCTATATTCCAACTAACTGCCCTAATAATGATAAAGTTCTTAGGATATACAATTATCATTTTCCTTTATAGGAACATAAACATGTTAATCTTGTTGAAGTCATAATGATTTTGCTTCCATGTTTATCCTTTTATGCTTCTGTTGAGTCTTGTATTTGCAACTCAGTTTTTCTATTCATTCCTGGTTATTTCATCAGAAATGATTGAAATTTCTCTATTTCATTCAATGTCCATTTTTTCACTGAAGCATTATACTGAGTTGTACTGGGTATGTGATTCTTGGTTGTAATCCTAGCGCCTTTGCCTTCTGCAATATCATATTCCAAACCCTCTGTCCCTTTAATGTGGAAGCTGCTAAATCATATGTGATCTTGGCTATGATTCCATAATATTTCAATTGTTTCTTTCTGGTTGCCTGCAGTATTTTCTTCATGATGTAGGAACTCTGAAATTAGCTATAATATTCCTGGGAGTTTTCGTTTTGGGATCTCTTTCATGAGGTGATTGGTGGCTTCTTTCAATGTCTATTTTACCCTCTGGTTCAGAGATATCATGCAGTTTTCCTTAATAATTTCTTGAAATATTATGCATAGTCTTTTTTTTATTGTGACTTTCAGCTAGTCCAAAAATTCTTAGATTATCTCTCCATGATCTATTTTCTATGTCACTTATTTTTCAATGAAATATTTCACATTTTCCTCTATGTTTTTATTCTTTTGATTTTGTTTTATTATTTCTTGATGTCTCATAAATTTATTAGCTTCCACTTTCCCAGTTATAATTTTTACAAAATTTTCTTGAATCAGTCTCAATTCTTTCCCCATTTTTTCCTTTGCCTCTATTATTTGATTTTTAAAATCCTTTTTGAGCCCTTTCAGGAATTCTTTTAGGAATGTGACTGATTCACATTTTATTTTGAGGCTTTGCATATAACTGTTTTGACATCATATTCTTCTTCCAAGTTTGTATCTTAATCTTCCCTGTCACCATAGCAGGCAGCTAGGTGGCATAGTGGATAGACCTCTGAGCCTACAGTCAAGGAAGACTATCTTCCTGAGTTTAAATACCACCTAAGACAGTTATTAGCTTTGTGTCCCTGGACAAGTCACTTAACCCTATTTGTCTCAGTTTCCTCATTTGTAAAACAAGCTAAAGAAGGAAATGGCAAACCAGTCCAGTATTTCTGCCAAGCAAACCCTAAATATGGTCACAGAGATTTAGATTTAACTGAAAATAACTGAACAACGTGGTCAAGTCTTTGTTTTATTTTCTCATTCCCAGCCTATTTCATGACTTTCTTCTTTATGTTAATGTTGGGTCCCTCTTGGGTAGAGTGGGCATTGTCCCAAGCTTCATGCCTTTCATACTGTTTTTTTTTAGAGCTAGCTCTGGGGGGTCTATAGATTTTTGGTGCTTCCAAGGTGTTATTATGTAAGAAGAGGTGTAGTCCCTGTTTCATGGCCAATGCTCTGGTCTTTACTTAGGAAGGGATCTTGTTCCTTTCTAGACACCAGTGCTAGCACTTTTCCTCATCCAAGGACACTAACCAATTCCTCTGCTTTCCCATAGGCACAATTGCTAGTGCTCCTCTCTGTCTTGGAATCGATACTAGGGCCCTTATTACCCTATGAGTAACCGCAAGCACTCTTCTCTGCCCTGGAACTTTGACAAAAGCCCTTGCTCTACTGTGGTTGCAAGTATTATCACTCCTTTTGGTCCTGGTACTGCAACCTAGTACTAAATATGGGCTGCACAACAGGGTCCTAAACCCACAATCAGGATAATGTCCCCTGAAATCTCCTTCCAACCAGCTGTCCAATCTTACTCTACCCCCCCACCATCAGCCAGCTGAGAACTCCTGAAACTGCTGCCAATGCAACCACCTCCATGGCCTGCTGCTTGCACTGAGGCATGACCTGTGCTGCTCTATCTATGTTGTGCTGTTTGCTTGACCACCACCCTAGTGAGAAAGAACTTTCTTGCCAACCTCCTAAATTGCTTTGAGCTGGAAAATTGTTTCACTTGAACCTTTGTTGGTTTTGCCCCTCTGTAATTCAATTGGAGGTATTATTTTAGATTTGTTTGGAAGGAAATTTAGAAGAGCTAGGCTGAGTGGTTCTCTACTCTGTCGTCTTAGCTCTGCTTTTCAGGAGACTCTTTAATGTTACAGGGATTGGCTCAACCTATATTGCAGAAAAACAAGTTTTAACAGTTTTATTTACCTATCAAATGCTTGGCACAGAGTGTGTGGAGCCACTACAATAACCCCTTGATAGTCTATTGGGTGTGTATAGTGTATTCCTCAATGCCTAGCATATAGTATACATTTAGTATGTGCTCATTTAATTAAACTGAGTCGTACTGAGTCAAAGATTGTTTATCTTTTGACTCCTCTTTAATTATGGTCTGCAAGGATCAAAAACTCTTCATAAATGAATAATAATCTAATAAGCAATAAGTTTTGTTCACTATAATACAACATAAGGTGGATATTTATAAAGCTATAGAGGACCCACTCTCACTCAGGTAAGCAGTTGCAGAAAAGAAAACAAGAACAACCAGAATATAATGAATCTTTTCATAGCTAACAAAAGCAATGAACCTGGGTATTTCCATCACATTTTGAAATGAATACTACCAACTGCCCAGAACACCTGATTATTGGAAACAAGTTGCATAATGTGATGCTGCTTTTACTAGTTAAGTGAATTATTATTTTTAGACTTCAAACGAGTGAACGGCCAAGGTTCTTCCTTTTGTGGACCTGTCACTGGTGTGAAGAGGTCACTTTCAAAGAGCTAAGAAAATAAGACATATACAGTTTTAAATTGCTGGCATGCAATTAGTTTCTGTATTGAAAAGTCAGGGGCTGAAAATGAGGAACTCTGAACAACATGTTTATTTTCCTTAGGAAAGGAAAGAGGTAGTTAAAGTACAAAAGGTTTTAAAATGATTGTACTGTTTGACTTATAATACACTAAATAGAACTGATCTATTAATTAACCAAGGAATTTGACATCCTATCCATGGATCTCATTAATATCTATTTTTGATCATCAAATACTTGAAATAATTCCTTCAATCAAGGTTTTCCCAGGAATATATAGGAGATAGGTTCAAAAGTATTAATTACTGATTCAGTATTTCTAGTCAGGATTTGTGAGACACACATTAACAGTTTACAAGTATATTTATATTACCATAGACAACTGCTCTAATTTGCTACTAAATATTTACATTTTCCATGTTTGTGAGAATAGTACAGGTGACAATTGACATGACTACTATGACTTTAAGCTGAGTAGTCATCAGATAAAATAGTTGTTTCAGCTGTCTCACATCTGGATAGCCAATATATCACAGTCATTCAGGCAGAACATCTGAAGTTTGCAAAAAAAGTACATATTCTGGTTAGGTGGCAGTGTTATTTAGTGGGAAGTGCTTTGAAGTGGCCCCCAGAAAGTGAAGATCCTAATCTTGACCCTGGAATTAACTATGTGGGTAACTAGCATTTTGTGTTCTATTCACAATTTCCCTGGGCCTTTGCTTCATCATCTTTCAAATTATGAATTCTGATGTTGGGATTGATGATATCCAAGGTCCTTTCTTTTCCTGAAATTATATGATTGTTATTCAAGTCAAAAATCAAGTCATCTAAAGGATGGATTCCATTAGAAAAAAAAAAGATGGTTTAACCTTTACATTTTAAAAGTAATACACATTAAAACAGTAGTACTACTCCCGAAAGATTATGCGACATGATCCACTATTTCCAGGAAAGTAGTCAATGCTTCCAAAGTACGAAACAAAGCAAACAAAATAAAATGAACAATTAAAATAAAATGTAAATGCATACAAACTAAAACAAAAATACTACTACCCTCAAAAAATTTCACCTCAAATTCAGAGTGAATACTGACAAGTACACTTTGGTTCAAGATGAAAACTCTTGATACCTTTATGCCTGTGTTGTTTGGCTTTATTTCCAGTGTTTATGGAAAAGTTGTTTTTTTATTATTATATTGTAAGCTTCATACTTTCGTATGAATTAATATATATGCATATATATTTGATTCCTTTCTCTTTTCTTCTTTTAAAATTTTTTAGTTTCCCTGTGCCATTTAGCGAACTCACCATCTTAGCTTGCTGTCTTCTAAAATAAATCAATAGGTATTTAAGTGTTTACCATGTGCCAGGCACTATGCTAAGCATTGAAGGGGGAAAAACAGTCCCTGCTGACAAGGAGCTCACATTCTAATGGGGTTGACAATATGTAAAGATACATATGATGTAGAGAAGAGGGAACTAGCATTTAGGGAGGGATGCGAACAGCCTCCTGCAGAAAGAAGAACATGAACTGAGATTTTAAGAAAGCCAGACAAACTAACGATGGATGTGAGGTGGGGGACTCTTCCAGGCATAAGAATAGCACGTGTGAAGGCAAGGAACAAAATGGTGAAATATCCTGTATGAGAAAGAGCAAGAAAGTCAATGATCAAGGTCACTAACTTGATCAGTGGAAAGAACAATGGTAAGGTAGGAAGGGACTGGACCACACTCTGAAGCATTCAAGGCCCAGGAGAGGACTTATATTTGATACTGAAGGTAATGAGATGCCACTGAAGTTTATTGAAGGGTATGCTAAGGGAGAGGATGACAGATTTGTGCTTTAGGAAAAACCCTTTGGAAGCTAAGTGGATCTTGGGGAGGGGGTGGAGTTAGAAAGACCTTAACACTGTAGCACTTTTCAGAAAAAATTGGCAAGAAAATATTATTGATTTTATCTTAAAAATAATCTTGTGAGGTAGATAAGGCAGCTAGGATTATCACATGTGAAGGAAATTGAGTCAAAGAGGGACTGAATCATTCACCTAAAATTATATAGCAAAGAGGGTAACTGAGATAAGACTCAGATTTATGTATCAGGATTCTAGCGACAATACTCTTTGCACTCAACTGAGTTGTCTGCCACTAGTCAAGCTATCTTTTGAATTTTCAGAATCATTCTCTCCCCTTCAAATTAGGATATATCACATATACACATCGGTACATGCACACACACACATATGTAAATACATATACACATATATGCACATGTGTATTCTTGTCCACATATATGCATTTACACTATTATATACAAGGATAAGGAATTAGAAAACATGCATTTTCAATTGAAATTGGGTTAGCGAGAAGCATATTTTTGCAAATCGTTTCATCTATAAAGCATTTAAAATAAAACTCAATTTGGGATGTTTTTGATTCAAACTATTTCCATTCAATTTGCCCCATGGGACATTAAAATAAACTCATCTAGTCAGTAGCTAAAAATCCCTTTGGAATGAAAGATGTCAGGTCTTTTTTTTTCTTTTTCATTAAAGCAATGACCTGAATAGAAATTGACATTGAGCTGTGTATTTCTTTTTGCACACAATAAGCTGAATTTTAGACCAGATTGAAAACATATAAATCTGTTTTAAGAATGTTTCCCCCATCCCTAGGAAACTTTGAAATGCTCACTAGGCAGATGGTGGGTGTTTTATCATTAACAGCATTTTATTTGATATTTATGCCACTTTGGAGATAATTAAAGAGTATTTCAGCGGAGAAGCCGTTATTCTTCTTTGAAATAGAAAATAAATACAAAATGCCTTAGGAAAAGCACACTTGACAAGGGGAGCTAGCCGTGTGTGAGGGAAAGGTTATCAAATGGATCTCTTGCTCTAATGATGCTTGGTTTAATATAGGAAGTGTTGGATTTAGGTTCAAGGCCTTTCTCTGTCATTCATGAGCAGTATAATCTTGTGCTAGTCACTAACCCTCCTTGAACCTCAATTTCATCAAATATGATAAAAATAATACCACTTTACTATTTAACTCGTAGAAATATATTAGATAAGTAAGGATATTTTTTTAAAAAACCCATACAAGAACTTCATAAGCTATAAATTGTCAGATATACTTCTGTAATTCAGTGAGTACTTCAGTGTATGTACTTTTTATTTATTTTGTGTTTTATTTTCCCCAGTTAAATGTAAAAACAATTTGTAACATTTGTTTTTTTAAAACTTTAAGCTCCAAATTCTCTCCCTTCCTCCCTCTCCCCACCCCGCACATTGAGAAGGCAAATGATTTTATATAAATTATACATATATGGTGATACAAAACATATCCATAATAGTCATATTGTGAAAGAAAACATAGACCCCCCTCAAAAAATACCTCAGAAAAAATAAATAAAATAAAAATAATTATGCTTCATTCTGTATTTAGACCACATCAGTTCTTTCTCTGGAAATGGATAGCATTTTCCATCATTAGTCCTTCAGAGTTGTTTGTCTTGGATCACTGTATTGCTGAGAATAGCTGTCATTCACAGTTACAGTATTGCTGTTACTTTGTACATGGTACATGTCATTTTGCATCAGCCCATGCAAGTCTTTCCAGGTTTTCTGTCATAATCATATACCACAACTTCTTCAACCAATTCCCAATTGACGGGCATCCCTTCAATTTCTACTTCTTTGCCCCCAGAAAAGAGCTGCTGTAAATATTTTTGCATATATACTTTTCTTTTTTTTCTTTTTTATCTCTTTTGGGATACAGACCTGGTAGTGGTATTGGTAGATCAAAGGCAATGCATGGTATTATAGCTCGTAGGGCATAGTCCCAAATTGTTGAACAGAATAGTTGAATCAGTTGACAACTTCACCAACAGTGCATTAATGTCTCATTTTTCCCACATCCCCTCCGACATTTGTAATTTATCTTTTCTGTCCCATTAGCCAATCTAATAGGTATGAGGTAGTACCTCAGAATTGTTTTAATTTACATTTCTCCAATCAATAATGAGCTAGAGTATTTTTTCACATGGGTACACATAGTTTTGATTACTTCATCTGAAAACTGTTCATATCTTTTGATCATTAATCAATTGAAGAATGGCTCTTATTTTTTTATAAATTTGACTTAGTTCTCCATGCATTCAAGAAATGAGTCTTTATTAGAGAAACGTGCTTCAATTTTTTTCTCATTACTATTGCTGACTGTATTTACCTTTATCCTATCACAACTCCCATTTATTCTATTCTCTCTCTCTCCTTTCACCCTGTCCCTCCTCAAAATTGTTTTGCTTCCGACTATACCCTTCCCCAATCTGACCTCTCTTCTGTCACTAATCCCCTTCTTTAATCCCCTTCCCCTCCTGATTTTCTGTAGGGTGAGATAGATTTCTATACCCAGTGGAGTGCATATTGGCTCATTTGAGCCCATTCTGATGAGGTGAAGGTTCACTCACTCTCCCTCACCTACCCTCATCTTTTCCTCCACTGTGAAAGCTTTTTCTTGCATCTTTTATGTGAAATAATTTACCTCATTCTACTTCCTTCTTTCTCTTTCTCTCTGCACATTCCTCTCTCACCCCTTAATTTTATTGTTTAGGTATCATCCTTTTATATTCAACACACACCTTTGCCCTCTATCTATATATACTCCCAACTACCCTAATAATGAGAAAGTTCTTATGAGTTAAAAATATTATCTTCCCATGTAGGAATATAAACAATTTACCTTTATTAAGTCTCTTATGATTTCCCTTTCTTGTTTACCTTTTTACGCTTCTCTTAAGTTTTGTATTTAAAAATCCAATTTTCTGTTCAGCTCTAGTCTTTTCATCAAGAATGCTTGAAAGCCATCTATTTTTTTGAACGTCCATTTTCCCCCTGAAAGTTTTGCTATGTAGGCGATTCTTGGTTGCAGTTCTAATTTGTTTTGTCCTCAACAATATCATATTCCAAGCTCTCAGATCCTTTAAGGTAAAAGCCACTAAATTGTATGTTATCCTGATTGTGTCTTTATATTACTTGTTTCTTTCTGGCTGCTTATACTATTTTCCCATTGACCTGGGAACTCTGGAATTGGGCTATAATATTCTTGGCAGGTTTTATATTGGGATCTCTTTTAGGAGGTGACTGGTGGATTCTTTCAATTTCTATTTTACTCTCTGGTTCTAGAATGTGGGAGCAGTTTTCCTTGATAAATTCTTGAAAATGGTATCTAGGCTTTTTTATATATTATGGCTTTCATGTAGTCAAATAACTTTTAAATTATCTCTCCCGTATCTATTTTCCAGGCCAGTTGATTTTCCAACAAGATATTTCACATTGTCTTCTATTTTTAATTCTGTTATGTTTTATGATTTCTTAATTTCTCATAGTCTTTAGCTTCTATTTGCTGTGTTCTAAAGTTAAGGAATTATTTTCTTCAGTGAGCTTTTGAATCTCCTTTTCCATTTGTCCAGTTCTGTTTTTTAAGGCATTCTTCTCCTCATTGGCTTTTTGTACCTCTTTTATCATTAGGCCTAGTCTATTTTTAAGGTATTAGTTTATTCAGTACTTTTTTGTGTATCTCTTTTACCAAGCTGTTGACTCATTTTTCATGATTTTCTTGTATCACTCTCATTTCTCTTACCAATTTTTCCTCTGCCCTTCTTACTTGATTTTCAAAATCCTTTTAGAACTATTCCATGGCCTGAGATCAATTCATATTTTTTTCTTGGAGGCTTTGGATGGAGAATCCTTTACTTTGTTTTCTTCTCTGTATGTGTTCTGATCTTTCTTGTCACCATAGTAACTTTCTATAGTCAGAGGTTTTTCCATTATGCACACATTTTCCCAGCCTATTATTTGACTTCTAACCGTTTGTTAAAATAGGTGTCTGCTTCCAGGTTTGAGGGCATACTGTCCAAAGCTTCAGGGGTTTTGTGCAGCTGTTTTCATATACTTCTAGGGACCTGTAAGTTTTCAGTTCTTTCAAGATGGTGTAAGGACAGACCTTTCCTGCTGACCTTCTAAATTGTCTTTGACATCTGTTGACTGAAAGGTCTGGAAACCACCATTGCTGCCATTGATTCAGTCACCCCAAAGCCTTTGCTTGAGCTGGGTCTGCATTGGCATGGCCTAGACTCCTCTCTCACCCTGCTGCAAAAGACCTTTGCTGCCAACCTTCTAAGTTGTCTAAGGCTAGAATTTTTTTTTAATTCTGTCTTTCTATGAGTTCTGCTTCTCTAGAATTTGTTTATAGTCATTTCTAAAAGGTATTTGGAGGAGTTTTGGAGAAAATTCACATGAGTCCCTGCCTTTACTCTGCCATCTTGGCTCCACCTCAATGTGTACAGTGTGCATACTTCTTTTTTTATTATATTTTTTATAATTAAGATTTATTATTTTAAGTTTACAACACTCAGTTCCATGCAATTTTGAGTTCCATATTTTCTTCCCCCCACCCCTCCCCAAGACAGCATGGAATCTGATATATCTTTCACATGTAACTTTGCATTGAACTTATTTACACAATAGTCAAGTTGTAAAGAAGAATTATGACCAATGGAATGAATGGGGAGAAAGAAGAAACAAAACCCCCAAAAAAAACCAAAAACAAAAACAAACGAAAGAGAAAAAAACAAAGAGAAAAAAAGGAGAGCAAACAGTGTGCCTCAATCTGCATTCATACTTCATAGTTCATTTTCTGGATGTAGATAGCTCTCTCCATCATGAGTCCTTTGGAGTTATCTTTGCACCTTGTATTGCTGAGAAGAGCAAAGTCTCTCAGGGTTAGTCATCACAGAATCCATATATATCCATGGTTGTGTATAATGTTCTCCTGGTTCCGCTCCAATCACTCAGCATTATATCCTGTAGATTTTTCCATGTTATTATGAAGTCTGTATCATCCCGATTTCTTATAACACAATAGTATTCCATTACCTTCATATAACACAACTAGTTTAGTCATTCCCCAATTGATGGGCATCCACTTGATTTCCAATTCTTTGCCGCTACAAAAAGAGCCGCTATAAATACTTTTGTACATATGGGTCCTTTTCCCACTTGTGTGATCTCTTTGGGATACAAACCCGGAAGCAGTATTGCTGGATCAAAAGGTATGAACATTTTTATAGCCCTTTGGACATAGTTCCAAATTGCTTTCCAGAATGGCTGGATCAGCTCACAACTCCACCAGCAATATAACAGTGTTCCAATTTTCCCACATCCTCTCCAGCAATGTTTTGCCAATTTAGCCAATCTGACAGGAGGGATGTGGTATCTAAGAGTTGTTTTGATTTGCATTTCTCTAATCTGTGGTGATTTCGAGCATTTTTCATATGCCTATAGAAATCTTTAATTTCTTCCTCTGAAAACTGTCTGTTCATATCCTTAGACCATTTCTCAATTGGGGAATGACTTGTATTTCTGTAAATTTGACTCAGCTCCCTGTATACTTTAGAGATGAGGCCTTTATCAGAGACACTGGTCGTAAACATTTTCTGCTTCCCTCCTAATCTTTGTTGCATTGGCTATTTTTATACAAAAGTATTTCAATTTAACATAATCAAAATTATCCATTTTGCATTTTGTAATGCTCTCTATCTCTTGTTGGGTCATGAATTCTTTGCTTTTCCATAAATCTGATAAGTAAACTACTCCTTGCTCTCCCAAATTGCTTATAGTATCAGCCTTTATTCCTAAATCATGAACCCATTTTGACTTCATTTTGGTATATGGTGTAAGATATTGGTCTTTGCCCTGGTTTCTGCCCTACCATTTTGCAATTTCCCAGCAGTTTTTGTGAAATAGTGAATTCTTAGCCCAGAAGCTGGATTTTTGGGGTTTATCAGAGTAGATTGCTATAGTCATTGAGTACTGCGTCTTCTGTACCTATCCTATTCCACTGATCCACAGCTGTTTCTTAGCCACTACAAGGTAGTTTTGATGACTGCTGCTTTATAGTACAATGTAATATCTGCTATGGCTAGGCCACCTTCCCTAGCATTTCTTTTCATTAATACCCTAGATATTCTAGATCTCTTGTTCTTCCAGATGAATTTTGTTATTATTTTATCCAGCTCTGTAAAATAATTTTTTGTAGTTCAATGGG
>CM053626.1:267129870-267140155 GCA_028646595.1 Phalanger gymnotis
CTGAATAAATAAAAATAATTTAGGTAAAATTGTCATTTTTATTATATTAGATCAGCCTAACCATGAGCAACTGATATTTTTCCATTTATTTATATCTGACTTTATTCACGTGAAAAGTGTTTCAAAGTTATGTTCATATAAGCCCTGGGTTTGTCTTGGCAGATAGACTCCCAAATATTTTATAATGTCTACAGTAACTTTGAATGGAATTTCTCTTTCTATCTCTTGCTGTTGGGCTTTGTTAGTAATGTATAGGAATGCTGAGGATTTATGTGGGTTTATTTTATATCCTGCAATTTTGCTAAAGTTGTTTATTATTTCAAGTAGTTTTTTACTTGATTCTCTAGGATTCTCTAAGTAAATCATCATATCATCTGCAAAAAGTGATAATTTAGTTTCTTCTTTGTGTATTCTAATTCCTTCAATTTCTTTTTCTTCTTTTAACACTAAAGCTAACGTTTCTAGTACCAAATAGAATGGTAGGGGTGATAACAGACGTCCTTGTTTCACCCTTGACCTTATTGGGAATGCATGTAGCTTATCCCCATTACAAATAATGCTTTTTGGTTTTAGGTAAATGCTATTTATAATTTTAAGGAAGGCTCCATTTATTCCTATGCTTTCTAGTGTTTTAATAGGAATGGGTGTTGTACTTTGTCAAAGTTTTTTTCTTCCTCTATTGACATGATCATACGGTTTCTGCTAGTTTTGTTGTTGATATGATCAATTATGCTTATAATTTTCCTAATATTGAACCAGCCTTGCATTCCTGGAATAAATCCTACCTTGTCGTAGTGTATCATTCTCCTGTTAAGTTGCTGCATTCTTTTTGCTAAAATTTTATTTAAAATTTTTGCATCAATATTCATTAGGGAACTTGGTCTATAATTTTCTTTCTCCATTTTGATGCTACCTGGTTTGGGTATTAGTACCATATTTGTGTCATAAAAAGAATTTGGTAGGACTCCTACTTCACCTATTTTCCCAAATAGTCTATAAAGTATGGGAATTGATTTTTCTTTAAATGTTTGATAAAATTCACATGTAAAAGCATATGGCCCCGGAGATTTTTTCCTAGGGAGTTCATTGCTGGCTTGCTCAATTTCTTTTTCTGAGATGGGGTTATTTAGGTATTTTATTTCCTCTTCTGTTAACCTGGGCAATTTATATTTTTGTAGATATTCATCCACATCCCTAAGGTTGTCAAATTTATGGGCATACAATTGGGCAAAATAATTCCTAATTATTGTTTTAATTTCCTCTTGATTGGAAGTGAATTCACACTTTTCATTTTTGATACTGGTAATTTGATTTTCTTCTTTCTTTTTTTTAATCAAATTGACCAAAGTTTTATCAATTTTATTGGTTTTTTCATAAAACCAGCTCTTGGTTTTATTTATTAATTCAATAGTTTTCTTTATTTCAATTTTATTAATCTCTCCTTTGATTTTAAGTATTTCTAATTTGACATTTAATTGGGGATTTTCAATTTGTTCTTTTTCTACGTTTTTCAGTTGTGTTCCCAATTCATTGATCTCCTTTTTCTCTACATTATTCATGTAAACGTGTAGAGATATAAGACTTCCCCTAAGAACTCCTTTTGCTGCATCCCATGAGTTTTGGTATGTTGTTTCATTATTGTCATTCTCTTGAATGAAGTTATTAATTATTTCTCTGATTTGTTCTTTGGCCCACTCATTCTTTAGAACTAGATTATTTAGTTTCCAATTAATTTTTAGCTTATTTTTGCGTGGTTCTTCATTACAAATAATTTTTATTGCATCATGATCTGAAAAGGCTCCTTTGACTACGTCTGCCTTTCTGCACTAGATTGTGAGGTTTTTATGCCCTAGAACATGGTCAATTTTTGAGTATGTGCCATGTACTGCTGAGAAAAAAGTATATTCCTTCTTATCTCCATTCAGTTTTCTCCAGACATCTCTCATATCTGCCTTTTTTTAAAAAAAAAATTCTGTTCACCACCTTAACTTCTTTCTTGTGTATTGTGAGGTTAGATTTATCAAGTTCAGAGAAGGGGAGGGGGACGTCTCCCATTCTTATGGTTTTGCTGTCTAGTTCTTCCTGTAATTCCCTTAACCTCTCCTCTAAGAATTTGCATGCCATACCAGCTGGGGCATATATATTAAACAATGATATTGCTTCATTATTTATGGTGCCTTTTAGCAGGATGTACTGTCCTTCCTTATCTCTTTCAATTAGATCTATCTTTGCTTTTGCTTTGTCTGAAATTAGGATTGCTACCCCTGCCTTTTTTACTTTAGCTAAAGCACAATATATTCTACTCCGGTCTTTTACCTTTACCCTGTGTGTATCTCCTTGTTTCAAATGTGTTTCTTGTAAATAGCATATCGTAGGATCATGGTTTTCAATCCATTCTGCTATCCACCTCTGTTTTACGGGAGAATTCATCCCATTCATATTCACAGTTATGATTAGTATCTGTGCCTTTTTCTCCATCCTATTTCTCTCCTGTTTATGCTTTTATTTATCCCTTTCCCCTTCCACTCCTCAGCAAAGTTTTGCTTTTGACCACTGCCTTCCTCAGTTTACCCTCCCTCTTGATTCCTCTACCTTATCTTCCCATTTTCGACTTGCTTCTTCTTCTGTCCCTTCTGACCATACCTCTCTCTTTTTTTCCCCCTTTCCCCTCCTACTGCTTTTAGGACAAGTTGGATTTCTATACTTATCAGGGTATGTTATTCCCTTCTTGAGCCAAATCTGATGAGGGTAAAGCTCTGATACTGCTCTTCACCCTCCCTTCTTTCCCTCTGATACAATATGCTTTAGTACCTCTTCATGTCATGTAATTTCCCGTTTTCTACTACCTCCTTACCTCTTCTCCCAGAACCATCCCTTTATAGCTCTATTATTATATTTTCATCATTATATCGATTATTTTATACTGACATCCACAGTCTATGAATATCTCTTTCAATTGCCATAATAAGTATACTATTCTCAAGATTGACATATATATGTATATATATCAAACATATAAAAACAAAATAATCTTATATAAGGATGTAATTAATTAGCCTTATTGATTAACTAGGGTTCTTTTTCCCCTTTACCTTTTTGTGCTTCTCTTGAGTTTTGTGTTTGGAGAGCAAATTTTCCATTGAGCTCTGCTTTTTTCATCAGGAAGGTCTGGAATTCCCTTATTTCATTGAATATCCATCTCCTTGCCTGGAAAATTATGCTCTATTTTGCTGGGTAGTTATCCTTGGTTGTAGTCCTTTGCCTTTCAGAATATCGTATTCCAATTTCTCCTGTCATTTGATGTAGAAGCTGAAAGATCCTGCATGATCCTGACTGTATTTCCATGATAAGTTGAATTGTTTCTTTCTAGTTGCTTGCAATATTTTCTCTTTGACCTGGTAGTTCTGGAATTTGGCTATAATATTTCTTGGAGTTTTCAATTTGGGATCTTTTTCTGGGGGTGATTGATGGATTCTTTCGATGACAGTTTAACACTCTGCTTCTAGGACCTCTGGGCAATTTTCTTTATGGATTTCTTGGAAGATACTGTCCAGGCTCGTTTTTCATTATAGCTTTCAGGTAGACCAATAATTCTTAGAATGTCTCTCCTGGATCTATTTTCCAGGTCAGCTGTTTTTCCAATCAGATGTTTCTGCTATTTTTTTCATTTTTTAGATTTTGTTTGACTGATTCTTGATGTCTCATAGAGTCATTAGCTTCTACTTTCCCAATTCTGATTTTTAATGTTTTGTTTTCTTCATTTGTCTTCTCTATCTCCTTTTCCATTTAGATGAATTTACTTTTCAATGAAACATTTTCTCCATTTATATTTTGATTTTCCTTAACCAATTCCCTGATTTTACCTTTTAAAGATTTGTTTTCCTCAATGAATTTTTTTTCCATTTTTTCTTTTACCTCCCTAATTTGGTTTTTAAAGTCCTCCTTGAGACCTTCTAGGAATGCTTTTTGGTCTGAAGACCAGTTCTCTTTCCCTTTTGAGGTTTCAGATGAAGGTGTAGTGTCCATACTGTCCTCTTCTGAATTGATATTCCCTGTCTCCATAATATGAATCAATTATCTTTGAAAGCTTATTTAAATTCTTTTTCATGGTGGTTTTTTTCCCTCTGGGTTTCTGAGGCTCTGTCCCAAGTTTCTTGTGTTGGGATCTAGCTTTATGTGCTATGGCCTCTGCTTTCATGAGGTGTGGAGGAGGGGTGGTCTGCTTGCTGGGAGTCTCCTCTTCCCCAGGACCGCTCTACAGCAGGTGTGGTCTCAGCTCTTGTCTGTGTTGGTGTCTGCCACTTCCACTGGCTGTGCAAAGCCAAGTCTGGGGTCCTAGCATTGGCGTTAGTTAGCTCCACCCCCTGGGGCTCAGTTACTCTCCTCGTTCTGCTAAAGTAAGCGCTGTTGGGACACCTCTCTTCCTGCACTAGTCTCTTTCTGCCACCACAGGAAGGGCCCTCTCCCCTACTTCTCTCACTAATGAAGCCCCCCTTCTGGCTCCTCTGTTTCTCCTGAGGTTTTATTCTCTGGGTTTATTCAAAGCAAGGATATGAGCCATTTTACCTGCACATCCTGGCTACTGGGAGTCCAGGAAGGAGAGTTTCAAACCTTTAGACTGTGGGTTGGAGGCCTCTGGGCTAGCTGCTCCCATGGCTAGAGGTTCTTCACTCTGACAGACTCCTGTCCTGGGCTGAAAGGCCTGGGCTGGATCATGGCCATAGCCGGTACTTTGGCCCTGGGCCTGTTCCTTCTCTGGTGTTTTGCTCACCCAGCACTCTCCCAGACCAACGTGCTGGCTGGATTCCTCTGCTGTTCCTGGTTGGTTTGGTCTGGTGCTGATCCATGTGCCTGGAGCTCCTATCCCTCTCAGTCTACTAGTGGCTTCTAACTCTCTCCCAGTGTTTATACTTCTAATGGTGTAAAAAGCTACCTATCCATACTTTTTCATACCGAGAAATGTGATCTCTTATAAACCCTTCCCAAGGGACCCACCCAACATGTTGGCGGTCTTCCTCTAAGCATTTGAACATTGTAGCAGTAACAATACGGCACTAAAATTTATCATATATATTTATTCTTGCTCTTTCTGAGTGACTTTTTTATCATACATCTTGGATAATATCTTCTATGCTAATTCTTGTGTGCAAGTCATGATTGGTAATGTTCTACCACCTCTTTATATTGATATTTGGTTTAGCCAAATTTTTTTATCCAGAAATTATGATGTTCCATTATTTGGAGCATCAGAAAATCATAAGAATATTGATATTTAATCAAAATGTATGGACATTTTACTTGCTTTTTAAATCTAGTTGCAGTGCACATTATTAGCAATCATAAGAAAGGCTGCTCCGAATCACCAAGAAAAATATACATCCAAACTACTCTGAGGTTACATTTTAAACCTATCAAATTGTCAAAGATGAAAAAAAAATGGAAGAGTCAATTCTGAAGGGGTCGTGAAAAGTAGATACACTAGTATACTCTTGGTCCTTCTGTGAATTTCCTCATACTTTTCTGGAAAGCAATGGAACTACATTTAAAAAATAACTAAAATGTCCATACATTTCAATTAAGTATCCTACTGCTAGGCAAAAATGTCAAGATTTCCAAGTTGGAAGGTCCTGCACATATCAAAATACTAATAGTAGTACTTTTAAGGATATCAAAAGAACTAGAATATCACAAAATATTACGGTACTACAAAAATAACAATTATGAAGTATTCAGAGAAATATAGAAAGACATATGTACTAATGAAGTGTAAAGTAAGAATAATCAAGAAAACAATAAAAATAACGCAGACTAAAAAACAACAACAAACTGAATGCTGTATAAAATGACCAATGTTGGGCCATGGAGAAGGGTTGACAAAATTTACCTCATTGCCTTCTTTGCAGAATTGAGAGCAAAATATACTGTCAGACACAATTAATATTTTCATTGACCTTCCTAAGCTGTTTTTCTTTCCTTCTAAAAATCTTTGTTAAAATGGATGGCAAACTGAGTGAGGAAGGAGGGAGATATATTTAGAAATAAAGGTTATATAAAAACAAAAGATTGATTAAAAAGTAGCATACTAGAGTCAGAATTGGGAGAGCACATGGAGTCCATCTACTCCAAATTCTTCATTTGAAAGATGGGGAAACTGAGGCCTAAAGAAGTCAAATAGTCCAAGGAAACACAGGAGTGGCAGACATAAGATGAACTGAAGTCCTCTGACTCCAAATCCTGCACTCTTTCTACTGCATTTCAGGCTCAGTAAGATAAAAATTTAAAACAAAAAAAAATGCTACAAAGTTCCCAAATTCAATTCAGTGTATTCTGTTACTTTTTTTCCACTACTGACCCAGTTAAGTCCATCTGCAAGGTGTCTAATTTATACAGACTGATGGACTATTGCAATGAACATCTAACCAAAGTGGCATACTTTCTCCACTTTTTTCCCATTTCATTTGTTGAGCTGAAAAATTTGGAAAGGTTATATATTTCATTAAGGATTTAGGATTAGTATTTCCAGTACAATCTCATCTACAAATAAGAGCACCTACAGAACTTCACACTCTATAAAGAGACTGTCCAATTGAATTCTGCACTGGCCATCCTCCATGACAGTTGTAAGGCCCTTTTGTGGGTATACAAATCCTTGATTTATAGATTACTTAATAATAATATTTTTTAAATCATGTAATCTCTATTACCACGTTTATAAAATAATCCACTTTAATGCATATGTGGGAGAAATATTATTGGCAGAAATTTGATGAAATGGAATTTTATACTCTCCTAAGTAATTTTTTAATATTTAAATTTATTTTTATTGTTTGAGACTGGTTCTGCACTGGCTGGAAATACGAGAGATTTTCACAGGCTAAATCCAATACAGAAAAAGTCAGAAGCTCTGACATTTTTCTTTTTCTTAATCTGAGCCAGTTCCTCTCCCTCATTCAGCCTTTGCTTCCCTCCACTTGGCCAGTTCAACAGGTTGGTGTCAGACTCAGTGTAGATAGCTAATTAGGTGCAGCATTTTCTGTATTCCCATTCTCGATAAATTCCGGTGGCTCCACATTACCTCCAGGATCAAATACAAAATCCTCTGTTTAGCATTGGCCCCACCTCACTTCCCACCTTTTTATCTTCTTCTTACACCTTGCATCCACCCACATACTTTTCCATTCATTGGCATTGGCCTCCTTGCTCTACCTTGTATAAAGCACTTAATTTCTCAGCTCATCATTTTCCCTGGCTGTCCTTCATGTCTTTAATTCTCTCCCTCCCCATCTCTGCTCCCTGGCTTCCCTGGCTTCCTTCAAATCTCCACCAAAAACCCATCTCTTATTTCTTTTTCAGCCCCTCTTAATTCTAGTGACTTCCCTCTGATTATTTCCATTTTATCCTGAACATAATGTGTTCACACATAATTGATTGTTTTCTCCCACAATGAATTGTGAACTCTTCTTGGACAGAGATTGTCTTTTCACTTTCTTTGTATCCTCAGAGTTTACCACTGTGACTGGCACATAGGCACATTAAAAACAAATAAACAAAAACCAAAAAAAAAACAAAACCAACTCACTATATCAAGCAGTACACCAATTTTAGCCTCCCCTTGTAGCAGAGATCATACACATGAAACATCACACTTGGCCAAATATTTTCCAAAAAATACTCAACAAACTATAAATTCACTGGGATCTTGTATTCACTGTTGTTTTGTTGTTTTTTCAATGAAATGCAAGATTGTGAAGATGTTTTCTACTGCAGGAGAGTATTTGTGAAAGCCTATTATTTTCTCATATTTCCATCAAAAGTCCCCTGGATACAAACGCAGTTTATTTTTATAAAGATTTTCATTTAGATGAAAAAGTAGGCATATGGGTTTGTACTATTGATGCCTTCTCAATTGCCTTCTGTGAATCACATTTCATTTCTCTTTTTTAATCTTTGATATGTTTACTTATCTATGAACATGTTGTAATCCTTCCATAGGCTATAAGGTCTTTTAGGTAGGAGTGGGGTTTCTTTTGTACTTGTATATCTAACACCTATTACAATTCCTGATAAATAGGTAGTTAAAGAATGCTCTTGATTGATGTGCATAGAATCCTGACAATTTTCTTATTTCTCCTTCTTCTACTACTGAAAAGCATTATGACTCACAGTGTCCAGTTCTTTTCAAATAGTGACTATAATACCAGAAACAGAGGTTAATACTATTCCACTTAGATCATAGATTTAGAGATGAAAGGGAAACTAAAGGTCGCATGTTCAAATCCCTTCATTTTATAGATAAAGAAACTGAGGCCCAGAGATTTTGTGCTTTGTCCAGTCATATAGCTAATAAGTTTCAGAGAAATTGAAATAAATATTAAAATCCTATCCTAGGGTATTGTGATGGCATGTGACTAGCAAGTTAATCTTAATTCTGAAAACTTATCACCTTAAGTCAACAAGTCTTGTGCCTATATATTACTATAAGTAGTATGGAATGTAAGGTCTTCTAAGTAGAGGATTAAAAGAAGAACCCATTCCCCCTTCTCACACTCTAGTACTTCTCATATGCTCCATTTGTGTGAATGTAAGCTTATTGGGGGAAGGTATGATTCCATTATTTTTACTTGTATCCCTAGTCTCTAACATAGTTCCTGGCAGAGGAATGGCCTTAATAAATACTTCTTGATTGATTACAACTTTATATAGATCTCCATTTTGAGCTCTGTATAGATTACATATATATATATATGTATACACACATATATGTATATGTACATACATACACACCTATATACACACATACACATCTATCTGTATCTATATTTATATCTATATATATCTATATATATAATCACCTCCCTTTTATCAGCAACTCCATGCTTACCACTTAATGGGAAGGACTGGCAAAAGAGACTTTTCAGTTTCATTGTTGTTCAGTTATTCTCAGTTGTGTCTGACTCTTCCTGACCTCATCTAGGGTTTTCTTGGCAATGATTCTGTAGTGTGCCATTTCCTTCTTCAGCTTATTTTACAGATGAAGACCGGAGGCAAACAAGGTTAAGTGATTTGGCCACAGTCACACAGCTAATAAATGTCTGAGGCCAAATTTGAACTCAGGAATTTCAGATCTGACACTTTATCCACTGTGCTGCATAGAAGCCCAGAAGCCCAGAAGAGGATTATGCTCATCCAAATCCATGACCAGGGAGGTTAAAAATTGGGAGGGTAGAAAAAACCCAATCAACTCAGAGCCAATCTTCTGAGCCAAGAAAAGGAGAGTATAATCTCCCTATGGAAATGGATCCTGCTGGCCTGTTTTCAATCTTTATTTTTCTTGACTATTCTGAAACTCTTGATGCTATTGATTGCATGCTTTTCTTTAATACCGTCTTCTTTCCATGTATTAGGGATACTAGTCTCTCCTGGTTCTCCTCCTACCTTTCTGACTAATCCTTCTCATTCTCCTTTGTTGGGTCCTTATACAGGTCATGACCAGGTAGTATTAATGTGACCAAAGATCTTCCCCACCCATTCAATAGGCCTCAGGTGGGGCGAGGTAGGAAAACCTGATTACATCTTTGTAAGTAGGCCTAAAGCCTCTACTTACCAGGTACTAAGCCTATTTGGGCTTGAAGCTCTCAAGGCCCTAAAGGGAGTTGCTAAGACCAGAGCCTATGGCATGTGCACTGGGTTCATGAATTGTCATCATGAATGGTCAATCATGAATTCAGCCAATCAGAAACCTGAGTTCTAGCCAATCAGACACCTGGCTAGGACTGTGTATATAAGGAGAGCCCAGAATGTGAGAGAACCAGAATTGAAGAGGGACAGAACTGAAGAGAAGCATAGCTACTAGAACAGGGGAGAAAGAGTAAGATCATTATACACACACACACACACACACACATTTATATACACACATATACATATATATGCATATATATTATACACACATATCATATGTATGAAAATCATAGAACATTGTATTATATTCAACATCTCTGAAAAAACAAAATTGTAAGTGACAAAGAGGCTAAATGATAAAACTCTAGTGAGGGGATTCAAGATATGTGACTATCTTGTAAAAGAGAACTATTTTAAGGAATGGACATTTCAATTGCTTAATATTTTTTATTCATTCATTAATTTATATGATGAGAAATGGGAGTGACTCAGTGTGAGAGTAAACATAGTACAGAGGTAAGATTATTGGATTTCAAGTTAAGGCCTGAATTTGATCCCAGTTCTGCTGCTCGCTCTTGGAGTGTCCTTGGGTAAATTCCTTACC
>CM053626.1:267140655-267158944 GCA_028646595.1 Phalanger gymnotis
GCACACAGCATTTATCTATTAAGTTCCCTGTCTTATAAGAGCACTGTTTGTGGGGCTCCGAAACAATTGCAATATTAATATCAAAGATTACTGATCACGAATCATAATAACAGGTACGATAACAATAAAGTTTGAAATATTGTGAGAATTATCAAAATGTGATAGTCACACAAGATGGGAACACATACTGTGGGAAAAAATGGCGCCGGTAGACTTGCTTGACACAGGATTGCTACAGACTTTTAATTTGTAAAAAGACAGCATCATCAACAACAGTAAACTTAAATATTTGCCAGATGCAATACAGCAAAGCACAACAAAACAACATATGGCTGTGACCATGGAAGGGCATGGGAGAGGGAGAGAGAAGTAGACAAATACAATTATTTTATATTTATTTTGTATGTGTTTTGTATTTTGACCTTTATATGTGTTGTAACTAGTGGTATGCTGGTAAATATTTGCCAGCTGGCTCTCAATAAACTTGTACACAACACACTTTTAAATTTAATCTGTAATATTTTCTCTATTTTCTTAAGACTAGAAAATCAATAAAATAACAAAGTGTAAGAGATGTGGGGAAGAGTTTTGTTTCCACAGAGTTGAAGGTGTCCTTCTCCCCATTCCCTACCCCAGCTTTAGCAGAATGTGAGTCAGGTCACTGATTGGAACTACTTCCAATAAGAGCTCTGATCTAGCAGAAACCAGGCCTCAGGTCATTGGTGAAAGGTCAGAGGCTTGTATGCATGATTCAAGGAGCTATTTGAGAACTGTGTGATGTAGGCAGTCATGGGGTTATATCTGGCCAATGAAGAGCCTGGTGGGACATTCGGAAAGGAAAGCCAACAAAAGGACTGGTGTCCATCTGAGTGCTTTGTACTCTCCTGTACTCTGTTCAAGGGACGTGCCCATTTATTCAGACTGAATAAATGTAATGCATAATTAAAATGACCCCCTTGGGTGGTGTCCTTTCTCAAGAGAAAGCAATAAAATGCCTTTCAACTTTCTACCTTGAGAAACCTCTGAATTTAATTTGGGGAAAGGTTGCTGTCCCACACAAAAGTAAGCCCTGATTTATGGCATATTTACAATGAAAATTTAAGAATTGGCTCTCTGAGCTGGATGGAGTTAAATCCAGAATACCACTTGGTATACCCTATCCCACCTGTCCATGCACACATATGCACATATTCATATCAGTAGAATATAAATCCTTAACTTCCCTAGCCATTCTTGATGGCTAGGATATTTTTCTTTTGAGGGTTCGTATACCCAGTATCTTACACATTTAAGAAATTGTTATGGAATTTAATTATTTGTAGTATGAATGTGTTAGTCAAAGCCAACCAAAACAATATGTTCAACCCAAAATACATAAATGCCATTGTTGTCACCAAGTAAGGTTGGACACAGACTATGAGGTTACAACTATCAGTCATCATCCTTGAAGTACTCCAAGTGACACAGCAAGCCTTTTATTGACCATGAAGGCAATAAGACCACAGAGGAAAAGAGAAGCAACTAATTAAATGAAAATAGATTTTTTTTTAAAAGATGAACTTCCCCCCAAAAAGCAAAATAATAATATTAGGGGTGCCTAATTCACTTTTTGAGAGGTATCCAATTGTATCTTAGGTAAAGATCAGAGAAAAAGAAGAATTTCTTATGGAATCATAGAATAATAGAAATAAAAGAACTGTTTAAGTCATAATGACCAAACTATATGTACAAAATGAAAATATTTTGACTCACTTATGTACCAAGTGAAAAATTCAGTCAACCAACAGAGTCGCTTGTCATTAAACTCTCACATATTTATATGTTTCCAAATACCTGGATATTTTGTCATTGGGCAAATAAAAAATTCCTGTTTGAATGACTTTTTTTTCTACTTCTTATCTCTATAGTTGTTGCTGCATAAACATAGCCCCATGTCACTACTGAGGGTTATTTAAAAGAGATCGTGATACAAACACCCTACTGAAACAGAATATCTTTTGCTTAAGACATTTAAATTTGTTCCACAAATCAGTGAATTTAAACATGTATTATAAGAAATGACTGCATTATTCCTAAATTAATGGGTTAGCTAATTAATGTTCATTTTAATATCTCTAAATTGTTTTTCTATGAGAGGAATGGATTTTCTATTATTTATTTTTACATTAAAAAAATAAAGTAGTTTGAAAAAAAGTTATAGAATAAGATGAAAGAGAATTCACTCAATGCCTGATTTTTTTCCCCTCCCACACACATGTGATGAGAGTTTACTCCCCTATTTACTATTAGATAGGATTAATTGTTTAGTTTCATAGTTCTATCAATTGCTAATTGGTTAGTTTTATTCCTATGGATTGCTTTAAATGTAAGTTGCTTAAAGATTGTGTAGAGATGAAAACTGCATTTGTTTTATTTTTCGTGTGAAGTGTATTCCCTACGTATGTGCCTTTCTACATGTAACTTCTCTGGGTATCCACTTTCCGTTAGTTATACGTGTACATATGCAAAAGCGTTCCCCATGTTTATGAGGAAGACCTCTCATTACCACACTTTTAGCCATTCAGTGAGTGCCCTTTGTTACATTTATTTTTTGTTTTATTTTTCTCAATTACATGTAAAAAATTATTAACACTCATTTTTTTTTTAATTTTGAATTCCATATTCTCTAAGCAAGTGCCTTTTAAATGAGCTCTTTGAGTTCTCTATCAAAAAGTAAATATGTGGGTGGAAGCTTATGAACTATATCTATAAAACACCATGAATCTGGAGCAGTAATTCTATGGAGAGCATGAAAAGTTGGTTTGTAGCCCCATTCCATGGGAGCATTTAAGTACATAATTTTGACTTTGCAGATAATGCTAAAATTACAGATACATACTTTATAAAAATATTTTAAAGTTATTACATTATAGAGGAAGTATTGCACCTCTTAGAGATCAAACTTGTAATAATGAAGGAATGTTATAAAAACCATAGGTAACATGGCTTAATATTGTAATAATAGCTATCATTTATCCTGTACTTTAAAGCTTGCAAAGCACTTTACAAATATTTCCTTATTTCATCCTCACCTGGGAGGTAGGTGCTATTATTATTACAATTTTATAGATGGAGCACCTGAGGCTGAAGAGGTTAAGTGATTTGCTCAGGTTACAGAGCTAATTGAGACAGGATTTGAACTCAAATCTCCTGCCTCTAGATCTTGCACTCTAGTCAATGTACTACTTAGATGTCCCTTTTAAGTACTTCTCAATACAGTAACACCTCACTTATCAAGATTTCATGAAGTAATGGCAATCTCTTCTACCAGCAATAAAATTCAGGTGCCAATGTTCAAAGTTCTGCTTTAGAATTAGATAAAATGTGTTTGTCTTACTTATAGTGCCTATGTCTAATAACATGATATAACATAGATCACTATAATATATAATATTACAGTATAGGAGATTTATAGAGGCACAAAACAAAGGGTTATGTCAAGCCTGAACCTAGTTAAGAAAGCAAAAGGAAGTAATAAAGACTTCTGCTTAGCTATGAAGAATCTTTTTGGTCTTGAATATTTATTTATTCTCACTTTACATATAATTTTTAACATGACTGGTTGTCTAGTTCCCTAGTCTACAGCCAAATTGAACCAATAAACTGGAAGAGGAAAAGATATGTAAATACATACATATATGTATATATGTATGTATGTATGTATGTATGTATGTATGTATTTTAAGGAGTCAGGTAGAATAATGGCCTTTCTGTGAAAGGAGTGATAGGAAATAGCCTTAAAATGAGAAAAGGCAGAAAATAGTTGAAAACTAAGTAAAAAGTTAGAGAGCAAAATAGGAAGGGACCAACTTTGTTTTACAGCCCAGTGCAAAAGTTGATGCCCATCTCATATTTCTGATTTGTTATAAAAAAATATTAAATTAAGGTTAGTATCCTCTGTTTAAGAAGGTAGTTGGGGGGGCAGTGTTTCTCATTTAAATAAAAGATATAAAACATTGTTTTAGAAAACATCTCTCTAATATTAAACAAAATAAAAAAATATTGTTGCTTATAACTGTAGTTTTCTGATACCTTGAATATATGCTGATGTGTAACAGCTCATTCCCAGAAGATGCCAGGTAAGTGAGATGTCACTGTATTGTATATTTTGATTCAATTTGAACTGAATACAATGAAACATAAGGTAGCTTCTCTTTGGGTATGAAAATTAAACATGAATCTTCATCTCCTCTGAAAAAATCATAAATTAAATATATTAATGGATATACCTTGGGATTTTTTTCTCTCTGCTTAAACAAAGACAAAGAATTTTTAGTATAAGAATTAAACTGTTTTTACACACAGACACACACACACACACACACACACACACACACATACACATACTCACACTCACACAGATATAAAAGTGGGCAGTTTGAAGATCTCCATTTACCTTTCTCCCACTACCCATTCCCTTTTTTCTTACACTACTTCATATTGAAACCCATTTCAAATGTTCTTGGAAAGTCTCTGTGGCCAAAAATGGTAGTATCTTTGGGCCAACGAGTAATGAGACTCTCTCAGATAACAAGTATGCAGATTATCACTGGGTCCATATTCATAGCCTTTCAGTTCCATACTACCTGACAGATTTCATAATGCCCTAGCAGAATTTTCAAGAACTCAGGAAATTCCCTATATTCTAGTCAGAAATGAGAGGATGGTTTTAATAGAGGACTCTCAAAAAAAAATTCCCAAAAGCCTCAACATAGTTCCATGTAAGATTCAAACAATCCAAACAATTTGATTTGATTTTGAAAAACAATTGTATAGGACCTGATTCAATCTCACCTCCTTTCTTAATTCCAAAATAATTCCTGAGTTTATTCAAAAGATTGATCTACATGAAGTTGGAGTAACCTACTAAGTCAGTAAGAGGATTAGCCTGTGACAATTTCTAATTGTTCATTAAAAATATTGATTTTCATTTTTAAATGAGTTACAATAGTATCCCATAGGCACAGTTTTCATTCTCTATTTTCAACACTTTATCGGGCAGCTAGGTAACAGAGTGGACAGAGTGCTTGAGCCTGGAGTCAGGAAGAATTATCTTTCTGAGTTCATATTTGGTTTTAGACACTGACTAGCTGTGTGACTCTGGGTAAGTCACTTAATCATCTTTGCTTCAGTTCTCATTCAATAAAATGATCTGGAAAAGAAAAAGGCAAACTGCTCTAATACCTTTGCCAAGAAAACCCCAAATGGGGTCAGGAAGAGTCAGACATGATTGAAAAAACTCAACAAGAACAAATCTCTTGCTTTCTCCTTAATCCTCAGAGAAACTCTTCCACCTCAATTTTAAGCCACATTTGAACAGGACATACACACATACACAAGTGTGTGTACATACATATATGTATATGTGTGTGCGTGTATGTGTATATGTATCTGTATATAATCACTCTTTAATCAGAAAGGAAGCTCATGCAACCCAACCTCCCTAATTTGGACAATGAGGAAGCTGAAGACCAAAGCAACTTACTAGCAAAGTCACACAACTAGTAAGTCACAGAGCTGGAACTCAAACTCAAATTCTCTAATTCTAAACTCTGCACTGGTTCTATTTTCCATTGCTGCTCCCACATACATGCACACATACACAATTACATACATATCTATCTACATAAGACAGGATATCTATGTATCAATTGTTGATTAAAGCCATATAGGATGTTGTACCAAGGAACTTGATCCTAGCAAATTAAGGATGAGGATCAATTGATGTTTAATTGACTGCTTGTTTGGTTTCCAAAGTATCAGAGAATGAGTTATTGGATGGTGTGCATCTGTCAGTTCACTGAACTGGAAAGTGAAAAAACTATTTACAACTTAAAAGTGATGATTGATGATACTATCATCACTTTGGAAAGCAATTGAACATTTATACTGCTATAAAATCAATAAAACACCCCCCACAAAATCCTAATTACCATTGGATTAATGACTAGAAGATAATTCCCTAATAAATATCCATGTCAGGTGAGAATAAAAAAGAGTCACTAGAGTCAATGAGCATCTTCTTAACTACTGAGAGATTTATTTAGTGGGAATGGGATGTCAGAGAATTCTGACAATCAGAAGACCTGTTTGCTCACTGGCTCTAGATGTTAAATGTCTTACTGAATTTATAATACACAGCTCATGATTTGCCTCAGTTCAGAGCTTCAAGACCTTGGTTTGACTTTCCTTCATCCATGACTTGCGCAAATAAATCAGAACCCATTGCCATTTCTCAGAAATAGAAGTGCTTCTTTTAAAATGCAGGAAAAGAATAGTATCCTTCTTTGGAGACCTGTCTGTACATTTTAGCATTTGTTTACTCTTACCTTAATTCCCTGCTATCAAGAATAGGATTTGACACGAAATTATTACATTTGAGGTAATTAGGGTTTTTGAGTAAACTAAGTTTACTCATTATACTCAAGAATGCCACTTTTTATAGACACTGACTGGGATATTCTTAAAAAAAAAAAGAATATCTTACTTTGGAATGTCAGTTCATTCAGGGATAAAAAAAATACTATACATAAGTAGAGCTAGACATTGAATTAAATATACAAACCATTTAGGTATTCTATTATTACGGAGAAGATAATCTATTGAATTGAAAAGCAACAGAATTAGTGCTATTAAGAAATGATTTTGAATAAAAAAAATTTTTTTGTTTGCTTTGAAGATGACAGATAAAAGATGTTTCTAACTAGTGATATTCATATTGGAAAAAATGTGCCGAACATGCAGTCAGAAAGATTTGAGTTCAAATCCTCCTTCTGACACTAGCTTGACCTTTTGACTTTGAACAATTCACCTAACTTTGCTGAGTCTCTGTGAAATGAAAAAAAAAATGGTTTTAAAATCTTCTTCATCCCAATCTTATCATTCTATCAAGTGTATTTGGAGAGGAATCTTTTAAAGGAAGGATCATTCTACATCTGAATTAAAGTCTGCTTTTTACATACCTTATAAAATCATGTTTTGTTTTGTGTTATCAGAAACAGGTGATAAAGTACAATTAGATAATGACAAATGCCCCATTTCATTCCAAAACATCAATGAGACAGAAAAAGTCAACACGAGATTAAAGTTATTTGAAGGTAACTTTTTTTAAATCTTGTCTGTAACCCAAAACTGTTCTGATGAAAATTTCTGCATATGATAATACATGTTCAGAAAACATGTTTAAATGTCATTTCCTTTCAAATTACCATAATTGCAGTCTTACTTTATAATTGCTAAATCAACAATAAAACAAATACCATTTATGGAGAAGTTTTGACAATTTTTTTTACTTTTAATTAGTTATTGATGGAATTTTACTTTCAAATTAAATTCGCAGGTGTTATTTTAACAGCTTAAACATCAGCAGGGATTTTTATCTATTAGCAAAATTCTAGTAGTGTTTTCATCTGTAATAGGCAGGGCCAATTTTTTCCAGTTTTTCTTCATATTCTTCATACTTGCTTGTTAGTTTATTTTTGTAGTGGTTATTATAATGTTATATGCATGTTTGTCCTTCTGAGAAACCTAAATCTATTTCTCTTGGCCTACTTCTCATTGTTTCCTCTTGTTCTACACTTTGCTATCCTGCCAAGGGCAGGTCTGGCACAGATTGGTGATTAGGCCAATAACAAATTAAGAAAAGTTCCTTCCTAAGACAAGAAGAGGGGAGAAAAATAATGTTTTATAGTGGTAGTCATGATTGCATAAACCAAAAGATCAGGCCTGGTCTGAGCCAGGATTTATTCAGAATATCAGTATTTCTAGTCATGTGATATAAGACCAATTGAATGGTCAGTAGGTCCAATATAACTCCTACAAATTTCTAATACACAACTTGCCCTTGCCCCAGGGCTTTGATTCTGTCTTAGTGAAAGTAGATAATGTGATTAAGTTGGCTCATTTTCTCTCCTACTCTGAACTTTTTGCTATAGCCAATGCCAGTCATATGGCAGTTTTATGGCTCCGTGATCTTGTTCTTCAAACTATTCCTGATGAGCGTCTGTAGTTTATTTCATATTTCTGGCCTGTACTAGCCCTCCAGTTAAAGATTCACCTTCCTGAGACACTTTACCTCTAATCCAATGAACAGACTGGTGCTAGTATGTGACAAGCACTGTATTAAGCACTAGGGTTACAAAAAAAGGCATGAGACAGGCCTTACCCTCAAGAAACTCATAATCTAAGTAGGGAGCCAACACATTAAAAAGAAGCTGAAAAGTGTGGGGGGGGGCGGTGAGGGAGGTAAATTATCCAAGGAAGTGAACATTTCAAGATCGATTTTCTCTTGCATAATTATGAGTTTCTGGAGATGGTGAAGTGCAATAAAGAATCTCATAAGGAGACTTCTGTTGGTGTTGCCTTTAAATGATAGAGGATCAGGGAGGAGTTCTCAGATGTCTGTCCATCATTCTCTTCATTCAGAAGAAAGGAAGGGCACCAGTGGCAGGAGCTGCTAAGGAGAAATGAGTTTCAGAGTTTGATGTCATCTTGCTAAAAGATAAGTTTATGGAGACTGATGAAGTCCAGGAAAGCAGCTGAGTGGCAAATAATAAGAGAGAATTCCTCAGTGGCTCTCTTAGATGGTAGAGAGTCAGGAAATCTAGGCAAGCTATATACACATTACACAGACATGTCAATGTAATATCTTTATAGAAGAAATCAGGTTAACTTGGCATTGCATATTTTCATACGTATTATGGGTATCAATGTTCCCTTAGATGTTTTTGTTCTGTCCCTCTTAGTCCCAATACTAAACAAAAGGAGAATAAGTTGAGTAGCTCTACCTTCCATTATTTATCCATTATCATTATCCCATCCCACCTGAGAAGCAATCTTGAACCATCTGTTGCAACAATTCAGCTAGCAGCAGCTGCTGCAGGGGTGAAAGACCAACACAAGCCCAACAACAAGAGCTGCCAGCACAGATTCTTTTGATCTGCTTTACTAAGGAAAGTAATGTTAAAAGGTTAACAATCTTACTTTAATCCAACATACAAATATCATTCACTTATTTCAGGAGGAACATCCAGCAACCTGAACTTCAGAGTAAATACAAACAAATTACAAACATACATTACGCACAGACCAAATGTGAACCAACATCTGGGTTAGCAAAGCTGAGGGGCAGTTCCAACAGCTTGCCCAGAGTCACCCATCACTCTTCCAGTGAGTGAGAGCCCCAAGAGAGAACGCCAACTTCTGGGTTTATATACCCTGTTCAGGGTCATGTAGCCTAAAAGCTTCTGATGTCACCAATATGTGACTCAAACCCATATAAAATAGGTTTTCCCTTGAGGCAAGGAGGTCATCAAAGACTCCTAATTTAATTAAAGAAACAAAGGCCAAACTCTTCAAGGGCACTTGATTAAATAAGTGCTAAAACCCACCTTAATTACTGATACACCTTCTTTGGTCAGTTTGCTATATACTAAATTTTTGCTGAAATGAATTATTATAAAGTTGTTAATAGATAACTTCCCTCTGTGATACCAGAGGCCCAGAAATAGCATGAGAACACTGGACATTCAGAGAGATATTTGAATATATTGTGCCAAAAATGTTGAAAAGACACAGAAAGAACCCATGTGGTTAACTGGAGAAAAACTTTGTATTCTTTCCAATGAAGGAGAAAGACTATAGGTCAGGGTAACCAGTTAAGGAAGTCTGCAGAAGCAATTGGAATTCAATGGTATTTTTTTGTTATTTTAGTTCCCAAATTCTATAGTTGCTTTTCTTGCATATTGACTGCATTCAATCTCCTGGGTAAAAGCATACTCATTTTCCTTTAAGACATGACTAACCCCTTGCCTACAACCCTACTTTGTGATTCTAAAATTGCTATTAAAATTTTATTGCTAGGTGAACTGAACACAGATTCTCATACCAATGGAGCCCAGAATTCAGAAAGATTCAACCATCATAATCTATTTCCTCTACTGGGCAGGAAAATTATACATTGAGATAGTAAGCAATCAACTTAAAATGTCATTCACAGATGTCCATCATTTTACTGCAAATTTATATCAATAGAATTATCTCTAAGGATCAAATTCTACTTAATTAATCATGTGACATCAAGGAGTACAGATCTCACCAGGAAAATGCATTATCAAATGGTAAAGTCAATTATAACTGGGAAAACATGCAAAATGAAATGGTATTCACCCAAGGTCAAAAAGTTAAAAAAAAAGAAATTTCAGAAATCCTTCGTTCCATCAAAATGTGTACAAAATCCTCATTTCATTTGAATAGGATTGAGTTTTGTACCTTGCTTTCAGGTTCATGCAAATGCTCACCCTGGAGAGTATCATTTGAAATTGTTATGGGGCTACAAATATCTCTTTAATATGATGGAATATTTCAACTTTGTTCTATATGGAAAATTGTCAATGTCTAGAGACTGGATTGTTTTTTATAATATTAGATGGGTTTCAGGTTTGAAATGGGTTTGTTGTTGGGGGAAACAAAATATACTAAGATCAATTTCATAGTATAGACCTTTCCCCAACTTTGGCTGAGCAATTCTTCAGATCTGAAGAGCCATTCATGCTGAAAATTATATTCCTATATTCAAAAAGTGATGTGTTCATATTCCCTAGGCCTTAGAAACCTAAAGAAATATATTTGTGTCACTAGTTTTTGTAATTAGCTATGCTTGAAAATTTTCAGAGTTGACATACCCCCCACCACCATCATCATTGTTATCAGCCAAAGCCTTGGGAGTTTGTTTGGACCTTCTGGAAATTGCTCTCAGTCTTTCAGGGCATAAAGAACCATGCTATGCACTTAGGGAGTAATTAAATGGTTTCTTACTGCAGGAGTAGGAACAATTTAAAAAACACAGAGATGTCAGGCGAGGAGAGTGATTAATTTGGAATCTGGAGCAGAAGCCAAGCCCTAGGCCAGAGCAAGGGCATGATGCAATGGAACATGAGGCCACTGAAAATCTTCACTCCCGAATTCTTATCTTGACTTAGGCAGAGAAATAGATGGAATACACAACTACCTAACAGGTGTTATTTTGGAAATATTAGCAGATCACAGTATCTCCCCCACCAATTTGCTAGAATCCCTCAAATTTTCATCACTACATATGACCTAAAAGACCTTTTAGAGACAAACGTAATTTGCTTGACCTTAGAAGGAGTGATATGCCAGGGATTAGTATATTTAATAGTTCATAACCACTTATTGTTTCCTAACATATTGCAAGTTTCCAAAGGAACAAGACATTAACTTTAACAAACTCATGACCTTTGAAAAGTCAATTGACCTCCCTTATATGATTTTGTGGGAACATTTATACACAGAAAATAATCCATGCTTAAGGCTATCCAAATTTAAATGATTTCAGGAACCTATTCCCAAGATTTCACAAAAAAGGAAAAAATCTAGAATAATAGACATGATCACCAATTTTCCCACAGAGTCATACTAACCTTACCTCCTTAAGGACTATTCAACTTACCGACATATTAAATAGAACAAAGAGGTGGGAGAGTCAAAATGTAGGCAAACAGTGCTAGGTAGCAAAAAGAAGACCAGTCTTGGTTTCAAAAGAACTGGGTTCAAATACAGATTCTCACATTTACTCACTGTGAATAAGGGCAAGTGATTAAAACTCTCTGATATTTCACCATCTATAAAATGAGAATAACAATACTTACAGTGCATACTTTACAATGCTGTTGTGAGGAGGTTACTTTGTAAAGCTTAATACAATATGTAAATATGAGTTATTTTTATTTGGTATTTCCATGATTCAAAGATATGAAAATTATATTAAGATGGGTCTTACCCAGGAACATGACTTACTTGGAGAAGAGCTCCCTACCTGACAAGGAATTATGGGAAAACTGGAAAGCAGTTTGGCAGAAATTAAGTTTATAACAACATTGTCCACCATATGCTGAAATGTACCTATGCATATATATGTATACACACACATATATTGAGACACACGTATATATTTTATACACTATATATAGTACAAGTATATGCACAATACACGCAACATGGAAATATATAAATAACACATTCAACATACATGATACATATATAAAACATACAATATGCAAATACATATATACATAGTATGTACTATATTGTTCAGTCATGTCCAACCATTCTTGACCCCATTTAGGGAGTTTTCTTTGCAGAGCTACTGGAGTGGTTTGCCATTTCCTCCTCCAGCTCATTTTGCAGATGAGAAACTGAGGCACACATTTTACAGTAACTTGTCCAGAGTCACATAGCTAGTAAGTGTCTGGGGCAGATTTGCACTCAGGAAGATAAGCTTTCCTGACTTCAGACCCAGCACTCTATCCACCATGCCACCTAGCTTCCCACATAATAAACACAATATAAATAACAAAATATGACTCGAACACTAAAGACCATACAAAAGAGGAAGAAGCAGAGACAGAGACAGAGAGTAACATAACATACTTTTCACAGATAGTGTCAAGAGTTGAATTTTTATGGATTTTTTAAAAAAATGTACAATTTAAATTTGGAGTGGAGATTTTTAACCAAAAAAAGAGAGGTAATCCCAAAATCCTATTTAGGCAATTTTGATTATGTGAAAATGTAAATCTTTGCATGTACAAAATTGGCACTTGGATAAGAAACGAAGAAGTTGATTAGAGGGAAGTATTTGAAGTAAATGTCTGGTGGTTATCTGATAACTGAGGTATAATGACAACAAAGAAAAAATACACAAGACCAGACACTCTTGTACAATAGATATCTGGTTAGAGGATGTGAGCAAGCAATTTTCTAAAGAACTGCACAATATTATGACAGTTGGATTGTTATATATGCTTCTGCATTCAATCTGTTTCAACACGTTTTGGTTGAAGTATATGAGGAAAAGCCAGCCTCATATAGATATGCAGTTGGAAAAGAAAGGAGTATTTTAATAAGCAAACTGTATCTTATTGTTAATGAATAAATAAATATATGTGTATGTGTGTATATGTATAATATATACACACATGTGTGTGTGTTTGTGTATTCCTCATGGACCCCTGAAAAAAGGCTCAAAGAGCCTCAGGTATCATTGGACCACACATTAAGAACCGTTGATGTAAATGATATCATACAGAATATTTATTATGAGAAAAAGAAGTGGCCCTACACCAAGGTAGAGAAAAAACAGATAGATAATGCAAGTGGGGCCAGCTAGGAGGTGCAGTGAGTAGAGCACCAGCCCTGGAGTCAGGAGGACCTGAGTTCAAATCTAGTCTCAGGCACTTGACACACTTACTAGCTGTGTGACCTTCAGCAAGTCACTTAACACCAATTTTCCTGCCTTCCCCCCTTAAAAAAAGTTCATAGTAAAGATAATGCAAGTAGTCAGCCAATGCTCGCCAATTTAAAAGACCAACAAGGAGACCTCCAGAGCGCTAAAGGGACTTTCCATTTAGGACTTATGGGAGGACATAAATAAGAATAATACAGGATGATAAAGCATAAATGGGCTATTATTTGTATCAGTGACAGAACTATCCACATCAATGAAATCATTTCTGAATGAAACTGATAAATTGCAATATTAAAATATGTCATAGCCCCACTATCATCATTGATAAGAATGAACGATTGCAATGACAGAAAAACAAGAAAAAGCTGGGTTCAGGTCCTTCCTCTAACAAATACTGTGTAATCCTGGCAAGTCACTTAAGCTTTCAGCACTCCCAAAAGACATTTTTTAGGACAAATTGAATAATCATTGATAATTTGCATTGGTAGAGAGATTTTCTTATACTGATCAAATCATATGCCAGGACAACAAACATACAAACTAAATCAATAACAATAGACCAAATACATTTCCAGAAAACTAGTTTTCATTTTCATGTACAAATGCTCATGAAATGGATGGTTTAGCTAGGTATTAGGCTAAGTCCCCTGCAAGCTAACTTTGTCTCCAAATCCTTTTTTTTAAGTGTGCAAGGTAGTTCTTGTAATTTCTTTCTATTCCTCTCTATAATTTTTAGCTAATAATCACTTACTCTGAATCAGTATTTTTCTATACTAACATGTCTCTGTGCTCGACAAGGCCAAGTAATTCTTTTTTTTCTCCTTTATTGCTTTCTAATTGTGACAGCTTTTCAAAACATTTTAAATATATATTTTATGTCATTATTTGCCAATTGTATTAAAAATTTAACATTCGTATTTTTAAATTTTGAGTTGCAAATTCTTTCCATCCCTCCAGCCTCTTCCTCACCTTGAAAAGACAAAAAAATTCAATATCAATTATTAGCCATGTTACAAAGTAAACAGAAAAATAAAGAAAGTTTTTAAAAATTATGATGCAACACGCATTTAGAGTCATCAGTTCTCTCTCTGGAGGTGGAGAGCATTTCCCATCATGCATCCTTTGGAACTGTCGTGGATTATTGTGTGGATCAGTGTAGCTAAGTCTTTGTATTGATCATTCTTACATTATTGCTCTTACTGCGTTCAACACTTCTGCTCACTTTACTTTGCATCAGATCATTTAAGTCTTCACAGGTTTTGTCTGAAATACACCTGCTCATCACTTTTAATAGTGCAATAGTAATCCACCACAATCATATGCCCCAACTTGTTCATCCAGTTCCCAGTTGATAGGTATCCCCTGATTTCCAGTTCTTTGTGACTACAAAAAGAGCTATTATAGATATTTTTATGCAAATAACTACTGTTTCCTTTTCTTTGATCTCTTTGGGACACAGACTCAGTAGTGCTATTACTAGGTGAAAGTGTTTCTAGTTTTATAGACCTTTGCACATAGTTACAAATTGTTCTCCAGAATGGTTGGACTAATTCACAATGCCACCAAAAGTGCAGTAGTGTCCCAATTTTTCCACATCCTCTTCAGCATTTGTCATTTTCTTTTTTTTTTTTAATGTTAACCAATCTGATATGAGTGTTATGGTACCTCAGACTAGTCTTCATTTGCATTTCTTTAATCAGTAGAAATTTAGAACGCATTTTTCTTGTGTCTATTGATAGTTTTGATTTCTTCTTCCAACAACATTAGCAGCTTTTCTGTGATGATTAAACTTCACTCAGAAATGGCAATGGACTCAAAGATTTATGTTTACTCATATCACATTCTTTCCAAATTGACAGTTTTCTTAAATAAGCTAATTTGTGGCAATATAATTTTATGCCACATCTTCATTCATCTTTGTCCTTCTAATTTGTCTTTTTTAGACTAACCAGTGCTATTTTTTAATTTTTATTTAAAGTTTTGAGTTCCAAATTTTATTTCTCTCTCCTTTCCTTTCTTCCTCCCTGAGATGGCAAGCAATCAGATATAGTAGTGCAATTATGTAAAATATTTCCATATTAGTTATTTTGTACAAGAAGACAAATAAAAAATGAAAGTAGAAAAATAGCATGCTTTTGTCTGTATTCAATAAATATAAGTTCTTTCTCTAGGGTTGGATAGTATGCTTCATCATTAGTCTTTTGGGGTTATCTTAGATCATGGTATTGCTGAGAATAGCTAAGTCAATCACAGTTCTTCATCGAGCAATATTTTTGTTACTGTATACAATGTTCTCCTGGTTCTATTCACTTCACTATGCATCAGTTCATGTAAGTCCAGCTTTTTTCTGAATTCATCCTGCTTGTCATTTCTTATAGCACAATAATATTCCATTATAATCATATACCACAGCTTGTTTTGTCATTCCCTTAATGATGGTCTAACTTGATATTGATGTTGACTTTTGCTCTAAGAAGTTGTCTGATTACTCAGAAATAGCTGATTCTGAAACAACTGGTCATCATCCATCTTTAACCTTTTAGTCAATTTCATGGTTTTTTATATTCAGTGTTTGCCACTTCTAGGCAGCATTTTGTGTCATGGGCGGAGCACTGGTCCTAAAGTCAGGAGACCTGAGTTTAAATTTAGCCTCTGACCCTTATTAGCACTGTGACTCTGGCCAAGTCACTTAATCTCGGTCTGTTTTGGTTTTCTTACTTATATAATGTAAATAATAATAGCACCTCCTCCCAGGGTAGAATATCTCTCCTATTTCATTCCCTGAAATACGGTGGAATTTAAGCCACTATTTTCTTTATGGTGAGTAGTTTGTTTTTACTCTTGAGAAAGACATTCTCATGGCTTGCCAAGGATACAATAAATGTACCAAGGATGAAATAGATGATTGTAGATGATTATTCTTGGGCAGTAGATATCCCATACTTAAAGTGTTTCTGATTTAGAAGAATCTGTCAGAACTTTCACAACTTTTAAGAACCCAGAGCCATCCCTATGCAAAGTAGATATACGCTATTGGCATAAAAAAATTTTTTGTGGAAGAATAAATGCTTAATGAATAAAAAATATAGCTACATAATCAATAAAATTATTACACTCAACCAAATTCTTATCTCTATTGAACAGTGTATAAATAACTTTGATTCAATTTTTAATGCAAAGAAATTCTGCTTTCCATGGTATGTATTTATTTTCTGATAAATCACAAATCCTTCAGTGACAGCTCAAAACCTCTGGTGGTCAAAAATAACCATAAACTCAGAGAAGCTCAATTTTCAAATCTTGCCCAGGGCACTCAAATGACTTGTCACAAAACTGAGTATAGAATCAACAAATATGAATCCAAGAAATTCACTGACAAGCTGTCAAACATTGTAAACCATACTATTGTACTATTCAATATGAATATCTTTTTCAGATCTTTATGATACTCTCTTTTTAATGAAAAAATTAAATGAACATAATTTTAAAAAATATTACCATCTTACATATTCAAAATCATGTGCATATTTCGTATGTAACAAAAAAAGCCTGTTGGTATAAATTACTTTGTAAAATAATTAGCTATATATTGATTTTCTAGGGTGGAAAAGATCAGCACCTTTTGCTTAGAATTGTATGGTATTTTTGTCTACTTCTAGGAAGGACTGGGGAAAGATATTATTATAGTAAATATACCCAGAGCTCCCTTTTCTATTCCCTACCATCTCTCAGCCAGATGCTCCCTAAATCTGTCTCATACCTTGTCTTCCACCTAGGAATCAGAGAAGACATGGACTTGGCAGAGTAATGATCAGGAAATCTTAAATGAATGTTAGTCAAAGATTAGTGGGAGTAGGGTGACCAGGAGTGCCCAAAGTGATTGAAATAACTGTTCAATGGGCCAATGGTTGTGAATTTTTCCTTTTAGATTTTACATTTATAGCAGCAATCTAGGCATAAAGACTGTAATCTAGGAATAAAACTTTTGAAATTTTTATGTCTCAACATCATCACATAATTCAACAGTGCTGAATTATTTCCCTTCCCTGGAAAAGCATGGAGAACTGTTTGTTTTAAAATGCAATGAATATTCTAGTTCAAAACTTTCTCTCTCTTTCACACACACACATACCTATATGTATGTATGCATATATGCATATATCTATATATTGAGATGGAACAAACTTTCTTCCTTGTTTAGGAAAAATCAAATGAATGTATCTGATACTGTTAGCAAAACAAAGTACAAAATAATATTGTTTTATAAGTGACACTTAAGATGGGCTAATAAACCTTGAAGACTAAATTTGCAAGGATCTTTCATAACTGAAACAATGCTTAAAATCATTTCCAACTTCTATTATAGTAATGAAATATCATTTTTTCATATTCCAATACAGCATTGCTTCTTTAAAGACTTTGTTAATTACCTGTGAAAATAGCTCTATGAAGACTTCTATGAGAGGCTATAGTTATAGAGAGGGCTGAATGCTAAAACATCAAACCTGACTTCAAATCCCATCTCAATTACTTAATATCATAGTGGAATTGGGAAAATTGTTAAACCACTCAGAGACTAAGGTTCCTAATCTCTAAAATGGTGATAATAATACTCACTACCTATGTCATTGGGTTGATGTGAGGAAAATGCATCAAAAAATTTAATGAACTATAAATCAACAAGATGTGGATCAGAATCCCACTTGATTCAAACTTAGATCTGGGTATTGCGGCAGATTTCAGTTTTCTCTGATATGTGTACACCTTCCACCAATTCAGACTGTAATTCATTTGTACCTTTACTTCTTATGATACTTTGCCCATGTATTTTCATAAATATACCTCGGACTTTATATCAAATGGCCTTGATGAATTTCTATTCTCGAAACATTTTAGTATTACAATTATCATCATCACATTCATCACCATCTGTAGTAATAGCAGTAGTGGTGGTGGTGATGGTGGTGGTAATTTTGTATATCA
>CM053626.1:267159444-267174812 GCA_028646595.1 Phalanger gymnotis
GTATTCTCTATATTAAAATAACTGTGTCTGGAACAGCGGCATACAAGGGAGGAGTCACTTTGTTCAGCTGCCTGTAATCTACTGTCATCTTCCATGTTCCATCTGACTTTTGGACTGGCCAGACAGGGTTGTTCCATTGAGTAGTTTTGGGACTAACACTCCTGCATCAACACATTCTCTTATAGTGTTGGCAATTTCATCTTGCCCACCTGGCACACGATTTTGCCTCAAAGTAATTACTTCAGAAGGTTCAGGCAAAGTTATTGGATCCATCTTTATTTTCCCCACTAAGATTACATTAATGCCTATTTTCCTCACAGCAAATTGATATTTCCCTTCAGGTAAATTTAAGGTCATACCCTTCAATATGTTTATTCCAATGATGTATTCAGGAATAGGCACAATAACCACAGTATATTCTTTCTTGGGCAACTGCCAATTTTCATCATCAATTTAACTTGTCTGGCTGGTATTTTAGCCCCTCCTAATCCTGTGATGGTAATAGGAGTTCCATGGCTGAACTTGTCTGGATTTCCATAGATAAGGGTGGTCTCCGCCCCAGTGTCTATTAATGCCTTAGTTAAGTTCTTGACTCATTTTTCCAATATATGGTCAATTTAATGTGAGGTCTGCAATCCAGCCTGTGTATTTCCTTAATTTGGGCTGGGGCTCAGCCTGTTTCCTGGTATTCCCTAACATGTGATTCACTTGGGTATGAATGTTCAACGTCTGTAGCATCTGCAGGAGCAGTTCTTATTTCCCTATTTCTTCTGTTATCAAGTCCTTTATCTCAGTACATTCTGTACAGTTCATTGGTTGGAATGCCATCTATCATTTCAAAGCCTACCCTTGCTCTCAATAGAGCAGTGAAGATTTCTTTTCTTGTCACTCTATTTTGGCGCCAAATTTGCTGATGCAAATCTTTGATGCAACAGTGGTGGCACAAGTGACTCTGGGCCAGCCCTTGTTCTGAGCTCCTGGGCTGAACCTAGATGTTGGTAACTATGAATCTGTATTGGGTCTGTCTGTTGATGTTTGTACTTTGTTTGTAATTTGCTCTGAAGTTCAGGGTGCTGGCTTTTTCCCCTGAACTAAGTGAATGACATTTGTGCGCTGAATTAAAGTAAGCTTGCCAACCCCTTCCCCCTGCTTTCCTTAGTTAAGCAGATCAAAAGAACCTGTGTTTTTGTGGTGTGCTGGCAGCTTTCTGGGTGCTAGCTGTGGGTGGATCTTACACCCCCACAGAAGCTGCTAGCCAGATTGTGGAAACAAGATGTCAGAATTGAAGCATAGTACTTTGAATCATAATGCTAGCAGGTCACGTTTACATAGCACTTCAGAATGAACAACTATTCCTCCTTGTAGCAACTGGGTGAAATAAGTAGTACTCAGATCTTCCAAAGAATTCTGATTAAATACCCTAAACTTAAATGTCTGAGGAATTCAGTGACTGGAATAAACTCCAAATCCACAAAATTAGGCAACCCGGTGGTTCGAAGGCTAAAATATAACTCTGCCTTCTCTTAAGTTCTACTGGACACTATTTATACCACTCATTTTGCCACTTAAAACTGTTATATTATCTAATTGGCTTTTTCTCTTGTTTAAGTATGTGTCAAGAAAGGAAGGGGGATTAAAGGAAGAGTACAAGAGGGGAGGGGATAAAGGAGAGAAAGAGAGGGAAGGAGAAGAGAGGGCAGACAAAATGGATTGTAAGCTTGTAGAGAGCAGAAAATCTATTTTGAATTTTATTGGCATCTCTACCAGCACCTAATGTACCGCTTTACAAATAACATGCACCAAATCAATAGGTTCATAAATTTAGAGCTGGAAGAAAAATGATAAATCATCTAGTACAATCTAATCTTAAAGATGAGCAATGTTTTAAAAATATATTTTATGTATTTTATGAAATGTTTCCCAATTACATATAACAAATTTAACATTTATTTAAAAAAAATGCAAGCCTATTTCCATATTTTCTATGTTTAAAAGGAAACATAGACAAAAAATAAAACAAGAAAAATAAAGAAAGTAAAAAAAAGCTATGATCCTATCACATTATGTTTCAGCAGTTCTCTCTCCGGAGGTGGGTAGCATTTTTCATCATGTATCCCTTGGAATTATGTTAGAGCATTGTCTTGATCTGAATAGCCATGTCTTTCACGGTTGGTCATCCTTACAATATTGGTGTTACTGTGTGCAATGTTCTTCTGATTCTGCTCACATCACTTTGCATGAGTGAGTTGATACAAGTTTTTCTAAAACCATCTGCTCAACATTTCTTATTTTTGTTGTTTTTCAGTCATTTCAGTCATTTCTGACTCTGACCTCATTTGGGTTTTTCTTGGCAAAGATACTGAAAAGGTTTGCTAATTCTTTCTCTAGCTTATCTTACAGGTGAGGTAACAGAGGTAAATATAGTTAAGTGACTTGCCCAGGGTCACTTAGATAGTAAGTGCCTGAGGCCAGATTTGAATTCAAGACTTCCTGAGTTCAGCTCTAGTGCTTATTCCATTGTACCACCAACTGCCATTATCGATTTCTTATACCACAATAATATTCCATCACAATTATGTAACAAATTTGTTTAGCCATTCCCCAATTGATGAGGATATCCTCCATTTCTAATTCTTTGCCACCACAAAGGAGATGCTATAAATGTTTTTCCACAAATAGGTCGTTTCCCTCTTTTCTCAATTTCTTTGGGATACAGACCTGGTAGTGGTATTACTAGGTCAAACGGTATACTTAGTTTTATACCTCTTTGTGCATAGTTCCAAATTATTCTCTGGAATGGTTGAATTCGTTCACAATTACACCAACAGTGCATCAGTGTCCCAATTTTTTCACATCTCCTTCAGCATTTGTCAGTTTCCTTTTATGACATGTTATCCATTCTTCTAAGTATGAGTTGGTCAAAGATGAGGATAGTTAAATTCTTTGAGATCAAGTGAACTAGGAAATATCAGAGTTGAGATCGTTGTTTGTTCATTTAAGTTCTGAAATTAATATACTGTTTAAGCACAGTAGGTTTTGGATAAATGAATATGATGTTGCTACTTGAAAATCTCAGTACACATTCACTTATCAGCTGTATGCCAAAGGGACTAAGAAAAGGCACCTGAAATGGCACCAGTAGTGAATGTCATTATGAAGAACATATAAAATGCTAGGTTGTCTAGCATAAGTCTCTACTGAATTTGAGTATTGTAATGAATCTTTGATTTTCAGTTTTGAAAATTTTTAAGTAACCAAATCGAATAGGTCACAGTTATCTTTTTTTTAAAATATCAAAAGGTCATTATGTTTATTATAGAATAAATGACCAGTGACATTTAAATCTCATTAAATGTCAGTTTTAAAAGTGTGAAAATAGCAAAACAAAAACATTCCAATTTGCTGTTATTTTTATTTCTATTGTTTAAAAGGCAGTATATTTATAAAAAACTATTAAATAGAAATTTCCTTTTTACTATCAATTACATAAGACTCTTCTGAAGATTTCTATAAATGCTGGAGCTGAATAAGACAGAAAGTTTCTTTTTTAAGACAGAAAGGATTCTTTTTTTTTCCCTCAGCTTTGGTTAGATTTTGACAGACAAATTGAGAAATGTCCTTGGCTTTTTGGAGGATATGTAACTTTCTTTAAGCACATGTACAACACATTATATACAATCCTTAAGAAATGGAATGCCATATTGTTAACTGGACTATAGGCAATTACCAACTCAGAAAGGAGTTGTTTAAAAATTCATTTATAAGTCACTTGTTTCAGACTTAGAACACATTTTTCCCTTCACAGAAATAATTCTATAAATGGAGATCAGGTTTCCAGGTCAGACTCCAAGAGCCAATTTAGTGCTCAAAGTAGCTGAAATATTATTCATTTGCAATATAGAAAAAAATAGAAAATGCTGTTGCAATGCAGTAAATGACATAAAATGTAAAAGCAATAAAATGGAGTAAGAAATAGAGTTTTTTGGTTCTTTTTTAAAAAATCTCAGATTAATTTTCTGGAACAGTAGATGAAAACTGAAAATTCTGTAGGGGGTTTCTGAGCAGTTTCAAGGACTTTAGGGAATGACAGAACTAGTAGCTCTGCTATTATATTCCCCCAGGTAATTTCATCTGCTTGGGTCAACCCCCATATGATACAGATCCTAGAATTATTTGCAATTTTTAATATAGACTTTGACAGTTGCCTGGGAACACTGAGAGTGACATCCCCAGCATCACACAGCCTGTATATGTCAGAGGAACAACCTGATCTCAGGTCTTCCTAATTCCAAGATAAGCTTCTCTACTGACTACCCCACATTCCTCAAAATTCTCTTCAAAATATAGCTTTCATTTTCCTCAATAGATATAATTAAATCATGAACTACTGTATATAGTTTATACTTATTAGCCAAGGTTAGGGTCATATTGGCTCACAGGACAAAAGAAAGAAATAGAGGGATTGGGGCAGGTAGGTGGTGCAATGAGTAGAGCACCAGCCCTTGAGTCAGGAGGACCCGAGTTCAAATCCACCCTCATACACTTGACACACTCACTAGCTGTGTGACCTTGGGCAAGTCATTTAACCCTAATTACCCTTCAAAAGAAAAAAAAAGAAATAGAGGGATGGAGAGACTTCCCTAAGTTGAGGGAAGGGTTGAAAGAGGAATGGGAAGAAGGAATGGGTTTAAAGAGGCGGTATATCCCTAGGAGAAAAGATTGTCTAAAGTGAATTTAACTGTACTATGAGCAGGGGGAGAAGTTGGAATCATGGTGTATACGTGATGTCTATAGGGAGAACCAAGAAAAGAGATTATTTTAAAAAAAATAAAGTGTTATCTCGGTTCTCCCACAACAGTGTCATTAGTTCAGGAGACCTCAGTAGCTTTCTGCATATCTACTTGATCATTTGGGTATAGCAAAAGAAGGTTAGAGTATGCTAATGAGATATGTAGGATATCTGTGATTTGTAAGCCTACTTTGATAAGGGAATACTTTAGTAATCCCTTAACTCTGATTTGAGATAAGACACTTTGTCTCTTCTAAAACTCTGTTTTCCTAACCCTTAAATGGGGAGTTTGGATTTTAATACTACTTCTGGCTCTAACATCCTGTGTGTATGTTTATAAGTGTGATGGGCAACTTGCTAGTTCCTTATACATGGCATTCCAACTTCCATCTCTCGACCCCTGCCCTATCTATTCCCTGTGTGTAGAATGGCCTCTATTCCTCATCTCCACTGCTTGGAATTATTTATTTCCTTCAAGAGTCATCTTAGGTTCCACTTTCTTCACAATGTCTTTCTTAGTCCCCACTTAGTTGCTACTACTAGTGGTAGTACCCTCTAAGGGACCTTTTTAATGGATTTTTATGTGTAAAAGAGCTATCCTATGGAGATTGTTCAGAATTGCCCTTCCAGGTTCAGATCAACAATATGAATGGTTTTGTGTCAACTTCTGGCTACATGGTAGTCCAGCAATGAAAGGACTAAATCAACTCAATTAACTCCATTGCCTTCCTATTGCCTTAAGGATAAAATATAAATCTCTCTGAAGCTTTTAAATTCCTATACAATCTGGACCCAATCTATTTTTCCAGTCGCATTGGACATCACTCTTTCTTCTACTCTCTACCATCTAGCCAAACACACATTCTCTCTTTTCCTCACATAAAGTCTTCCATTTTCTGTTCTCCTGCCTTTATACTATTGGCCTTTGCGCATGCCTGGAAGGAACTATTAGTCTTTTACATTTGAATCTTAGAGTCCCTTTTTTCTTTTAAGACATTACCATTTTCTGCTCAAAGTCTTTCCTGGTTCTCCTCCAACCTCAACTTATGGTGCCCTTCCTCTAAAACAACCTTATGTTTAATTACTATGCATATATTTGAGTGTATTCACTATATGTTTGTATTGCATATGTTTAGGATGAAAACTCTGTTTCTGGGGATTGTTTCATTCTTTGTACTTGTACCTCCAGCTCCTTCAGCTGTGCATAGCATAAAGTAGACACTCAATAAATACTTGATTGACTCACTGATTCATTGACATGATGAATCCTGAATAATCCTTTGAGTTTAGTCTCCCACTTTCCTCTGCCTAGGATAGTAGCAGGGATGGAAGTGTCACTGTGTCACTTTAAAAAAGAGAGTTTCCAATTCAGGTTCTTTATTTGACTCTACAGAAGACATCCTATAACTCTGAGACTTCCAATATTGAATAGAGAAGAGCTGGCCCTCTCTATTCTGACATCACTGTGACTTCACCCACAAGGCATCTATGAAAGAGTCTGGACTCCTGACTGCAGTTATGCTTTGTATTTTTTTTTCTGATCCAAAGTGAATGCCCCATGAAATGTGTGTTAGGTCTTGGATAAGATTTTTATTTCTTGCTGACTTCTCTTATGCCCCTGATAGAATGAATATTCTTTGAAGGCAAGAGTTACTTCAGTCTTGGCTCTGTATACCCTATGCCTATCACAATCGCTGGCAAATCACAAGTGCTTTTAAATTCTTGTTGATTCTTTGTTTGATTATGTCATCCCTCTGATTATTGAATAAAATATAATATCACTAAATGCAATCAGTGATAAGGTCACATCAGTTATTATTATCTTCAGATCTTTTGACTTTGCACATTGTAGATAAAAAATATATTGTTTTGTTGTTTTTCAGTTTTTACATGCATTTGGAATGTATTACTGATTTGAACAAATTGTCATGTGACAATCTAACACTTTTTAGTTTCAGAAACTGAAGATTTTTCTTGGTGATTTTAAAGGTGTTGAATAGGATAAATGAAGAAACGGTCTTGGAAAGATTACAAGCATAAGTCCTATGAAAAAGCAAAAAAAAAATACAAAGTATTCTTGTTTACAGAATAAGATTTGCCATTTTTTTTGTTGCTAATTTATGACCTGAAATTTTATCTGTCTTTTGATTATAACCTGAATGTGGTCAAAATAGCTAATATTTCAATAACTGCCCCCAAATTCTCATTTGAATCAACAAATAAATTGAACTTTAAAAAAAATAACTTTGATATGAATAGTGACAGAAACCAGTGTTTGATGTAAAATCTCATCAAATTTATAGTATGCTCTTCAATTCTAGCTCACTTTTCATGGATTTAAAAGGCACGTCAGAAATTGTCAGTGACCATTTCAAGTAAGTGGTTTCCTAAATAGAACCCTTGTCAGATTGCATTAGCATTGCTTGATCTTTTAGAAAACTAGAGTGTAATTAAGTGTTTGTCAATCTAATACAACTGTTGCTTAGAAGTCATTAAGGAGTATATTTCATGAATTCAACAGGCATCCTATATTTAAATTAATTCAGTTGCCAAGGGTTAGACTAGCTTCACCTGATATGTACAGTACTCCCTTAGAAGTTGGAATAATGATAAGAAGTGTATATCTAGAACCAAAAAAGGAATTGATTAAAGAGACTATCTTAAAAATACGATTTATATTTGTTTACTGCCTTTGAACCTAGATGCATTAACCACCATTGGCAAATATTGTGCGTGACTGGATTAACAAATCACGTTTTCTCATATTTGAAAGGAAAACATGATGAGCAAAAGTGTGCAGAGGTCTCTTTTTACTGGAGGGTTTATTGCCTTTGAATTCTCCAATGAAGGGTAACTCAGTGCAGCCCCTTTTTATGCACAATATTATAAGCTGAAAATTTCTACAAAAACCACTAAATTTTCATCTTGGTAGGACAGAACCTTTAAAGGATTTGAGCTTAGGTTTTACTCTTTAATAGAAGGGAATGAAAAGCAGAGCAAGGGGAATAAGTAAGGAAACTATTGAAATATTTTAGGCTGAAAGCTTTCATCTGGGATGTTTGAATGAATCAAAAATTTTTGTTTTGTTTTGTGGAGTGAATTGATTTATTTTGTACCCTCTCCAAGCATCAGAATAACCAACCATTGTTTTAAATATAGAAATAGGGGCAGGTTTGTCAATGGTTGCTGAGTGAGATGTGGTTGATGTTCATGAAATTATATGAATTGAAATCTATAATCATATATTCTGGAATGTATGAATACAATTGATGTTCTTGAAACACATAAATTCACTACTTCTGACAGCTGGATACAATGAGTTATTTAATACATTTCTAGCCCCTTCTCTTGGAACATGGTGTTTCACTCCAACATCAGAGGCAGTAGTTTAAAGAGTAATGATAAAGTAGGCCTTCATTGGTGGAAAAAGTAATAGGTTTTCCAGAAAGAATTTCTGGGTTCATCTTGTGACTTCATATTACTAGCTCAGTAACTTTACCTTGGTAAACTTCAATTTCTTTACCTATAAATAAGGTTTATAATGTTTGCTTCATATGATTGTTGTAATAAAAGGGAAATTAGAGCTATTATAATTCCATTGGTTGCTGTCCTTACTTGTTGATAAAAATGATTTTGAATAATATAATTACCTACCTCTCTACGAGACTAATTGCTATGGTAAAGGGCAGTGGTTAATTCATTCCCCCAATAGTCTTTCTTGCCCCATTGTCATCACAAAAGAAAAAAAATCGGAACCTTCTTTTGGATCTGAGAAATTGAATTTGACTACATAATAGTTCAGCTTGTTTTCTTTTATCCCCCTCTGGGAAGATATTACCAGCAATAGCAAAATTTGACTTCAGAGTCATCTATTTTGTTTAAACTGGAACCTCTCTGAAGAAATAAATTGTCTTTTGTCATTAAGTCACTGTGAACAACCATTTAGTGTGTTTATGTGTTTTCCAATGACTTTAATGGCAATTATGTATATTATTCATTGTGAAATTATGTCAAATTAAATACTTCATTTTGCTCCTTCTAAATGAATTGAACCTTCACTCAATGGGTCAAAAATTATTTCATTTAAAATTATGTTGTTCATTTAAATTATTTATTGATTTCTGCTTAGTTCATCAAAAGAAGGTTAGTTATAAAAGAATGACATTTTTCAGCCATGGAAACTCAAAAAGACCTCCCAATAAGTCATAGGATATTTGTAACCTGAATCATTGGCTTCAACTATTTTAAGTATCACAGAAAATGCTTGATGGGCTAAGAAATATCAAGATAATTATTGGCCTTTCTAAGGGGGTGGGGAGATGGCTATTTTTTTTCTCCTGATTTTGCGATGCTATTTGCTCATTGTTGCTTTCAGAAAATCCATATACAGAGATTTTAAGTGGTAATAAATGTCATTATGACACCATTACTATTGAAGAACAAAGACAATGCATCTAAGGTCTATCTTTTCCCGAATTTGAATATTGAAAAAAAATAATAATTAAGAAAAAGGCTTATGCTTGTTTCTAAGAGATCTTTAAAAAAACTATATTTAATTAATATATTTGTTTTTACATCACCTAGATATATAAAACATGTATATGTGTGTATGTGCATGTGTGCATGTGTGTGTTTGTGTGTGTGTGTGTATGTGTGTGTGATAGCAAAGATCTAGAAACAAGATTGAAGTCCAATAACTGAGAAATGGTTAAACAAACTATTACATAATTAGTATTGGGCTGTAAGAAATGATGAATATAGAGAATCAAGGTTAAAGTTACATGAAGTGATACAAAGAATATAGTCTATAAAAATAAATAGAAAGAGTAACTACCACAAAATACTAAAAAAATGAATACTGGGAAATGATAAAGAACAACCTCAATCCCTCAAAAGGTCCTATGAAAAGTAATTTTCAGCCATTCTTTTGCACATCCAGGGAATGGGGGTGTGGGAGAAAAGTCTATGGCTATGAAAGATGAGACATAATCTCAGACTTATTTGACATACTGATTGGTTTTATCAAATTTTTTTCTTATATAGTTCTTTTTATTAAAAAAAAACTTAATTATAAGCAATGGCTCTTTGAGACATGAGAGAGGGAGTAATACCTGGGGCCATTTAGGTGATATTAAAGCAAATAAATCAATTAAATATAGTTTACAGAAAAAAAAGATCTATTATGTTATTTTTCTCAATTCTCCAAGAATTTCTTATCACATTTTGCGGGCTTCTGAGATTTTTTTTCACAAAATTTACTTGATTATTCTTGTCTGTGGCTGATTCAGAATAGTCGCCTGAGAACTTATGATCAATATTTAAATGAAATGTGATAGTCATAGGTTATTTTATATTTACTTATTCATAGTGGTAGAATACAAGCATAGGCACTGGGTACACCTTGAGTTGATTTGGCTAAGAGAAACTTCGTTGTCTTAGTTGCCTATCATATTTTCTCCAGCCAAACATTAGGGGATACCAGGAAATCCATGTTTTGTTTTGTTTTTTTCTTTTATATATAGCTGACCAGGAAGTAATATCAGGAGTCTGAGCCTTTGGTTCCCTGAGCCAATCAAGTATTAAAGATGGTTTCAGCTTCTTTTAAGGAAAATAAAAAGCTAGTCTAACTTGTATGGAGACAACGGTTAGAGTATTATTCCTCCCACACAAATAATTTTAATATATTTTACTGATTTTTTTTTATTTTTATATTGCCTAAATTTCTCCATACATTCTTTCCTTCCCTTCCTAGCCAGTGAGACTTCCCTAATAAACTTTTTTTAAAAAATTTAAATAGAAAAAGAAGATAAGAAAAAATAATCAGTATAATTAGTCAAAGCATCATCATCATCAACAACAAAACCTGACATTAAAGGGAATGTTCCGTATCTATAGAACCACTTTGCAACAATTCTTATAAGAACCTGCCCTCCCTTTTTTCATTGTGTCTATATTAACCAATGTGAATAGAAAGAACAGTAAATACTCTCCACTTACTTTAGAGATTTTATTGGCTTAGATATCTTAGAACGATTTAAATCTGACACTTCTGATGATTCATGTTGAGAGAAATGGAATCATTTATTCCAGCAAAACCAACAAAAGGAAAATAGAGTATCTCTAGGATAGGAGTTCTTAACTTTTTTTTTTTTTTGGTCATGAAACTTTTTCAAAGTCTTGTGAAGCTGATGGACTCCTTATCAAATACTATGATTAAATTTATAACATGAAAGTATGTAAAAACTGATATTAAATGGTTTTCAAATTGTTTTTAGAAAAAATATTCACCAACATCAGGTTAAGAACCACCAATCAAGGGATTGTAAAATCTGTGGAAGGAAATGGAAGATTTTAGAATCACGGGTGTCATTGTCATCAGTATTGTCAGTTGAAGGTATGTGAGTTAGGAAAGAAATAGTTAATATCAGAGAACTGAATTTGAATTTCAAGGACAGGAATAAGGGACTATTTCTTGGGAATTGAGGGCTTGATTGAGGTCTGAGAAGGGAAAAAATACTGAGACAATTGCAGATCTGGTTAAAATATCTTTAAAATGAAAATGAAAAGGAAAGGAGACAACAATCTTTATACAATATTTAACACAGATGTTATTAAAGAGTAGCAAGAATAATAAAAAGAATAATAGTACAAATGTCAAGAAATTCATATGAGTTAATATCTAGAATTAAGAGCAATAATTCTCACATCCTTGGATGTCTAGTCACCAGTGCACAGAGAAGAGATAAAAAAATAAGTATTCCCATAGTCTAGATTTTGGAAATCCAGGTTTTTGCCAAGTTCAGAGAAAATATAAATAGGATTCTTGCCATAAGATTTTATGGAGGTAATCAGCTTAAAAAGAACAAGCCAGTCTTGATCATTTCTTGTCAAATAAATTCAAAGGATCCTAATGAGGAAGAAAAATAGGACCAATCAATAAATATTCATTAAGCACCTACTGCCAGGCATTTTCTAAGAGTTGGGGATACAAAAAGAGTCAAAAGACAGTCTCTGCCTTTGAGTGGCTTACATTAATGGAGGAGATAGCATGCAAACAAATATGTACAAAGGAGGAAGACACTGGCATTAATAGGGATTCGGGAAAGTTCCCTGTCCAAGGTGAGATTTAAGTTGGGACATAAGGAAGCCAGGGAGGTCAGTATCTAAGATGCAGCAATTATTTTATTCTTTGTATTTGTATTCCCACTGCCTAACACAGCCCCATTGCATATAGTAGGAATTTAACCAATGCTTCTATATTGATTGATCAATGAATAGGTTTCTAAAAAGAAGAATGCGGTTACAAAAGAAATTTAACCAATTAGTTCTTTTTAAAATAAATATATAGAATGACAAAAGGGAGAATATCAGGCCCATTATGTCCAAAGAAATTACAAAGGTGGTATTTGTACATGACTTTTAGTTTACCAAAAACTTTATCTTTGATTGCTTTATTTGTCCTGCATAGTAACCCTATAAGGTACGGAGAGAAAAAAATAATTGTTTTTATTTTACAGATGAAGAAATTGAGGCTCAGAAAGTTTAAATGATTTGCTCAAGGTCAACTAGCTAATAAGGGTCTGCAGTGGGAGTCCAGCCAAGTTCTCCCTAAATTGAACTCTGAAACTTTAAACACCATATTTTATTATTGACACTAGTGAAGGATGCTAAGGACAATAAAAAGAGGTTTTAATGCTGTGCTGAGAGGAAAAGGAAAACAAAAGAAGGGATAAGAGTGCTGCTTGGTGAAGAGAGGAGGATGGAAATAAATAATAGGAAAAATGCAATATTACTTCCTTTTTTCTTTCTTTTTTCTTCTTTAATACCAAGAAAAATGATCTTCTGACTTGTATATATATTTTTTGGGGGGGATGGTCAAAAGAGAACTGAAACTTTGAGATAAGTGATATATATCCATATATATATACATACATACACACATATGTGTGCATATTCACATACTACATACACAAATACATACATATATGTGTGCGCATATACATACATGCATGCATACATATACATATATATATTCCGTTCATGGAAACAATTCCTTTACAAGCTATATTTCTTAAATTTGAAATTGAACTATCATTCACCACACTACTGTGGCTCCCCTCCCCACCCCTTACCCATCACCTTCATGTAATTGAACACTGTACATTAACTTTTGTTGCAACACAATTCATGGGCTTTAGGTTCTAGAAATGCTGCCCCTATGTTGGATTGCTCGTCTCTTTCCTGCCAACCTCTATAAATTATCTATTGTGCTAATAATTAGGATTAATTAGCACCAGTTATGTATCAAATCTGGTCCCCTTCAGCATGCACCCAGTATGATGCACAGAGATCTAACTGCAATATTACAAAATACTTCACTCACCTCATCCCACTTCTTCCTATATCCTTTCTCCAACCACTTTATATGTAAAAAGATCAATTCTCCTTTTTAAAATGATAAGCTACATATATCTGAGGCCTGAAGAAGCATAACTTGTAAAATGTCTTGTTGAAAAAGGCAGTTGTTCATTCTATCATCCTTTTTGAGACTCAATCACCAACCCAATTAAAATAAATGTGCACCTGTGTCTATAGACCTACATGTAAACCAATAAATACTATACAGTACAATACTATAAAATGAAGTTAGTTTGGTTTATCTCACAAGACAAAGACTGGATACACCAATCTTTCTAATTGCATGTGGTTTTCTCAACATATTTAACAATGCTTGGAACATGGAACAATGCTTGGAATTATGGCATATAAAATGCCAATAATAACATAAAATTATCAAATTTTTAGATGATACAAAACTAGGAAATATATTTGATTACAGAGTGAGAATCCAAAAAATATCTCTCTGTAGCTTAGAAATGTTTGGCCAAATCAAACAAAATCAAATTTACCAGGGAGAAAAGTGATGTCTTACATTTGTATTAAATAATCACCTCATCAAATACTCGAAATATTCAAATGGGATTGTGATCCTATTGATTCCACAATTCCATTCAATGATGCCAATCACAGCCCAACCAAACCTGCCTAACCTCCTTTATAATTTTGCCCAGGACTTCCTAAAGGAGCAACTCAAGAAGGTTTTTCTTTCCAGTGTCTTCTCCCACCCCAACTTTGTTCTGACTTTGCAAGAGTACAAATACTGCAGTCTAGGTGTCTATCAGCGAAACACTATGGCTGTCCCAAATTCTTCCCATGTGACCAGCTCAACTACATTTTCTATCATAATTCCTTGATGACATTTTTCCAACTCCTCTTCAGAGTTCCCTTTTGCAGCCTTCTTCCCACTTCCATACATCTCTCCTTTGCAGTCTGTGTGATACTCATTTTCAGTTACACAAATGCAATTATATTCCGTGGTTTACTACTATATAGGGAAACTGGTAGTCTGTTAGGGCAGGTCAAAATGAATAAAGATTTGAGGCCATGTAGAGTGAAGCCTAGAGTATAGGATGAGAGAACTGATAATGACACAGAAGTTTTCTGCATGGATGCCACATTTTAGAAAGAGCATTGTACTGCTTTCAGAAAATCACTGTCAAATCAGACTGAATTTTCTCAGGTTCACATTTGATTTATCTTTTCCACTTAAATCTAAACATTTGTTTATGGCATTTTCTTCTAGCATCATATTCTTTTTTTCTTTTTTTTAACTTTTTAAAATATTTTTAGTTTTCGGCATTGATTTTCACAAGAGTTTGAATTACAAATTTTCTCTTCATTTCTACCCTCCCCACCCCTGCCTTCAAGAAGGCATATATTCTGATTGCCCCATTCCCCAGTCAGCCCTCCCTTCTGTCATCCCACTCCCCCCATCCCCTTTTCCCTTACTTTCTTGTAGGGCAAGATAGATTTCTATGCCCCATTGACTCTATATCTTATTTCCTAGTTGCATTAAAAAAAACATTTTTTTGAACATCTGCTTTTAAAATTTTGAGTTCCAAATTCTCTCCCCTCTTCCCTCCCCACCCACCCTGCCTAAGAAGCCAAGCAATTCAACATAGGCCACATGTGTATCATTATGTAAAACCCTTCCACAATACTCATGTTATGAAAGACTAACTATATTTTGCTCCTTCCTATCCTATCCACCTAGGTTCAATGTTCTCCCTTGACCCTGTCTCTTTTCAAAAGTGTTTGCTTTTGATTACCTCATCCCCCTATCTGCCCGCCTTTCTATCATTCCCCCTTGTTTTTATCTCCTTCCTCCTTCTTTCCTATGGGGTAAGATACCCAACTGAGTGTGTATGTTATTCTCTCCTCATGTCAAATCCAATGAAAGCAAGATTCCCTCATTGCCCCTCACCTGCCCCCTCTTCCCTTTCTATAGAAGTGCTTTTTTGCCACTTTTATGTGAGAAAATTTACCCCATTCTATCTCTCTCTTTCTCACTCTCTCAATATATTCCTCTCTCATCCCTTAATTTGATTTTAGTTTTTAGATATCATCCCTTCATATTCAACTCACCCTGTGCCTTCCATATGTGTGTGTGTGTGTGTGTGTGTGTGTGTATACATATATATGTATATTCCTTTCAGCTATCCTAATACTGAGGTCTCAT
>CM053626.1:267175312-267203387 GCA_028646595.1 Phalanger gymnotis
TATCCCAAAGAGATCACACAAGCGGGGAAAGGATCCATATGTACAAAAATATTTATAGCAGCGCTATTCGTGGTAGCTAAGAATTGGAAATCAAAGGGATGCCCATCAATTGGGGAATGGCTGAGCAAGCTGTGGTATATGAAGGTAATGGAATACTATTGTGCTATAAGAAATGGGGATGATACGGACTTCATAACAACCTGGAAAAACCTACAGGACATAATGCTGAGTGAACGGAGCAGAGCCAGGAGAACATTATACACAACCACAGATGTATTGATTCTGTGATGACTAACCCTGACAGACTTTGCTCTTCTCAGCAACACAAGGTACAAAGACAACTCCAAAGGACTCATGATGGAGAATGCTATTTTACATTCAGAGAAAGAACTATGAAGTACGAATGCAGATTGAGGCCCACTTCATTCTCACCTTTTTTCCCCCTTTTTTCTCTTTCGTTTTTGTTTTTGGGGTTTTTTTTTGGTTCTGTTTCTTCTTTCTCATGATTCATTCCATTGGTCATAATTCTTCTCCACAACTTGACTAGTGTGTAAATTAATTCAATGCAAAGTTATACGTGGAAGTTATATGGGATTCCATGCCATCTTGGGGAGGGAGGGGAGGAAGGAGGCAAGAAAATCTGGAAAAATTATGTAGAACTGAGTGTTGTAAACTAAAAATAAAAAATAGTTAAAATTAAAAAAATAACAATGTATTAAATTTAATATTAAAAATAGAAGGCCACATTCAACTTTAAAAAGGTAGAGAATTCAAAATCTCATTATATCTATCAATTTATTAATTTTAAAAAGCAGTTCAATTAGTAGAGCAAAAGACAGTCCTCAAAGCTCTTCTCCAAAAAGTTGGTTCTCATGTATATGTGAAGGTCATAGGGTTTCTTGCACACACAATGATCTTTGCATTGTACGTATCAAATGAGGCATAAAATAGGGAGACACCTTCTCACAAAAGGATACTTGCCACTATCATGGAAGAGGTCTTGTTCAGATTCCAAGAGGAAGAGAGATTCTCTTTTAAAAGTAACTCTATAGATTTTTTTTGGATCTGCCAAGAATAAGAACCTCCTAGGAATAAAAAACTAAGGAAATAAGTATTTCTTAAGCACCTACTAGGTACCAGGTTTTATGCTAAGAGCTTTACAAATATTGTCTTATTTGATTCTCCCAGCAATGGATGGTAGGATGATTTTATTATCCTTATTTTATTGTTGAGGAAAATGAGGCTAATAGAAGTTAAGTGAATTGTGCTGTGCCATACAACTATCTAGTAGCTGAGGTCACATTTGAAATCAGGTCTTCCTAGCACCAGATCCAGTATTGTGTTCATTGCACCATCTAGTTGCTTCTAACATAAAATCCATGATGAGGCACTATCAACATAAAGAAAAAAAGAATGAAGAATTCCTATTTCCCAGACTATGAAATGTAGTTGGATGGGTGGTCCACTCAATTAATCACATATCCTACAAAACATGTACAATGGAGTAGACTCAGAATTGAATACTAGGAAGTGATCAGAATACATTCATTTGGGGAAATTTCTTAGTGTAATCCATGATTCCAAACTACTCTCTGACATACAGACAAATGCACATAATAAAGAATACATAGGATATCATATGGCAAAAATATATGATAAAGCACATAGGTAAACATCTTTTTTAACCACTAATATTCTTCTTGTGATACTATAAGAGCAGGAATCATGGGATAGCACAGTGTCTGAAGAATAAAAAGTGTGGGTTACTCAAAATGCAATGGAAAGATGTGTAGGTATAAGTAGACTGTAACATATTAATGATGACTCAAATGAAAGAAGAAATGCAGAACACTGTATCTAGAAAATGTGTAGTAAGAAAAGAATTTGAATGAGTGAAAGTACTAGATAATAGATGAACAAACATACTGTGTGGTGCATTGTTACCCAAGGAATGTTAAAAGACACGGACCACCTCTAGAGTACCATGTAGATCAGAAGTATCAAACACAGCACTGAACATTCCTGTGTTCTGCATGAACCAGATTAAAATTCAGTTGGAAAATATCTAACAAAATAAATGAAAATAAAATAGAACATAGATAATGTTACTATGTTTTTTCTAAGTTAGTCACCAAAGAGATCTTTATGTATGGTTTAATTTCTATTTGCATCTGCTACCACTGGTATGGATCTTCAATACAGTAATTATGGAAGAATATTGACAAGAATCAAACAGGATGAGAAGGTAGGGATGGAGATGTAATGGGAGTGTTTATATTAGTGAGATTATATTAAGATAAAAATATGTAATTGAGTATATTGCTGTCCAAGTGAACAAAGTGTTGAAATATTCATTGCTTTCTTCAAAAACTCAAAATATTTTTGGGTTAATCAATATTTCCACTCCTTCTACCAATGAAAATCTTGTCCACTTTGAGCCTTAGTAAATACTCACATAGCAATTAAAGTTTAAAAAAATTAAAAATTAAATCATCGTCAGGTGAACAAATGTGGAAGATAACTGACAATTGTTTTTACTAACTCAACTACCTGCTTTATAATCACATACTCATGCCTTGAACCTTGATTTTCTGCTTAAAACACTGCCTTTTAAGGAACTGTCTTCAGTGAGCTCTTGCCCTACCTCCTTTCCAAAGACAAAATATCTACAACACCACTTATCCCAGCCCTACCTCCATTATGAAGGTATTTTAGACAAGTCTGTCTCCAGGGAGATACATGATGTATCCAGGCTTAAAACAGTTGTATTGGTACATTCTGCCAGCCACTTCTTGTTTGAGATAATGGTTGACATGATATCCATTCTTCCTCTTTCTTAGATAGAACCTAAATCCTATTAATCAGTAATAGCATTTTAAAAAATTTACAGACCCTTATGACTGTCCTAAAAGGGGGAAGTGGCAGGCTTCCTTTCATCATTTGTCTAGGGAGAGCTGAACTTACAGAAGAAAGTCCATGTTTAAAGGCAGGTCTCAGATCTAGATAGAGTTCCCTGAGAGACTAACCAAAGAAACAAATGATCGGTCTAAGTAAAGTTGACCTCAAAGGCACTTTTTCCCTTCAGTGAGAGTAGCAAGAGAATAGGCAACAAAGAAGAATGCTGGACAGCTTAGTGTTGGATCGACATATTATCTGCTGCCAAGATGTTTGATATCAGTGGGGCTTAAAACTGTTCAGAATATTCTTGAGCCCCAAGAAGCTGAGGCTCTGGGCTAGATATGCTGAAAAATAAGGCTGTTCCATTAATGAACTGCTTATGAAGACACAAATTAGTCCAACTGTTCTAGAATTTTAAAAATGGAATTATACTAGTCTCTAAATTGTACATGTCCTCTGATCAAATCGATTCTGCTTATTGGTTTGTACCCTAATGACATCAAAGATAGAGGGGAAATTTTATTATATGTAAAAAATATTTATAGCAACCTTCTTGTGGTATCAAAGAATAGGAAGAAAAAAAGAAAACAATCATTTATCTACCTACTATATGCCAGACAACGGGATAAATTCTTTAAAATTTATTTGATCCTCACAATAATCTGGGGAGGCAAGTTCTGGTCTTATCCTCATTTTGCAGTTGAGGAAAGTGAGGCAAACAATGATTAAGTGACTTGTACCAAGTCACATAGCTATTAATGGTTTAAGGTTGAATTGAAACTAAAGTTTCCATGACTTCAGACCCACCAGTCTATGCCCATAAATTGGTGAAAGACTGAACAAATTGTAGCATATTGATGGAATTACTACTGTGCCATTAGGAAACAGCAAAATTGGGAATATGTGCGTGTGTGCATATGTGTGCATACTTATATGTACATATGTACACGTTTACTTCACTTCGCATACAAGGTGGAGAAGAGAGACAGACAGAGAGACAGATAGAGAGCATTGAAAAAAGTCAAATACCCCCCTGCTTTGTGGATACAGTGTCCCGTTTGAGCCTCACTTTAGAAAACTACTGGGTCAATGAGAAAGCCTGTGAATATGCCCAGATTTGGGATATGGATTCTTATTTGAGAAACAGCAAAAAGGTCAATGTCACTGTACGAAAGAGCATGTGGGGAAGTAAAGTATAAAAAGCCTAGAAAAGCAGAAGGTCAGGTGATGAACGGTTTGGAACACTAAACAACAATTCTTATGTTTGATCCTAGAGAAAACTGGAAACCGTTGGAGTTTATCCTCTGCTGTTTCCCTGTTGCTTACAAACACCTACGTCTCCCTCACCATCATTTGATACATTTATTCTGGCTACATAGGGCACCTAGTGGATAGAGCTCCCAGCCTAGAGTCAAGAAGACCTGAGTTCAAATCCAGCCTCAGATGCTTCCTGGTTGTGTGACTCTGGGCAAGCCATTTAATCCTGTTTGCTTCAGTTTCCTCATCTGTAAAACGAGCTGAGGAAGGAAATGTCAAACCACTCCAGTATCTTTGCCAAGAAAATCCCAAAAAGTCATGAAGAGTCCAACATGAGTGAAATAACTGAACAATAACAACAAATTCTGGCTCCCTCTCATTCCACAGCACTCTTCCCTTTTGTGATTAAATTCCTTGCAAAGTCCATCTATAATAACTGCTTCCACTTCCTTTCTTCTCACTCTTTTCTTAACTTTTTACAATTTGGCTTCTAACCTTATCATTTAACTAAAAATTATGCTCTACAAAGTTACTAATGATCTGATTACCAAATCTAATGATCTTTTGCCAATAATTGTCTTCCTTGACCTCTCCTTGGGTTTTTGACACTTTAAATCATCCTCTTTTCTTTGATATTCTCTTTTTTCCTAGGTTTTAGTGACACAATATCTTTTTTGTCTTTACCTATACCACACCTCAGTTCCACTTGTAGAATTGTCATCTAGGTCATGCCTGTTGTTTGTATGTTAACTGCTACCACAGGGCTCTGCCAGGCCCTCTTATCTTCTAACTCTACACTGTTTCACTTGGTGATCTTACCAGCTCCCATGGATTCAATACCATTGCTATGCTGATGATTCTCAGATTTACTTATCTTGCCCTAACCCCCTCTGCTGACATTTAGACTCAGTCTACAACTGCCTATTATCCATCTCTGACTGGATGTTCTGAAGATATTTAAACTAAACATGTGCAAAACTGAACTGATCATCATTCCTCCCTCTTTTTTTTCTTCTGTTGACCTGAAAGTTTGGTTAAAGGAGGCAAACGAGCTAGGTAATAGAAAAATTTATATTACTTATTCATTTATTCCCTTAAGCATAGCAGAGAGGCATACATGTATACAGTCAGAAAAAGTCTGACTGCTCAACAAAAGAATGAAAAAGCTTATATACATTTTTAACAGTCACAGTTCAGTATGTTTGTATTACTCAATTTTATGATCCCTTTGTATGTTTAACCATGATAAAAGACAAGGATTTTTCTTAATGGAATAGGTTGTAAATGCAATAAGATAGTGTTGACAAGGGTCAGCTGAAACTACAACCCAGTGTTTCTGTGTTTAATTTACCATTAACATTCCATAGCATAGTATACGCCCATAAAATATTAAGCAAGATAGTTTCTCGAGATTAGGGTCTCATTCTTTAACGGTTAATAGGGCAAAGAATCTTCTTAGGTCAGCCCAATCTGGCCTTGTTGACAGAGGAAAAGGTATTCTCTGGGCAAACTTCAGAGAACAAAGAAACTTAAGTTCAACTCTTCTTCCAGTTGATTATCAATTCAGGCTCTGGCCCTTACTGAAATTTACAAAAATGATATAAAATGGTATTAAATGATCCTCACTTCCTAACTTTGGTGTTGCCATCAGAGCTACCACTGTCCTCCTAGGCTTGCAACTCAGGTCTCATTCTGTACTTGCTACTCTCTTACTCCTCTCATTCCTCATATCCAATTTTGGATTTGGTATTCCTTACTCCCCCAAATAGTCTTCTATCCAGTCATATGAGGTGGGGCTCAAATGAGATAATGGATATAAAGCATGGGGTGTTTCCCTTTTATCAATACCTAGTTCCTAGCACATTACCTGACATGATAGTGGGCATTTGATCAATGTTTGTTGACTGAATTATCAATTATGGTTGTCATCTTGTAAATCATTCTCCTGGTTTCTCTCTCTCTCTCTCTTTCTCTCTCTCTCTCTCTCTCTCTCTCTCTCTCTCTCTCTCTCTCTCTCTCTCTCTCTCTCTCTCTCCTTCTCTCTCCCTCTCTCTCCCTCCTTCCCTCCTTCTCCTCTATGCTTCTCTCTCATTTTCTGACCCCTATCTAAGTTGGTGAATTGGTCTAATTACTGTCAAGTTGATACTGAAGGCTTTTGCAACTTAAGGAAAGCCTTTAAAATTCTTTGTGCTCATCTTTTTTTTTTCCTTCACTCACTAAAGTACAGCGAGCAGTGCTTTCCATTACCTGCTTCAAGGGCTACTTTTAGAATTAATATGTGTAAAATACTGTACATGGACTTCTCAGAATGAAAAGACATAAGTGCTCCAGGTAATTAAAGGCTGATGCATTAAAATCTGTTCCAGAAAATCTTCAAAAGGGCAAGGCTCTACTTTACACAAAACCAGACCTTCCTATTGTTCTTTGTGAATAAGGGAGCATCTCTTTTACATATGTAGCTGCCACTGAAGAGGACACTTGTATATAGCAAATGCTGCATACACTTGAATGGGTTGATCAGATCAAAGATTTTTAAGTAAGCTAAGCTTATTATTAATATTTTCATCCTTGCTAGTTCTTGAGGTTCTCTGGATTTCATTTTAAAGTAGTATTAAGAAAACAAAACAACCAGAGAAATATTGGTACTGCAGTCAGCCGCTCCCTCCACACTCCACCCCCAGAACTGGAAATTTGGGATTTGTTGATTCTTTGCATACTTTTCTTTAGGGAAGTATATCTAGGGAAATACATTACCTAAATTCATTCTACACAGATTTGGAACAAATAGAGGCATTACACCTTAATAGGCTAAGCAATGCTCTGGAGGTCTGAGTTCCACAGTAAGCTCTTAATAATACTGATGGAGTGACTGACAGGATGATTTAGTAACCCTGGATAAAGTTCTTTTCTTCTTTGGGAGAGTTTCCTCATTGAGAAAATGGAATCTTAATTCTGATTTACATTAGACCCATACTGAGTAATAACTAATAAAATTGCTAACTATTCTGTGAATGTAACTCTGGGTAATATGACTTCTAGAGAAAGGATGATTACTTTTTCACCCAACTTGCAGGAAATTTCCATTGAGGGAAATTCCTGTCTATAAATTCAGAAGTCACTTTTCTAGAATTTTTAGTCTTAGAAAATTATATAGAATAGAGTGAGGGGGATGGGAGGCAGATAGGATCATTGATTTAGAGCTGGAAGGAATATTAAAAACCATTAAGCCAAACCCCTTTCATTTTATAGATAAGAGAACTGAGGTTCAGAGAGGAAAAACTGCCTGTATTTATGCAAGTAGTGTCTAAGGTAGTATTCAAGTTCAGGTCTTCCTGACTTCAAGTTGAGAGCTCTGTCCATGATACTATCTAGTTCTGTTTAGGGACATATAGCCATTTTGTTCCAGAAGGGAGGCTTGAATCCAGAATTCTGACCCCAAGACCCACCATCTCACTGTCCGCCACAATAGCTGCTTTTTGTTAATGACAGGTGCTTTAGGCTAACGACAATCTCCAAAAGCATATGGAGTATCTGTGTATGATGATGGTGGGAGAAGAAAACCTTAGAATAAAGAGTAAAATATACCCACTATTGTGTGTGTGTGTGTGTGTGTGTGTAAAAACAGCCAAACAGATGAAATAATAGACCCCGGCCTAGACCAACAATCCTACTTCTGCAACTCCCCCCACTTGTCTAAAACTTCCTGTAATTCCTGTATTTTTTTCCTCTCCCTTCAATTCAGCACTTCTATACCTGTTCTCACAGTTTTGTCTTCCATTTTTCTGATGAGGAAACTGAAAAAGTGACAAAGGAAGTGACTTGGCTAAAGTCGCAAAGATTATGGGGAGTCAGCACTCCTGACCACAAATCTAATATACTTTTCAATAAATTTTTCAAACCTTAATTGACTGTGTAAATGCCAGTTTTTGTTATTATTACAGAATTTGAAATTTTAGTAATAACTCTTATGTTTTATAATTTTTTATAAAGAGATTATCACTAATACATTAGCAGTGATTTTCTGGAAGTCATTTTGTTATATTTCATTTGTCATGGAGGTGACTTAAAGCTATATCAGGGATTACACTATATAAGCTTCAGACATATATTATCAGACTAGAAATGTCTTGAGCATGGGTCCTTTGGTAAACCATACATGCTATTCAGGAAAACTTGCTTGCCTAATTTTAGCAGCATCATCACTAGGTAGTAGGCTACTAGATGGTGAATGTATTAGCTACATGACCCGTGAAATAAACATAAATGTAAAATGAATCTTTAGTTCTGTGCAACCTTCTTCAATATCTGCAATGATCTTGTCAACAGGTAAAGTGAGGTAGAGTAAGAAGCATGTTGTTAGGTCATTTTAGTGGTGTCTGACTCTTTGTGCCCCACTGGGAGTTTTCTTGGCAAAGATACTGAAGTAACTTGCCGTTTCCTTCTCCAATTCATTTTATAGATGAGGAAACCAAGGCAAACAAGGTTAAGTGACTTACCCAGTGTCACACAGCTAGTAAATGTCTAAGGCCAGATTTGAATTCAAATCTTCCTGACTCTAGGCCTAGTGATCTATCCACTGTGCCCCCTAGAATTACACAACTCTTAAGTTATCCTCAAACATCAATTCAATAAATGGGACTCTGCATATGACATCATTGTCCAGGGACTAATATATTAATGCTAATACTTAATCATAGATATATCTAAATTTTCTCTACATATGAACCCAGAAGATATAAAGGACCAGTAAGTAAATGGAGAGAATGACCACAGGTTTTCTTGAAAGAAGTGAATAAAATAGTTTGTGGGAATGGTTTTAACACATCACCAAATGCTGTATGATAAGATATTTGGTCATCCTGTTTCACAATGAATGCGACTGGAAAATATATATCTTCCTGTTCTATAAAGCATTGGTGTTAAGCTCAAATAGAAACAGATCCTTATAGGTGGCATATTGAGTTAGAAAACCACAAATTAACATTATCTATGTTTTATTATATTTGAACTCATTTTGTTACACATTTCCCAATTACATTTTAATCTGGTTTGGGCCACACTAAAGAGTGTTGATCCAAGCTGGAGTATGACATCTTTGCTGTAGAGGCTGAAGAATTAGAGATTTTTTATTGCATCCTTAAAATCTTCTAAAATAAACCAATATGAAAGTGATATAAAATAAATCAACATGTCCAAGGATTTATGATGACCTCAGTGTGAAAGTAGGCCATGGGGAAAACAGCATAAAAGAAAAACAAGTTGGAAGATCGGGTCAGGAATTTATTTTTTAATGTGTATGAATGCTTGTAGACTATTAAGAAGCCTAATATTTACATTATATATATATGTATATATATATATATATATATACATCTCCTTTAAGAAAAGAGGCAGAAGCCAATGAGTATGACAAAGAACATCATAAAAAAGTGATTACATAATAACACACTGATAATGACCAGGTAATACCATGTGAAAATCAATTATTGACGCATTACAAAGTTCGCACTCAACAAATTATTAAGTGAATAATGGAAGACAATATATATGATTATAATAATTGCAAACTGAAATTTTAAATTAAGTAGCTTACTTTGAATAGGAAAAAGTTAAGACATTTGCTCTATCACCATTGCTTAGAGAAACATAAATGATGTAAGAGTCACCACAATGAAAAACCACAAAATATATCAACCTTCAAACATTTATGTCTTTGTCAACCAAAGAGATCTACAGACATTTGATTTAGAGTGTCAGCTCTTTTGCAAAACATCAAGCAAGATTATGGAATTTATAAATAATATGACCTCACCAAACAAGAAAAAATAGTATGACAATACCATGTGAGATCTACATATACATGTATATAGAGTATCCACTTGGAGTACTGGTTCATGCATATTCTCATATGCACAATAATAAAAGCAAAGACTTTGAATTAACTCAGAGAACAATATAAAAACTACCCATTGCCTGTTGATCTGATACCCACAAAGACTGTTTTCAGTAGAAGGAATTTAGAAGACGGACATTTTTTAGCAGATTGCAATGCCTTCTTCATCACTAGAAGACAGTCAAGTCTACAGCCAGCTGGACTACTCTCCACATAATGACAGCACTGCTTCGTGGTTGGCTCCAAAATGTGTTTTTACACATTTGTATCCTGAGTAAATTATGGGGGATGAAGTGATGGCAAGTTTAAAATATGGAATTTATTATATTTTGGTTCTTATAAAAATAATAGAGGTAATGGACAGGCAAAGAGTATGTAAAACTCTCCTTTGTCAGTGACACTTGATTGATTTGTCAAGTGAGGACAGATGGCAGCCAAAGCTAATGTTAGCCTAGAATGTAAACTTATTTGTAAAATCATGTACAGATAGATGATATAAAATTATAAGAAATGTTGCTTCATAAAACAAAGAGAAGCAGTGGAGGAAAGGTCTATTTAAAGTTAGCTTATTGAAAATCACAACTAAAAAGAGTCATCCTGAGGTAATTTAAGGATGAAAATGGAAAAAAAAAAGACACAGAAGAAAAATGAAAAAAAATCTTCAAAAAGTTTGTTAAAAATTTTTTGCATTGTAAAGAACAGTAGAACCACTAAAGTTGAATTCTAATACCAGAGGCTCATACATTCTCATAGAACAATAATATGTTAATAATGTTTAATAAATAAACAATGCTATTAATAATGTATAAATAATAATAATAAAAGAGCAAAGATGGAAAGGTATACAAATTAGACAAATTAGACTACTGAAAGTAACACAATTGTGAGAGTATCAAAAGATTAATTCACAAGGTATATGATGAAGGGATAATATCAAAGGTGAAGGAAAATATCTCCAACCTTATTTATACCAAAAAAAAAATAATGAGAAGAAAACATCAAAAATTCAATAACTACCAACACTACCAACTCAAGAGTTAATTTCCTCCTCTTCCTCCTCTCATCATCATCATCATCATCATCATCATCATCATCATCATCGTCATCATCATCCAGCTTACATTAAGGGCATCATAGATGATTGTAGCAGCTAAAGCAGCAGCACTCACAGTAGTCAATGTAGTAGTAGTAGTAGTAGTAGTAGTAGTAGTAGTAGTAGTAGTAGTAGTAGTAGTAGTAGTAGTAGTGGTAGTGGTAGTGGTGGTGGTGGCAATAGTGGTAGTAGCAATAGTAGTAGTAAAATGAGTCTTTCAGAAGTGCTATTTAACAGAAGCCACATCTTACCGTAATACAAGTAATGAAAGATGCAGCAAATACATGATTCCACTATTTGTAATTTATTAATTATTTTTTAAAAAAAATTTGATTTTGCATAGCAAAAAAATGGTGTTAAAGGATCTCTTCCCAAAAAGTCTTCCATACATACTTCAAAATTATTCAAAGTGCTTTGAAAGATATAACAGATTTAACCTTATTTGAGGGCTATTTGCTTATTAAAGTCATATAAGTTATAAAATAGGATTACATATGCACAACAGAAGTATTTGATATGTTGATAGAGGAGATCTAGTTCAGAGGTCAAATTGAAGAAAGATTCCTTATGGATGGTGAGCCCCATCAGCTGCTCATTTATGGATAATGTCATGATGATTATACAGAATCCTGGGACATTACATATCCTCTTGAAAGAGATCTATAGTTACTTTAAAAAAAAGAATGCCTACATTTAAACAAAGCAAAACAAACAAAAACAACATTATACAATGTCATGTACGTAGCTAATCAACAGAACTCTTCCTCCTTCCTTTTCTCCACTTACTTTGTGGGAAAGTCACTTTACCCTGCTTGGACCTCAGATAATTCATCTACAAAGAGGTGAGTTTGAGTGAGATGACCTCTAAACTTGTGTGTATGCACACACATACTCACACATATATACATGCCTACATATATGACTACATATATAGGCACTCAGGTATCAATTAGAAATATATCAAAATGGAGATCTCAAAAATTGGAAAAGATCATACACTTCCCCCGCAAAAGCAACCTAAGAAACATCATGTGCCAAATATTTCTGATGTCAGATATTCAAGATGTATAGGGAATTAATGCAAATATATGAAACCAAGTGCCATTCCCCAGGAAATAAGCAGTCAAAGGATATTAACAGTTTTCAAAAGAATTGTAAATTATTTTAAACACTAGTTTGAAATATTGCCATGTCACTATTAATAAAATGTTACCTAAAACAACTCTGAGATCTTAGTCCTTACCCAGAAAATCATCAATGACATAATAAAAAAAGAGTCAATTTTGGAAGGGCCTTAGGACAATAGCAACGCTAATGTACTGTTGGTACTTTTCTTGGTTGATATAACTGTTATGGAAAACAATTTGAAATTAGGCTAAAAAAGTAACTATCCGTGCTTATGGTCCAGAGATGTCATTGTCATATACACCAAGAAGGCCAAAGAAACAAAGAAAGTGTACATTTATATTAAAATATGTCTAGTAGCATTTTGTGTGTTTTTTTGTTAGCATTTTAATAGAAAACTAGGGTACTGTGGATGTAGAATGTTGTATCCACTGTTAAATATGGTCACAGAGTCCTTTGGTCTTTCTGAACTTTAATTTTTTTTCTTTATTATAACAGATGACCTATTAAGTAGGTGGGTGAATGAAATGAATACAATGTTAAAATGTAATGCAAGATAAAAGATACCTGAGAGTTGTTTTGCTTTGAATTTCCTTAATCATTTGTGATTTAGAGCATCTTTTCATATAACTATTGATAGCTTTGATCTCCTCTTCTGAAACCTGTCTGTTCATATCCTTTGGCCATTTATCAATTGAGTAATGGCTCTTATTTTTATAAATTTGCCTCAGTTTCTTATACATAATCCAAACTTAAATATCCTCCCCAAACAGTTTCTCTCTTAAAAAAAGATTGAAGTACTTCGTTTTTATGTAACTAATATTTAGATTACCCTCACTTGATGAAGGATCTTCATTAGCAAAATCAAACAAGTGAGACAGTGATATCACCTGAAAGTGTATGTATACTCTACATCTGTAGCACTCCTCACAATTATATTTTTATTTCGTTTGGTGTTTTAAGGCAGCTAGGTGGTGCAGAAGATAAAGTGCTGGGCTGAGAGCCAGGAAGACCTGAGTTCAGCTGTGTGACCCTGGGAAAGTCACTTAACCCTGTTTGGCTCAGTTTCCTCATCTGTAAAATGAACTGGAAAAGGAAATGGCAAACCATTCTAGTATCTTTGCCAAGAAAACCCCAAATGGGGTCATTAAGAGCCAGGAATGACTGAAACAACTGAACAACAACCAGCAACAACAAAAAGTTCAGAATAACAATTAATAAATTAAAATTTACCCTCATATTGCCATAACTAGGAAAAGGGGCAAGCCAGTTATGCAGTGAAATGGAAATGTATACTACTCTCTCCCTCTGCCTCTGCCTCTCCTTCTCCCTCTGGATATATGTATATAATAAGAATAAGAATAATAAACAAGATGGTTGCTATGTGCCAGGCACTGTGCCAAGTGACTTACAATTACTATCTCATCTGAACATCACAATAAGCCCATGAGGTAATTGGTAATATTATCTAATATTATTCCCATTTTATAGATAAGGGAACTGAACCAAATATAGGTTAAGTAACTTGCCCAAGGTCATACAACTAGTAAGTGTTTGAGGCTGGATTTGAACTCAAGTCTTTCTGATTCTGAAGTTAGCTACTTCTAACACATATAAACATACATGTATTTCATAGGCATGTATATTACACAAATATATGCCCATTGTGTATATACACACACAGAGGATTCAGGGCATTGAGTACATAAATCCTCAACTGAGGATCAGATGTAGTCTAGAATAGCATAGAGTAAGAAGGCCAGAATAGGTTGCTGACTGTACCAGTGAGTGGGATATTCACATTAATGAAATCAAAGATCCATTGAAGCTCATTATAATAATGAAAAATTCCAGGGACGTATCCTATTGGGTGTTTCTAAACTAGAAACTATATTTACATCAAATTATAATTACCATTTTAAATGGATTAGTTCTACTTAGACTTGTGATTTATGGTGAGGCACCTTTAAAAAACTAGGTTTAGTCCCTCACTTAGAGTGAATCAGCTTTGAAATTAATTGGAAACTACTAAGGCAGATCCAAGGGAGCATCTCTTCACTCTAAAAGCAAAAGAGAAGCCAGATAATGAGATGGGCTTTTCAGTCTGGTTCAGAAAGAAAAGGCGAAGCACCGAAGCAAGAACAAAATCAATCAGGTGAATAATGAAGTATTTCTGTCATGGTGTTTAAACATTGGAATTTACAAAGCCTAAATATTCCTTACAATAGATTCTAAGAAGGTCAAAAGAGCTATCAGGTTTGTTTTTTTTTAATGAAAAAAATATTTTGGTCTTTATAATATATTTTATTTTAATTTTTATTATTGCCTGATAAATAAACATATATATGTATATATATATATATATATATATATATAAAATGTGAATTCTTGTTACAAATTCATTTTATGTAACTATTAATATGTGTACATTTCCCATGTTTATTGTCTAATTGGGTAGAATGACCTGATTAGGTCTCACAGGCATGACAGAAAGAACAGGGAGAGACCCATATGATTCTTTAATAGCTGTCATTTATATAAAACTGAAAGGCACAATTTTATTCAAGCCTTGCAAACAATCCTGTGAAATAGACACTAGCAATATTATCACCATCATTTTAGAAGTAAGGAAACTGAGTCTCAGGTAAATTAAATGACTTGTTTGAGGTCATAAAGTTTGTTAGTTTCAAGGCTCAGATGTGTATTTGGGTATTTCTGGCTATAATTTCAAGTATTGCTGAACTCACGAAAGACTCATCATTTCACAGGCCCACTGTCTTCTCTGTGATTAAACCCCCAAAGCAACTTAAAGCTCAGTCCAACATACCAGACTTCTCGAGGGCCAAATAAATATCAAAAGGACACACAGAGAGAAAATCCAAGGGGGAAGCCAAAACAGCTTCCAGACTATTACCTCTAGGATAAAATTTTCTTTTAAAGCCTTTAAAACAGCTTTTAAAACCCTTCATAATCTCCCCTTCTTCCTTTTCCATTCTTCTTATACTTTTTTACCTTACCTTTATCCTCATCCCCACTTACGCTGCATCCAGTAACACTAGCACCGTTGCAATTCCTTGCACAAAGCTCTCTGTCTCCTGACACTAAGGATTTTCTTTATCTCTCTCTCATGCCTAGAATGTTCTCTCACCTCATTTCTACTTTTTAGTTTCCCTCAGGTCTCAGCTAAACTGTCACCATCAGCAAGCTTCCTCAGTCCTCAATCTTTCTGCTTTCGCTTTGACGTCACTCCCAAGTTATCCTGGATTTATAATATTTGTACACAATTACTTCCTTGTTTTCTATCTCATTAGTGTGCACCTCATTTGTACTTTAAGAGCAAGGACTGTTTTTTGTTTGTTTGTTGTTGAATTTCATTGTATTTATAGCTCTTAGCACAGTTCCTGCCATCTAGGGTGCTTAATAACTGCTACTTGAGCAATTGACTCACTTGAGTCATGTTGTTCTTCCATGAAGAGATTATTTGGCTCTCGTCATTCCCTATCTTCCAAAATTCATAGCTCTACCACCAATTTAATAGGCCTATCTAAATACCAACCAGGATGCTGGGGCTCTTTCCATGCTTTTATCTGCTAACTACAGAAAAATTCAGTATGGGAAGAGGTTCATGGTTATCATTTAAGCTGTTAGCTGTATCCTTACCCTAGAGATCAACTGGCTTGTCTTTCTTGTGGTGATAACAATATTAATCTTTGCCTATGTGGCTGAGTGGACTAATCTCAAAGTTTTCCCTGCCAAAAATTGCCATGGCTTCTGTATTACCCACACAAATTACACTTTTACTCTAGATATAAATGAAAGTAAAGTATTGGCAAGCAAATCAAAAGGCTAAAGTCTATTTTCAGACACAAACCTATATCCCAGAAAGATCTGGGCCTCCAATGAATAAGACATTGTTTAGGCTGTTGAATAACACAAAATATTGTAGAATAAGACAGGGTCACTTCCTGCTATACAGACAGCAACCTATCCTGGCCTTCTCATTTTGTGCTAAATCTTTTCATAAATCTGTAGTTGACAAGATATGCAATTATTCAAAGCCTTGAATAATCTGTGTACATATGCACATATTTGCACACATGTTCATGCAAACACATGTGAGTAAGTGTGTTGGAAGAAGCTAGATAATGCAGTAGAGAGAGTGCTGGGCCTGGAGTCAGGAAGACCTGAGTTCAAATCCAGACTTAAACATTTACTTACATGAAGATGAAATTAATGCGTGAATATATTTTTTTTATTAAATAAGCAGGCATATTACTTAGCAATTTCAAATGTTATGCATACCTGCATATGATTTTTTTCTTTTTTGTCAATCTCCAATGAAATTATTTTTCCTTCACATATTGCACAGTGATCAAGTGATTGTGAAGTTATAACCTGAGAGCTGCTTGCAATATAATTTTACATTTAACCTTGTTCTCAAATAGCTTCAATGAAATGCCCATGTTTGTTAGTTTAAAAGTTGACTGCTCTCATCCTTGATATACTGCTAATGTCTTTCTTTAAGGAATGTGATTGAGTCACTGTTATTAATTAAATGATCTATCAATAAAAAGTCCCAGGGGACAATAGAAAGATCCCCGAGAGCCTGAACATTCAGCATGCCACTTAATTGTTGTGAACCTCAGTTTCCTCAGCTGTAATTTGTACTAGGTGGCTTCTGAGGTTCCTTGCAACTCTAGAATTTTGATCCTGGGAAGCTGTTTATTAGTCACCTAATATGTCCCCAGACCTTGGGGATAAAAAGATGAAAATTAAGCCATTCCCATCCTCAAGTAGCTGCTATTCTGTCCAAGGAGATGAAAAGAAAATGCCTAAGTATATAGAAGTTACATAAAAAATACATTAAATGTAATATATAGAGAAAGAGCACTAGGAACTGGGCTGGTCAGGAAAAGCTTAATTTAGAAGGTAGGAAATCAAGTGAGAATTGAAGGAAAAACAAGTTGTGAGAGGCAGAGGGGAGGAGGGCAAATACATGGGCATCTAAGATGAGGGTGTCACACGTGAGGAACAGCAAGAAGAAAAGTTTAGATTGAATGTAGATTGTGGGAAAGAGAACAATGTATAAGAAAAATTAAAAATGAGTTAGGATCAATATATAAGGGGCTTAAATACAAAACAGAGGCATTTCTGATCTACACTTCATTAACTGGTTCTATTTTTGACACTCTGGACATTGCCACCATACCTAAGCTGCCTCCCACCCTGGAAGTATATTTCACTCCTGTGGCCAGCTCACCCTAGATGATACCTTGTAACAACAATATTACTTGCAGCTACTGTGGCTGTGTAAGACCAATAACACCAGCACACAGGAGGGATGTTTTGATCCGCTTTTCTAAGGAAAGCAACTTTAAGGGGTTTACAATCTCACTTTAGTCAAACATACATATATCATTCACTTAGTTCAGGGGGGAAAGCCAGCACCTTGGACTTCAGAGAGAATACAAACAGAAATTATAAGCAGAAGTTATAAAAAGAGCAAAATAACACAAATCAACAGACTGGCTTCTGTCTGACCATAGTAATGCATACATAGTTACCAGAGAAAGAAGCACCAACATCTGGATTTTCAGAGCCAGGGTGCTCCTTAATGGCTACCCAGAGTCTCCATGAGAACATTCTTTCAATGAGTGAGCCCCATGGCAAAATGCTAACCTCAGAGTATATATACACTTCTTCAGAAACTGAGGGCCTCACAACCAAGTGACTCAAACTTGTGACTTAGACTTTCTTGTGACTTAAGCAGGTCATCAAAGACTCTTGATTCTATCAAAGACTCTTGATTCAAACAAAGGCAAGTCTCAATTAAAGGTGTTTGATTACCTTAGTGCTCAGAACTAGAACTCCAAAAGAAAAAAGAACAAAACAAAAAGTCCCACCCTGCTTGCCATTACATACCTCCACCCCTAAAGCCTCCTTCTCCCTTGATACATTTCTTTTGGAACTTCCATTTTGAGGAAGGGCTCAGGTTAGTTATTTTTTATTCCTCTCTTGACTGTGCTCATTACTTCTTTAGACTTTACCACCATGTTCCTATGAGGGTCCTATCCTCCCTCTCCACCCTATCCTTTACAATTCCCTTTTTATGTGTTATCTTCATGGATATGTGGGATAAGGGAAAACAAGGAATTAAAAATCACACTAAAGAGACCCTAAAGATGCTGTTGCCCCCAGTTGAAACAGGGATGTTTAGAGGAGAGCTGGGTTTTCATAGAAATATATCAATGACCTTTTGGATATATGGAGTTTAAGATGTCTATTTGGTCAAGCCAGTTCGAAATGTTGAATAATTAGATCATTGACGAGCTTAAGAAAGATACTTGTGTAGAATATATAGCTCTGTGATTTGTGTGTGTTTGTGTGTGTGTGTGTGTGTGTGTGTGTGTGAGAGAGAGAGAGATAAAGAGAAGAAGAAGAAGATGATGATGATGATGATGATGATGACGATGATGATGATGATGATGAGAGGATGAGGAGAAAGGAGGGAAGTAATCAAGGATAGAAGGAAGATAGGAGGGAGGGAAAGAATAAGGAGGAAGAGTGAGGGAAGGGAAAGAAGGGAGAACAAAGAAAGAATAATAATCTTAGGGACTTACCCATAGTTAGGGGGCATGTAATGGATATGGAACAATAAGGGAGACTGAGGAGGAATTGTGAGCCAGGTTGGAGGAGAACTAAGAGATCAGTGTCACAAAATGCCAGGAAAAAAAGAATATCCAGGAGGGAATGCTGGTCAACAATGTCAAGTTCTTCAGAAAGGTCACAAAGGATGAAGAATTGAAAAAAGATCATGAGATCTCTCAGTTAAGTGTCCCACAGTAACTCTGGGGAGAGAAGTTCCATTGAATGATGCATTCAGAAGCCAGATTGAAAAGAAATGAAAGGAGAGTATGCAGAGAACATGAGCTATTCATAGAGTTTGGCTGAGAAAGGGGAAAAAGATATAAGGAGATAGGATGTGGATAATTGAATTTGTTTATATTTGTTTATAGGAATTTGTTTATAGGAAATTTTTTGTTTATTTGTTTATAGGAAATAGAGACAGAACCAATAGGTATGAAAAGGTTGAATATCAGGTAGGGGGATGACTGTGGAAGCAATCTGTTGTGTTACACAGAAGGAATATGGGATCATAGGGTTTTCCGTGGTGAGGTGAAGGGCTACCAATGTATCTGAACTGGGACAAAGGAAGAGAAAACGTCAAGTGATTTCAACAGGTTGGTGGTATAGAGAAAGGGACAAATGGACTTATCAGGCATATCCTCTATTTTTTTTTCAGTAAGCTATTCATTCATTAGTAATGATTGGGGGAGGAGAAGGTGTGATAAAGGGGAGGAGAGAATAGCCTTTGTGGGAGTGAAAAATGTAAGAAATTAGAAAAAAAGTCTTATTTTACTGAGGGCCTATTTGAGATGACATAACGTGAATTTATAGTTGCCAAGGTCAACTTAGTTACATTTGATTATAGTTCTGTTCAGTGGTATTTGAGTATATATACCAAAATAAGTTCAATTCTTTTCTATCAAGTCCAAGAAAAGACTTTTATTGATGTGAAATACAAAAGACGCAATGAACATTTACATAAAATGATAATCCAACTTCCTTACCTTTTATCCATAAGGCTCCTCTTCTGCTGCTGAAGCTAACATATGGCCACCAGGCCCCAGAGCATTTCTATTCACATTTTAGGTTAGGATTTATTTGATACCCTAGTGTACAGAGTTCATAATGGAGAGAAGATACCCATTCTAAAAACCCCATATGGCTTGAAGAAGCAGAATCATCACTGGTAACTCCTCTTTTCTTCAACTATCATTATACAATTTGAGGAATTGTTATACATCAGTCTACTTTTCTACTCGTAAGTCAGAGAATCTGGTACAAATATAGGTGATATGGATTAGATTTAAAACAAAAAGAAAAATTGTCAGAACAGGTTTTTTTCCCCTAGATTCTTCTCCTAATTCAATTCCAACAATGCAAAAACAATAAGCATTTATGATACACCTACTTCTGACAAGCACTCTGCTAGGTCTTGAGAAATGGGCAAAAATCGTGAAAGTCTATGCCCTCAAAAAGCTTACTTTCTACTGAAAGACACAACATGTACACAGAGAGATAAATACAAAAGACTGTCCTGGCCTTTGGAGTGCAACAGCAACTGTGAAGAACAGGAAAGGATACCTATCGGAAGTGGTACCTGAGGTGAATTTTGAAGAGAAATAGAGCTACCAAGAGGCAGGGGAAAATATTTTAGTCATGAGCAACAACCTATGCTGAAGTACAGATATGAAATCGGTGTTTTCAGAATATTAATGACTGAAGATCGAGGAACCTAAATCATGTTGGAATCTTAAATTAGGTCATACACATGCATAATTTTCATTTTTAATCTATTAATTACAGAAATAAAACAAATGTGATTCTTTGATTCTATCAACACAGTTTTAGGAAATTATGCAAAGGACTATGGATACCCTGATAGAATTCTCCAGTACATTGTATTTGAGTCATGACACACATGTGCTTGTGTGAAGCATTGGAAGCAAATAAAGTGAAGTCGGCAAAAGAACAGCAAGAAGGCACAGAGCATATGAAGAGAGTTGGGCTTTCCAATAATTTTTAAAATATATCTTTGTCTCCATAAGAGGCATATTCAAACGTCCTTTCCTTCAGTCAGGTACAAAAAAATGTCAAATGGTATGTACTAAATAGAAACATAATGTGCATTTTAGAATAAAAATCAATCTTCATTCTAAACCACTTTCCTGATTAATAAGTATAGAGCAACTCAAGACCTGTCACATGTACAGACTTACGAACCCTTAAGACAGGCATAATACTTCATTTCATACAATGATGGCCTCCTTAGATGTAAATAGTTATGTACAGTGATTTGCAGGAACAGGATTATATGATGGGATATAAATTTAAAGCAAAAAAAGCAATATGGAACATAGGTAGAATGCACAATATGAAAATAATGTTGCCTAATCAAAGAGGAATGAAATAGGATCATTTCAATGAAATTTTAAAGCTGTTAACTCAAAAACACCTATGTTTTCATTATATGCAATTCTTTACCATAGAAATTGTTTTGAAATTCAGAAACAAGTGGCTTCATGTTAAAAACAAATAGAAAAAGAAACTGAACAAATAAACATAGGAGAGCAGCCAGTTTTTTCTCTAGCCCTTCTGCCTGTCCTTGAAAGAATGTTACATGGGGCTTTGCCAAGCCTCACCAGGTGTCTTCCATTTGCCCCAAAGTCACTATCTTCCCCACCCAGGAGTCTTCAATTTCCTGTCTGATTTACAGTCTAAGGTGGGAGGAGGAGCCAGATCTTTTTATGACTCTTCATCTTCCATCTTCTGCAGCAAATGTCCCCTGATGGAAGAAGACAAGGGGCCATGTTTCCATCTGTGCCAGCACAAACATTTCTCATTTCCTACTTCCAGCCTGCTCTCCCAGTAGAAAAGTAGATAACCTGGTATAAAGAGAAGGAACGTACCCTGTGTAACCTTCCCCTTGACCTCAGACCTTCTATCTCCCACTGCACTGCTCCTTTGAAGGGAGAGAAAAGTAGCAGGGAGTAGGATTTCCTTTTCCTGGTGTGCGGCTTTTGCTTCCATCTTCTGCAGTGTCGTTTCCTGACATCTCCAGCCTCAGAGGAAACAGCAGTAGTGAAAGAGACCTTCCATGTGACCATCTGACTCTGGACCTTCCATCTCATAGTATACTTTTCTGTAGCCTGACCTCCAGCCTCCTGTGGGAAGAGGAGTGGTGCCTCTCACTGCCTCATCTCCATTCTCAGGCGAGAGGAAGAGCTAGATCTTCCTCCGACCTTGCATTTTACTTCTCCTGCTGCAATGTCCCCTGAGGATCATTTGCAGCAGAATGGACAGTCGTACACTTGGTCATACCCTACCCAACCCAGTGATTCTAAACCCCTGTAAGCAACCCCATTCCTTGTCTTATGCCATTTGATTCTTTATTTCAATCACCCTTAATCCTGCCACCCCAAAGTTCCATTCAATCACTACCCTCCCCTTCACACTGTGACCTCTGGAATACCTATTCCATAGGCAACAAACCTCCCTTTATTCTAAATCTCTTGCTATCATGTCCCTTTCTTTTTCTAGCTATGATAGAAAACTGGCTTCCTCTCTCCCAATGACACAGACTCCTTGGCCACTGTTTCCAGTACTGGGTGTACCTTCATTCATTCCCCTGGGCTCACTGGTTGAGGTGGGAGAGTTAGAATACTCTTTGCTCCCCCACTTCCACATCCAGGTTCTCTCCCTACCTCCTTCACTCAATAACTTCTCCTTTTATGTTCATGCTATTCATTTCTACCACCCAATCAAAAGTCTAAGAACCGTTGCCTATAAACTTCCAGGTTATTTACCTTCTTCAATGTGCTTAGTACATGGCTCACAATTTTTCTCTCCTACCCAAGTCTTGACCTCATATTAAGTGACATATAAATATATATACATATTTAGAGAGAGAGAGTTTCCCTCAAATACCCTAACCACTCAGTCCTCAACTTACTCACTTCCCACAACCTACTCCCACAACTCCTCTACCTTACCTCAGTCAAGCATAAAGATAGTCATATTCCCGATCTTACCATCACCATTACCTATAAATAACCACCTCCATTTTTAAAAATTTTGAAATAATCCTTGTCCAACCATAATTTATTGATTCTCCTTCTCTATCTCTGCTTTCCTTTAACTTACCCAACTCTTTATCAATGTTACAACCTCTAATCTCTCAGCCCCTCAATTCTCTCCCACCCCAGCTCCCCTGTACTTGCTATTTTCTCCTCTTGCTCTTTGTCTTGACTTTTACTCTATGATCTTATTAGCTCCCATGCATTTAATGACTATCTCTATGCTAAGGATTTTCAAATCTACCTATTGTGTCCTAACCTCTCAGCTGATCTCTAATCTTAGATGTCTGTTTTTCAGACCTCTCACACCATATATCCAAGAAACATGTTAAATACATATGTAAAACCAAACTCATTATCTTTTTCCCTAACTCTGCCTCTTATTTTCTCTCCCATAAAATTATATCTCTTTGAGGGCAAGAATTGTTTATTGACTCTTTCCATAGCACTTAGCACACTGCCTAACACAACGGTAGGCATTTAATAAATGTTTGTTAATTGACTGAAATAAGTGAGTGAGTGAATAAATAAATAAATAATACCAAGTATTAAATAGAATAGCAAAAATAATTATCTATATGCATTCAACTATGGCTAAGTTGGAAAAGATATAAGGATGTCAGTTAACTGGTTACTTCACTAGGTTTCATTAAGATATTCAGGAATTGAAGTAATGTAATTTATGGAAAAGAAATCTGTATTGTGTAGTGCCTAATTAGCTTTTATAAAAGTCAAGGGAGAGGGCTTGTCATGATTGTGTCAGTGACAACATCAAGTTCTCAAATCTAAAATCTAGTGAGGAGACTAGTGATAACGATGATGGTGAGTTGTAACAGAAGAGGCTAATATAAAATTTTCCCCATAAATTTTGGATGTGAGCATTTTGGAAAAAAAAGGAAATAATCGAAAGTCTAAATCATCAGTCATATTTTAAAGGAGGTCCTGAATGTCAATATACAGATGGTTTTGTAAAAAAAAAAATTAAGGAAACATTTCATCTTACCTTCAAGATCTGCTCATCTTCCTGAGCAAAAAATTCAAAGGACTATGCTATTTATAGGTATGAATGTCTTTGGTGGCTAAAAATGAAGGCTCAACAAGTGAAATCAAATCAAGAAAAGATCAATAGTTTGGAATGACCCTACCTCATTTGCAGGCTTTGGCACATTCGATGAATCTACTTAATTTCCTCAGGAGAAAATGGATGCAATTGCAACAGGCCATCAAATGTTGGGATTTCGAGGTTGACAAAATGACCTTGCAATTTCAAATCTTTACTCTGAAGTGGATTCCATGTAATAGCAATTTGAACAGACATTACTCCTGATAAATGTTAGAGCTACATGCCAAACTTAAAAAAAAATAACATTTTAACCCTAATTCTTGGCAGCATCCGTTACATATTATATTGTTTATTTCAATAACACATTTACTTCTCCCTTTCTATGTTCACCAGATTCATACTTCATTATTAGTAAGTGATAGGACAAAGTTTGAATTATTATAATTAATTAGTAGTGGTTCTATGTAATCTAATCTTATCCCTCTTCAATTTTTCTAATGTTTTCTGAGAATACATTCAGAGGTTTGGTCTATGTTGTTCACAATTATAATTTAATATCTACTATTTTACAGTAACTTTTTTTTCCTTTCTTTACTGTAAGCCAATGGTTATTGCTAGGTAGACACCTTCTGAGTTTGCTAGTATCCAAATTTCTGCCACTGATACAATATAGGAAGTTGTTTAAAATGTATGTCTTAGACCCTTCCCTTATGTCCAAAAATGTTAAAATGACTTTCCTGTGGTCTCCTAAGGTCATACTTGTCAGGAGGAGAGCTTAGACTTAGATCTCTCTGACCGTCGAGTCAATGCTCTATTATACCACACCAACTCTTTAATTAACATGCCTTTCCTTTAAAATTGTCATTTAGTTATTGCATGTCTATCTCCCAATTAGGTCACAAACTATTTCAGAGCAGGAACTTTCTCTCCTTTACTTCCCATCTCACTCATTGACTGGTGTGTGTTAAGGATTTCTTTACTGAGAGATTGTTGAATAAGCAAATTGAATGAATGACATACAATGTATTTCAAAACAGTTAGGGTAGGTATGAATAATGTTGAACTTCAATATCAAGAAGAGCTGGATTCAACTCCTGCTACTGACAATTACTAGCTGTATGACCATTGGAAGTAGGTTTTTTATGACTTCTGTAATTTTTTTTGGGAATAGTACCTGTAGTTCCTAGTTCACAGGGTTTAGTGGGAGATTCAAAGGCCATTGTTCAAAACACTGGAAAACTTAACCCTCTAAATATGCTGAACTATAATTTAATTAGTGTAGAGACCTCTCAGTAAGAAAACGCTATCAATCTAGATCTGACAGTATTCTGAAAGCAGAGTGATGGGGATAATTTGTGGGCACTGGAATGACTTGGCTAGGATCACACAAGTAGCTGTCCAAGGTAGAACTTAAACCTCAAACTTTCCCTGATGGCAATGTCTACTCTCTATCATTCTACCTACTATGTTTCCTCTCCAGTTAGAATTATTTCTCTAATCTCCTCACCTTCAGATATCTTGGAGATTAGGTAGAAATGGGTTCTAGGGATGAGTTGCTACCCTACTTTCCTTTTATATTTAGTTGTTAGTGAACTTTTGTGCAAGTGGACAAAATGATTTGTTTTTTAGTAATTAAATTTTGGAAATAGTCTTATCGACTGTAGCCTCATCTTTGAGAAAACTCCAGTAGTATAAAGAGATGGCATGTACTTCTCCTATATGGTTGTGATGTCTTCTGTTAGGTCTTTATATGTCGAAACATTTTCATTCCATGTAACTTAGAGGTTAGAAGTATGGTGATCTCTTTTAAAAATATTATTCTTTGGCATGGGTCTATATTGTTGCCGATGTATTTATTTGTTTAATTTCACTTAAAATTTATAAAAACAACAGTCATCCCCTACTCATTAAATTCCAGTGACTCCCTATCAGATCTAGGATAAATATAAAATCCTTGTTTTGGACCTCAAAGTCCTCCATAACCTAGCTCCCTTGCTCTACTTCTCCAGTCTTTTTACACCTTCCTGCCCACCATAAACTCTTTGATCCAGTGCCACTGGCCTCTTTGCTGTTCCACAAATATGCCACTCCATCTCTTTGCTCTGGGTACTTTCTCTGCCTATCCTTCATAACTAGAATGCTCTCTTTCAGCCTCTCTACCTACTGTCTTCCCTGACTTCTCTCATACATTTCAAGCCTCAACTAAATTCCCACATTCTTCAGGAAGCCTTTCCCAACTCCTCTCAAATCTAAGGTTTTCCTTCAGTTAATGATTTCTTATTTATACCATATTTAGGTTGTATTTACATTTTTTGCTTGCTTGTTTTCTCCCCTATTACATTGTGAGTTCTTTAAAGGCAGGAACTGTCTTTTGCTCCTTTTCATATCCTCAGAACTTAGCACACTTCCTAGCATAGTAGGTACTTAATAAAAGCTTATAGACTAACTAACAAGTTGCAAAATCAACCATGTATATGACATAGAAAAGGAATATTTATTTGTGAAATCATGTAGTGTTAAGAGTGTATTCATGCCACTTGTTTCAACCAATACCTTAAAATAAAGGTATAAACCTGGGGTAAGGGGGTTGTAAAATTATACGGGAAAAATTATATGATTAAGTTCACTTACCTCTAAGTCAAATTTAACATTTCTTTCAATCATTTAACTCTTTATTTTCCTCATTAGCCAGGTTCTGAAAAATGCAAGAAAAAGTAAAAAAAAAAGTTTTAATCTACACTTTATGTCCATTATTGCTCTGTATGTAGATGGATAGCATTTTTTATCATGACTCATTTATAATTTTAGTGGGTCATTGTGTTGATTAGAGCTATTAAGTTTTTCATGGTTGCTCATCTTTACATCTAACCATTATATAAAGTTCTAGATTGGTAGAAGATATGTTCCTCTTAATAGTGATCCATTAACTTTGTCTGTGATATTATTGATGCATATTAAGATTGAAGATCAAATAAACTCTCAAATATTTTTTTTCAGAACAGTTTTATAATACTTCACCAGGGGACAGAGCCAAGATGGCAGCTGTAAAGTGGTGACTAGTGTGAGCTCCCCTCCAAGTCCCTTCCAAAAACCTATAAAAAATGACTCTGAACCAATTCTAGAACTGCAGAACCCACAAAAATAGCATAGGGAAACAGGGCTCTAGCCCAGGACAGCCTGGATGGTCTCTGGGTAAGGTCTATCCTGCACCGAGCTGGGAGCGGAGGGGAGCGGAGCTGAGCATAGCAGAGCCCAGCAGTGCCAATGAGAGCCCAGCAGCAAGGACTGACCAGACAAGGAGCTGGGCAGAGTGTGCCCTAGCACCCTGAACCAGTGAGCTGTGGCAGTTACCAGACTTCCCAACCCACAAACACCAAGGACAACAGAGTAGGTTATTGGGAGAAGCTGCTGGGGACTGGGATAGAGTTTGAGGTTGGGCCATTGCCCTGGAGGCAGTGGAGGTGGGGCAGCTTTAGAACTACAGCTGCAGTTGCTTCTGCCCCAGGTCCACCTGGTGGGAGGAATTAAGTGGCGGATCACAGCAGGAGTGAAGAGCCTTCTGAAGATCTGAGTCCAGTCCTGATTGGGGGTTCTTGGGGAAGGAGGAGCGCTGGTGTGGCAGAGGTGGTGCACCCCCCAGGCTTGGAACATAGAACTCTTTAGTCTACAAGCAGTCATACCCTGCTGAAAAACTCAAGGGTCAAGTAAGTTGGCTGGGAACATGGCCAGGCAGTGAAAACACACCCAGATTCAGTCTCAGACTCTGGAATCCTTCTTTGGTGACAAAGAAGACCAAAACATACAGCCAGAAGAAGTCAACAAAGTCAAAGACCCTAAAACAAAAACCTCCAAGAAAAACATGAACTGGTCCCAGGCCATGGAAGAGCTCAAAAAGGATTTGGAAAAGCAAGTTAGAGAAGTAGAAGAAAAATTGGGAAGAGAAATGAGAAGGATGTGAGAAAACCATGAAAAACAAGTCAATGACTTGCTAAAGGAGATGCAAAAATATACTGAAGAAAACAACACCTTAAAAAATAGACTAAGTC
>CM053626.1:267203887-267219111 GCA_028646595.1 Phalanger gymnotis
AAAAGGGAATGGGAGGGGAGTGGGGTGACAGAAGGGAGGGCTGACTGGGAAACAGGACAACCAGAATATACACCATCTTGGAGTGGGGGGGAGGGTAGAAATGGGGAAAATAATTTATAATTCAAACTCCTGTGAAAATCAATGCTGAAAACTAAATATATGAAATAATAGAAAAATAATACTTCACCCATCTTGTACTTTTGAAATTAAATTATTTATACTTAAGTACAAAAGTTTTCTCTTACACCTACTGAATTTTCATTCTATTACATCTGAATGTGTTTTTTTTTCCCTTTTAGGTCTTGATTCTGTCATCAAGTGTTTTAGCTATCCCTTAGAAATTTGTGTCAACTCCACATTCAATGAACACACCATCTATGACTTTTCCAAGTTGTTGATTAAATGCTAAATAACGTACAGGTAAACACACATCCTTGGAGTACTCCATTAGAGACCTCCTTCCACATTGACATTGAACCATTAACAGTTAGATTCAATGAGAAATTGTTATTATTGCATTCATATTTCTCCATATTCTCCCCAAGAATACTATGAGACACTTATCAGTGCTGGAGAATAATGTATGATAAGGCTAGAAATGTATGTTGGGGCCAGAATGTGAAGGAATTTTAATGCTAAACAGACAAATGCAAACTTGATTCTATATATAGGCAGTGATACAGTAGGAAGTGAGCATTGCAAAAAATTACTTTCCTAAATGAATGGGAGATAGAGTACAGTGGGGAAACAATTGAAGTACTAAAACCCAATAAAAGAACATTGCAATATTTCAGACAAAATGAAGTTAACGTGACCTGCCATGACCTAAGGTAGTTAGTATGTGAGTGGAGAGAAGAGGTAAGATGTGAAAGATGTTTTGCACATAGAAAAAACAAGATTGCACAACTGATTAAATTTGTGGGATGAGAGAGAGTAAGTAGTCAAAAATGGTACCAAGGTTGGGAATCTGGGTTTTCGGAAGAACGATAGTAGTACCCTAGACAGGAATAGGTAGTTTAGAACATGAATAAGTTTGGAGTTTAAGATAATGTATATTTTAGACAGGCTGAATTTCTAGTTCCAAATGTCCAATAAGCAGTTGGTTTTAGGTGACTGGAGCTTAAGAGAAAGATCAGAGCTAGATAGATAGGAGTGATTTGCATCGAGAGGATAATTAATCCTATAGATTCTGGGAAGGTATCAATATATGTAATAGGAAAAAAGAGGACCCGCAAGAGAGACTTTGGGTACAACTATCGGAAGGAGGAAGGATATGAATGCCGATGAAGTAAAAGGGATTGAGAGGCAGTGAGACAGATAGGGTGTCATGAAATCCCAGAAAGGAGAGGGTATCTAGGAAGATAGGTAGGACAGTAGTGCTAAGTGACATAAAGAAGTCAAGAAAGGTGAGAATTGAGAAAAGCTTTTCAACTTTGCCATTTAAGAGACCAATGGTAATACCGGAAAGTCCCATTTTAGCCAACTGCTAAGATCAGAAGCGAGATTCCAAAGGGATGACAAGATAGTGAGAAGAACAGAAATTGAAATAACTGTTACAGGTACCTTTGTTCTAGGTCTTTGGTTGAGAAGTAGAGGAGAGGTAATAGTTATAATAATAATAATTATAATACCTCGCAAACATTTTTGAATAGTGTAAGATTTGCAATGTCTTTTACAAACGTTATCTCAAGTTTCATTTATAACAACCATGTGATGCAAATGATATTATTATCCTCATTATAAAGATGGTGAAACTGAGGCCAAGAAAGGTTAAATGGCTTGCCCAGGTTCTGATAACATTTGGGCTCAAGTCTTCCTGACTCCAAGGTCAACAGTCAATACACTATGCAGTCTAGCTGCCCCCAGAAATAGTATGATAGCTTGAGCATCAAGAGATATTTTATTAATTGGGTCTTCTTTTTTTTGGAGTGGTGAGATGGGAAACTTTGTAGACAACAGGTAAAGTATGAGTAAATAGAAAGAGATTGAAGCTATAGAAGAGGATGGCATGCTTATGGAGACAATTTTCTTAAGACAGAGGAGAGGGATCAAGGATATATACGGAGGTGTTTGGCTTAGTCAGGAGAAGGGACACCTTTTATGAGAATATGGAGGGAGGGAAAGACTGGGGGATAGTATCAAAGATATATGAAAGGTAGAAAGAGGGAAAAGAGGAAACATAGTGGCCTCTATAATTTCAGTAATAAAGTATGAGACAAGGTCTCAGTTGATAGGGTCTAAAAAGGGCACAAAGCAGTAAGCTTGGGGACAAAAGAGGTTTGGAATAACTCCTGTGGAGTATAGGGCAGATAATCATTTTGGTGGAACAATAGTATTAATTTGCCACAGTGAGGACTGAGTTGTTGTTAGATAATATTAACTGGTGGCATGCTTGTGTGAGTTCTGGTTAATGGATGATGCTTTTGTGACTTTCCTAGTCCACAATGGAGTGAAGCAGGGTTGCATGCTTGCTCCCATGCTTTTTAGAATAATGTTTTGAGCAATGTTGTCAGGGACCTTCAACTAGGTTGAAAGTGGCATCAAGGCTAGCTACCACACTGAAAGTAAATTGTTTAACTTGAAAAGGCTACAAGTCAAGACTAAAGTGGAGGGAGATTTGGTACATGACTTTTTGAGATGATTGTGCATTCAATGAAGCCTCTGAGGGCAGAGATGCAACGAAGTATGGATTGATTCTCTGCTGCTTGTGCTAATTTGGGCCTAGCAATTAACACCAAGAAAACAGAGGTTCTCCACAGCCAGAACCACACCATTCATATGTGGAACCACTAGATATAGCAAATGGGGATATGTTAATGCTGTGCATAAGTTCACTTACTTTGGTGATACGTACACATAGATGTGGAAATTGACACATGCACTGTTAAAGCTAGCTTGAAGTTTGAGAGGCTCTAAAAGAAAGTGTGGAAAAGACTTATTAGGCCGCTTACTAAACTGAAGGTCTACAGAGTCATTGTGCTGTCTTGATTGTTGTATGCCTACGAAACCTGAACAGTATGTCAACACCATGCCAGGAAACAGAATCATTTCCATTTTGAATTGTCTTAGAAAGATTCTGAAGATCACCTGGTAATATAAGATTTTCTTGAGCTGACTTGCCAAGCATTTGAACTACAATGCAGAGAGTACGACTCTGGTGGATTGGCCATATTACTTGAATGCCAAATGTATATTTATCTAAAAGACTATTTTACAAAGAACTCACATAAGACAAGCATTCACAATAGAGGTCAGAAGATGAGATGCAAAGATACTCTCAAGGCCTCTCTAAACTTTGGAATCAATTGTAAAACATGGGAAACACTGGCACAGGACCACCCAACATAGCATGCCCACATCAAAAAAGGCACAAAGAAAAATTGCAATAGGTTAAAAGAAATGTAAGACGCTCAAATTTAGAGGCATTGCCACTCCAAACGTTCACATGGACTATTTGTGTCCAATGTGTAGCAGAACCTTCCAAGTTTGTATTAGTCTGATTAGTCACAATCAAATACACTGTACCTTGACCCTGACATAGCTTTGTGTTTTTGGTCATTTTCAAGCATGAAGGACAACAACCAGACACAGTCAGGATAGTCACCTGCTCTAGCTCCCCTGTACAGCATCATGTCAGTAGGAAGCAAATGCTAAAATTCACATAGTAGTGGAATTTGGGAAGATCAGAATATGACAAGACAGGAGAACAAGAAATTCAAAAACAGCAAAAAACTAAAGAGTTCAGAAGGGAGGAAAGTGGAACCAGAGCAGGGGTGATGCCCAGTAAATACACTCTATTCATGGAGTAGACCTCTCTTGGAGTAAATTAATAATGACTTGTTTAGAAACACTCTCCTCCAATAACAATAACAACAAAAATCATATAATTATATCAATTTATACAGACAAAGCTTTTGACAAACTACAAATCCATCCCTATTAAAAACACTAAAATTCATAAGAAGCAGTGGAGCCTTCCTTTAAATGATTAGTAGAATCTAAACCAAAGAGCAAATATTATTTGTAACAGGGACAAAATTTAAGTCTTACCAATAAGATCATGAGAGAAACAAGGATAATAATTATCACCACTATTATTCAATATTTACTAGAAATGCCAGGTATAGTATTGAAGAAATTAGGTTAGGCAATGAGGAAACAAAACTACCACTGATTGCAGATGGTGATGACATACTTCAAGAACCAAACTAGTTGAAGCAATTAACAATCTCAGCAAAATCAAAGGATAAAGCCACATAAATCACCAATATTGCCATATACTACCAACAAAATTTAGCAGGAAGAGATACAAAGAGAAATAACATTTAAATACCTGCAGACAACATAAAACATCTCAAAGTCTACCTATTGAGACAAACAAAACAACTGCAAAATACTTTGCATAGAAATAAAGACAGATCTAAACTAGAAAAATATTAATTGGCATGGATAAGCTGAGCCAATGTAATTAAAAAATAATAATTCTACCTAAGTTAATTTACTTACTCTGTGCCATATCAATTAAACTACTAATGAATTATTTTCCAGAGCTAGAAAAAAATAGTAACAAAATACATCTGGAAATACAAACAGTAAAGAATATGAAGGGAATCAATGAAAAAAAAAAGTGAATGAATGTGGATTAGCAGTACCAGATCTCAAACTGAAATACAAAGTGCTATTCATCAAAACAATCTAGAACTGGCTAAGAAATACAGCAGTGAATCATTGGAAAAGATCAGGTATACAACACAGTAGTGTGAGCGGCTATTCCTATTCAGGGCCTTCCTTTACATTTCTCTCCTTGGAAACTGCACTGAGGCCCCATGGACTAAAGCTGTTTTTTAAAATTTTTATGACATTTAATTTATGGAATAAAACAAGCATTTCCATAATAATAAAATAAAAAGATGATTGTAATGAAACTGCAAATATGCAATGTACAACTTGCTATTCCTTTTAAATATGTCACAAAATTATCATGTAAATTTCTTTTTTCTCTTTTTTCCTTTCCCCCCAACCTAGAGATGGCTGCCATTAGACACAAAGATAGATAGATGATAGGTAGATAGATAGATAGACAGACAGAAAGACAGACAGACAGAGAGATAGATAGACAGACATATCAATTTGGAATTATAGCAACATCCTCGCCACACAATTTGTCCCCCAAATATATATAATCATGCTATGTGATGATCAGGTTGGGTGAGCTTTGTTAACTCCCTTTTTATATTGAAAGAGGAATTAAATCAAATCTGCTTGGCCTGAGAGAGTGAAACCAAGAGGAAATACGGAAATCCTCAAGCAGGATATAGGATTGACCTGGAGAAAATATATCTAACACTAAGACTTATCCAAAAGCAGGTCTCAAGAGGAAGGGGGTTTACCCTTTTTAGAGACCTTCAAACAAAGATTGGATGGTGACTATTTAGATGTATCCTTGTGGAGATAACTTTTCCTGGTATGATTTGGAGTAGATGATTGTTCTAACCCTGAGATTCTATAATTCTATATTTTTGTTTTGTTTTCTCTTGTTTTGTCATTGCTTTTCCTCAGAAATTTTGTTAGATGATCCTAAAATTCCAGGGGTTTATTTATTAAAGAAGCAGGCTTGTCTACCGATGACAAACTAGCAGCTGTGGAATGATGTACTTACTACACTGAAGGTGTCACTCATTTGACACCAAGTAAAATATAGACTAAAGGTCTAAAATTGTATACATCAAAAGCAAAAGTTATTTATGGAGTATTTATTTTACTAAATGTTTATTTATTTAGTACGGTAGAAGAGGGAATAGAGAAGGAAAATAGGATGTAGAAAATGTTGTAGAGGTGAAATAGAGTCAACCTTGTAATTGCTTGATTATAGGAAATGAAATGTCAGCTATGAAACCAAACAACATAACTAACACTTCCATAGCAGTTTAAGGTTGGCAAATGATTTCATAAGTGTGATTTCATTTATGCTCACATCAGCCCTGGAAAGTAGGTGCTATTATATCCCCATTTTACAAATGAAGAAACTAAGGCTGAAGTCACATAACTAACCAAAATCTACACATCTTAGTAATCAATGAAATACTCTTCTAATTTAGGAACTGTTACCTGGATGCTAGATGTCTATTTATATAGATTCCTGAGACTTTTCTATAGCTAAACACTATTTACCCAAAGCTGCCAGTTCTTTCGAACGGCAAGCTCTGTTAGCTCTGTGTAAATACTTATGAAATCCTATGCACACCAATGTCAGTCATTCCAGACAATTCTACAGGGTCCCTTGGACTTCCTTTACAAGGCGCTATTATATCTTTAGATCTTTAAGTTGGCATGACTCTTTCCACCTCGGCAGCCCCTCAAGAGGACCATCAATGTTGCCTCTCACTCTGTGATGATTTTCCTGATCTCCCCCAAGTTTTAGAGCATATGTTTGAGTGGCCTAATGGACAGGACTATGGTTTTGGAGTTGGGAAGACCTATTTGAAACCTGCTTCATACACTCACTGTGTGACTCTGACCAACTCACTTAACCTCTTTCAATCTCAGCTTCCTCACCGGCTCAAATGGGGATAATGAAAGTACTTACCTCACAGGATTATTAAGGCTAAAATTTGATATTATTATATTAGAACACTTTGTAAACCTTAAAGTACCTATACAAATTATACCTAAAATATGTTCTCCCCTCCTTTTCAATACAAATGCACTACCTTCTTAGAAAGCTAACTTAAAATAGTAACAACCACAGAAAAATTTAATAAATGCCTGGTGCAGATATAGACTGTGAGAGATGTAAAATTTAGGCAATATTACATTCCTTTGCCTCAAGGAGCTTGCAATATGATTGGGAAATAAGAGAGCTACACAGAAAGTCCTAGAGTACAGCGGCTGTCTAACTTTTATCTTTATGTGGTTAGTACCTAGCACAGTGTCTGGCACGTTGTAGTTATTTCATACACTTTTGTTGGTTGGTTGGTCTATTGAAGTGGGTACCCCCTCAAATGGTAAACAGAACAACTTATCCAGGTCTCTGGATGTCAGTGCCTAACTCGTCCTGTAGCAATCACATCTATATCTTCTCACAAATGCTTCATTTGGTGTCTAGTCTACATGATGGGGAACTTCCTCCTAGACTTAAAATTCCTATGGCTACTAATGAATTAGACATCCATTTGTTAACCTTTGCTATGGATGCCACCAACTGGGAACAAAACCAGATGGTCGTTTTCCTAGTCATGCCTTTTCACAGAACCAAGGAAACAGAGTTGAATGGAGTCTCAGTAGCCACTAAATCTAGCCCATATCTGAAAAGGAATCCCTTTCTCAAATATCCTGAAAGTGGTGATTAACTTTTGGTTGAAGAAATCAAACAAATGGGAATATTTTACTACCCACTCACACATACCCAGCGAAACACTCACACCCACAAAAGCGAAATCGCTTTTGGATATCTCTAATTACTAAAAAAGAATTTCCTAACATCAAGCCAAACTTGCCTCTTTATCATTCCCATCCTTTTCTGCTATTTCTGACTTCTGAGGCTAAACAGAAAATTTTTAATACTTCTTCCACTTGACAATCCTTCAAATAGTTGAAGACGGATGTCACACACTCTTCTGAGTCTTTTTATCTCTCAGATAAACACCTCCATTTTCTTCAACTCACTCATATGGCAGGAGCTTAAAATCATTCACTCTCCTTGTTGCTTTTCTCTGCATATCCACCAAACTATCAATGCTCTTATGTGTTCTGTTCAGTATGAAGTACAGAGGAACCATCTTTTCCTTATTCCTAGAAATTATGACCCTCTTGATGCAACCCCAAATCACATGAGCTTTTTTGGTCACCTTATCACACTTTTGACACATGTTGAGGTTGTGGTACTACTTCTTTGGTTGCTGCAGCAGCTGCTGCTGCTACTACTACTAGTATTACTACTGCTACTGCTACTACTACTACTACTACTACTACACTTTCTGCAACCTGCATTTTGAGCAAAAATATAAGACTGTACATTTATCCCTATTGAATTTTACATCATTATGTTTGGCCCAATGTTCCTAGCCTGCCAAATCTTTAAAACTGAAAATTTTACCATTTTTCAATCCTAAGAATTTCTACCATTTTCCCAGAATTTTTAAATATCACAAACAGTAAGTAGGTCAATAATTGCACCTACCAGCTCTTTTAGTACTCAAAGATATAGGTAGTTCACCTAGACCAAATAACTTGAACCCTTCAAAAGCAACCAAGCATTTTGTTCTGATCTCTTGGTTTGTCTTGAGGATCATTTTCCAATGAGCCATTTTATTCTGTCCTCAGTACAAGGGTTATTCATTTTGGCACAGAAAATAAACAAATGAGGATTGAAATTTGGATCCTTCTTTCTCCCTGAGCCTCTTTGATGATATTACTTCTGCTCTGGTGCCCTTTCTTTTACTACCAATTTATCTAGAGGTTTGTTTTGTTGTACAACTAAAGGAAATTCCAAAAAACAAACTATATAAAACTGAGGAATACACACACACACACACACACACACTCACACCTATATATGTGTGTATGTTTCATGTTATTGAATATTCCTAGCACATTTATTTTGGTCCCAGTGTTGTTAGAGAATGACTGTAGCAAAGTATAAAGAATACACTGTGTGTAGAGTCAGAAGATTTGGTTCCATATACTGTCTCTCCCGATCACAACCTGTGTGTTACCTTGGAAAAGTTATTTAACCTACCGTACCTCAGTGGCTTCACATGTAAAATGAAGGGGATTGACTAGGTGATCTCTAAGGTCCTTTTGAGTTCTAAATTGGTGATCCCATGATATTTCACATTTAAAGACACTAAGCATCCTCTCCACTGCCAACACAATTCATTTTTTTAAACTCTAGAGAGTCTTTCCAAACTTTGAGAAAAATATTAGCCTTGACACACTTTATTCCTTATTTTCCATCACGTTGAGAGCACATATTGACAATACAGCCACTGCATTCGGGATAATTTTGTTTTTAAGATCATACATTCAAAATTACTTTGGAACTTAGTTAGTCTACATCTCTCATTTTATAAGTGTGATAGCTAAGTCACTGAGGTTAAATAGATTGTCTAAAATCACACGAAAAAATGGAAAACAGAATTAAATCCACGTTCTCAGATTCTGAATTTGGGGTTCTTTCTACTGTGGCATAGGTCACTTAAACATGGATGACATGTTTTAAGAAGATTATGGGTTGATTCTGAGTAGGTTTAGATAACCTATGGCTTCTGTTCAAGTTCAAATATCTTGTGGTTCTCTGAATAAAACAATTATTCAGCCAGTGGTAATCAGGAATTGTTGGAAGGGTGAGTTGAAGTAGGACTATCTATGTGAAGACTATTTTAATAGTCCAAGTAGATGGCAATAAAGACCCATGTTAGTGTGTTAGAAGAGGAAATTGAGGAGGAAGTTAGAATGCAAGAAATGTTGCAGAGGTGAAATTAAGTCAGCCCTATAACTGATTGACTATAAGAAAGGAAACATCTCTTCCACAACTGTTTAAGATTGGCAAACCATTTAATGTGTGATTTCATTTATCCTCACATCAACCTTGGAAGATAGGTGCTATCATATCCTCATTTTACAGGTGAAGAAACTGAGGCAGAAGTTACATGACTAATGAAAGTTCACACAGCAAGTAAATGTATGAAGGAGTATTTGACTTCAGGTCTTTCTGACTCCAGTTCAGTACTTTATCCACTGTGCCTCCTATCTGCCTATATCAAAGATAATCCTAAGATTACAAACATTGAAACTTTCAAATACTGTTGCTACAGACAGAAATACTGAAGTCTTGAAGTCTTTCTATAGGAAAAGAAAAAAAGTTTGGATAAATATGTGACAAGTGGAAAAAGTGGTATCCCAACCCATATCCCATGCTAATTAGGATAGTTTTTTTTTCCTCTAAAATTGTTGAAGCCATCCTCAACACTTGATTGGTTAAGAGGGTTTTGAAATTCTTAGGTTACTGATATTGTTTAATGGTCATTTGAGTATATAATAGCCCTGTAAAGCCCTAAGAGCAGATGCTTGGCTGGTGAGGCCACTATGAGCAAATCAGACAAGAGAGCTTTGTTTGGCTGAATTTACCTGGTATATTCCCAACATATTCTGGTTTAATATCCTTCTCTGCTACAACTGAGCAAATCTCTTTTCATTAACTATTGAATGATGGATGAGTGCCACATTCTTCCCCATTATCATACCTAAACTACCAGGCCACTAGCCTGAGTCAGAAGTGTCCCCAGCACCTAATTTCTAATGTTCTGGATTTGAGGTTCTGATGGGAGAGCCAGGATATGTCTCATAAATAATTAAAGACATTTGTTCTGAGCTCAAAAGAGGTCTGGAGGTAAAAAATAAATAAAGATTTAAGATATGTTTGTATAGAGATATTAGTTAAAATTGAATGAGTAAGATTGTCAATGGAGAGAGTTAAAATCATATTTTACCTTAATCTGAAGTTTTTTAGATAAATATAACCCCAAAATTTGAGATTTGTGGTAATATGTAATAAAAAATAGTATGCCAATAAATCTATAACACAAATGTTTGTATGATAATTGAACGAAACCCACAGCATAGGTACCAAGCACTAAGCTGGGGGATTCAGGGGAAGAGGGAGAGAAAAGTCTATCTGCCCCATCTCTTTTTGTCCCTGTGGCTCTGAGAATGGGCTCAAGGTTTTGGCATGTTTTATTCTTCCTTTTCAGTTCTAGGCACAAGAGGTGAAAGCCCCAAGCCTTGGAGCTCAAGCCATGGCAACCTTGGAGCTAGGATCTAAGAATGTATATATTGCAGCCAGCCTAGGAGGGAAGCTCTTAGAAGCTAGGGTACCTGGATGCAAGCCCTGCTAGTTCCTTTTGGAATTGGAACATTGTGAAACTGCTATATAGAAACTGAGTTCAACTATAAATGTAATCTTATCCCTCCCCCCAGAGACTGAGAGGGGTATAGGGAGAATTATGCCTCTAGGTGTATGTGGGGATATTTGTATATTTGTATGTGGGGGTAATTATGGCTCCTGGTATAAGGAGGGTGCTAACTTCTCTTTGAAGTAAATATACTTTTGTAAAAGCTATTCTGATACTTATATGGTCAAATGAATGTGGGGTACTAAGGATCCCCTTAAATTGAGAAAAAATAATCAATGAGGGCTTGGGCCAATGGCAGATAATAGACACCCCAAGCCCTCTTATGGACAGCATAAAGCCCTTAGGAACAGGTGAAATGTAACATAACTGACTCATGGGCAATAATAGGGTTCAAAGACCTACTGTTGCAATAAAATGTTGAAAATTGAATTTCATCATATTGGAGCCAAGCATTACAGTTTTATTGGAACACTCTGAAATGTAGCTTCTGTGTTATAATAACCTTTAGAAATAGAAACAAATATAACTTGTCAAACTTTCTCTGAGCATAAGATACATTTTGGAGATTAATGAAAGAATAGGATCGTTACTTTGATTCAGTATGTAAGAGAAATTTTATGATCCTGCTTGCCTACAGTGACTTTTTTGTAGAAGTGTATGTGTGGTAGGGAGGTGGAAGGATATGAGGATATGGGTAGCAAAACTTAAAGGCCAGTGTGAGGCTCCAAACACCTTGAGCCAACAATTCTTTGCAAGTCTGCAGCACATGCTGTGTTCCTCACCTTGATCTCCATGAGATTCCCTGGTTATTGGACCTTGGCTGAATTTATTGACATTGAACTGGCACAGCCACTCATTAATGACCACCTCTGGACTTTGTTTATGCCTCAGGACATCTTGCTCCTGTCTCCTAGCTAGTGACCATAGAGCACTAAGACCTTGATTCCACCTTAATCCCTCCTAGACTGTAAGTACTTATCATTTAACCAAAGTAGCATCAATTTATCTCCAGTATAAACTTGAGAAATAAACAACTTTCAGATCTCTGATGATTTCTTGGAATATAATTGTTTGTTTGTTACATCTCTACTTGAATACAGAAGAAATGGAAGGTTTTAAAATAAATTATTTCCTTTATTTAAAGTATTTTATGACCATAGCGAAAAATGACAAGTAATTAAGTACAGAATTAATTGCATCCCTGTCCACCAAAATTCTTTATTTATGATGAAGGTACCATAATTTTTCCACTCCCATAACCTGGTTATCATTCTCAATTCCTCACTCTCCCTCACCCCACATCTCCAATAATTTCTTTTTTTTTCTCTTTCTACCTTCACAGTATCTTCTCATTCTACAATGTCTTTCTATTCACAATCATCATCTTAGTTTAGGCCTTTATCACCTCTCATCTATTTTACTTTTTTTTTTATATTACGGAGATGGATGCAAATAAAATAAACTAATTTGAGTCATCTGATTTGAGGCATGCATGAACTTCCTCAACAGAAAATTCAGTTTACTTCTGCAAGTGTTCTGTTTTTTTCTTCAAAAACCTTAAAATGATACCTTTCTCAATTTGTTTTCTTTCCTTTCTAAAGTTGGAAATAAAATAACAGCTTTTAGAAGTTTTCAGTAAAGGCCATTTTCACATTACATTTTTTTTAATTTTTTAAAAATTTTTTTTGGAAGGGCAATGGGGTTAAGTGACTTGCCCAAGGTCACACAGCTAGTACATGTGTCAAGTGTCTGAGGCCAGATTTGAACTCAGGTCCTCCTGACTCCAGGGCCAGTGCTCTACTCAGTGCACTATCTAGCTGCCCCACCACATTACATTTTTGATGATATATCGGGACATAGACTTTTTGGAGCAACATTTGGGATGGGAAAGAAAGTCAAAGAGACAGTGGGATATGCTAGCCCCAAAGAAAGGAATAAGTTCGCCCTATTAAGAGTGAAATGAAATATTCATGAAAGAATAGAATTGAATTATATGAAAAAGGACATAAGTCAAGCTCTTCTCCTTCTACCTGCCTGATAGAGAAGAGGAGGTTAGTAAAGAAGTTATCTAATCAAGAGGAAAACTCTAGGCTGGGTTCCAAGTTTTTAGTGGTTGGCTAGAATAGCTGTAACCTGGACAAAACATTTCTTTAAAAAGTCTTGTTTCTCATTTTCAGAAACCAAGTAAATTTTGTCTATAGTACCCTTAAAATTCTCCTGAAAATTGATAGGGGCAAGAGTAAAGCAGCTGTCTTGTTCAATGTTATAGCACCTTGCATTTTCAGACCAAGTTATCTTGAAATGAGAAAAAAAAGACTAGGCTAACTTTCTCACCTTATAATTTTGAAGCAATGTTAGCTTATGTTTAAGAAATATTATTTTATTTCTTTTTATTTGCTAAAAGAAATCAGATGCTAAAAAAATGATATGAAGTAATTTAGTTAAGCATTTTAATTTATTGTTCATGAGTAATTTCCAAAACAATTTTATTAAAAATTATTTTATTAAAATGTAATAAATTATATTAAAGCTTATTTTTAAATGTGGATATATTAAAACAATCAGAATTGTGTTTTAATTTAATCTTGCCTTTTTATCACATGGGATCATGTCCTCCAATCCACTGCCCCTGAACCTGTCACTTATTAAAGTATTAAAGTTATTTTAGAAATATAGTGTGGAAAGGAAGGGTATTAAGTATGTCTGTTGAGGATAGGGAAATTATAAAAGTGGGGAAAACCACAATGAGTAGATTTGCACTGCTTCAACAGGAATATTTCTAAAAAAAACCTATTAAACCAATTTTGGCTGTTGTAACAACCAACTTGAATCTGCTATACACTTGATTATTTTGTTCAGAAATAAGTTGCACTGGAAAAAAATGGCAGACAGTAGCTAGAGCTGATGTTAACATGATTGTTTATTCAAACAATGAAAATGTTTTATTTATGAGATCATGTGTTAGTCTTTGTTTTATCTCATATTAGCTTTGTGACTCAGGGATAATCATTTCCTATGTAAAAAAAAAAACAGGGGTCTTTCAATATCTATATTTACTATCTCACATGCTGGTTGTGAGGCTCAAATAAGATAATCTATATGAAAATGCTATTAAAGTATTATATATAAACTATAATTCCTTTTGTTATTTACTTAAGGATGATGTTATTTAGCACAGTTTGTATACTTTATGCATACTTTATGCATTTTAGGATAATAATCCAATCACATATTATTTGTTTGCCTTCATAACTACCTTAGATTCAAACATGTTAAATGACTACTTGCATGGTCACACAATTAATCAGAGGCAGGATTCAAACATGTGTTTTCCTGTCTCCAAGACCAGCAATCTATCCAGTACACCAAAATGTCTTTCTATTCTCTTCAAATAATATACCTAATATATTTCTTCATGTGATAGTTGCATAATTTCTTGAATAAGGTACAAGATAAATATGTATCTGGTATGTTATGAAAACAAAATAAATCTACCACCTGCTGCTTTTAATATACAGCATAGCAATACCCTGTATTTCAAATATGAGTTTGAATTCCATACATCAATGAACTGATGAAAAGCTCCATAAATTAAAGATAGATAATATTTACTAACATGTAGTGTATTATATTGGCATACAGCAATCTCTAGAGCCCTTTTAGGTAGTAGAGATATAATAATAAATCTAGATGACTCACTAGATTATAAAGGAGATTAAAGTTTATTTGCAGAGGTAATTCAGCAAGCCCATTCTGCTATGAAATTTCATTCAGAAAATCTGTGTTCATGGAAAACACTAAGATATATGGTTTTGCTCCCAAATTTGTTACCTGTAGTCATGTCTATATGCCACCCCCCAAAATTTATTGCTTTGGAATTAATTCTTTAAAAAATACAACCCAGAGGGGCGGAGCCAAGATGGCGACTGGAAAGTAGTAACTGGCGTGAGCTCCCCACCAAGTCCCTCCAAAAACCTATAAAAAAATGGCTCTGAACCAATTCTAGAACTGTAGAACCCACAAAGTGGCAGAGGGAAGCAGGGTTCCAGCCCAGGACAGCCTAGATGGTCTCGGGGTAAGGTCGGTCTCAAACAGAACTCCCAGTCCCCAGCTGAGGGGAGCGGAGCTGAGCCAAGCAGAGCCCAGCACGCAGCGCGGCAGACCGCAGACCCACGAGACCAGGAGTGGAGTCAAGAGTGCCCTAGCATGCTGAATTACTGAGCTGTGGCATGTACCAGACCTCACAACCCACAAACAGCAAAGACTACACAGAAGGTTAGTGGGAAAAGCTGCGAGACTGGACAGAGTTTG
>CM053626.1:267219611-267243544 GCA_028646595.1 Phalanger gymnotis
ATACAGTCAGAAGAAGTTAACAAAGTCATAGAGCCTACAACAAAAACCTCCAAGAGGGACATGAACTGGTCTCAGGCCATGGAAGAACTCAAAAAGGATTTAGAAAAGCAAGTTAGAGAAGTAGAGGAAAAATTGGGAAGAGAAATGAGAAGGATGAGAGAAAACCATGAAAAACAAGTCAATGACTTGCTAAAAGAGAATCAAAAAATACAACGCAAAACTGCAACCAAAACAAAAAAACAGTCTTAAGTTACAGGACTTGATTTCATCCAATGCACATTATTGACTACTATTTATTTATACACATATGTCTGTTACATATACACACAGTCAATGATAATCAATAAACCTTTGTTAAGTGCCTACTATGTGCCAGGCAGTGCTGAGCACAGAGGATACTAATATAATTACAAACAAAGACAGTTCCTGCTCTCTTGGAGCTTACAATCCAATAAGAAGACAATACACAAAAGGAAGTTGTAAAGGAGAGAGGAGGGACAAATGGGACATGATGAAGAAGTCTAAAGAAGTCAAAAAGCAATGTAGCTGGTGGGAAATAGGAGGAAAACTCTGCTGAGCTCCTTCCTTCAACAGAGGTCCTGGAGCCAATGACCTGGCCCTCTAATCAGAAAGTGAGGTATGATTATGCGGTAGATTAAATCTTGCAGGATAATTATGAATTTCCTGGATGTATCTATATTTATATTTTATATATTATATATATATATATATACACATGTGTGTATGAATATGTATGTCTATGTGTATATGTATAGATATACATACACAAATACACGAGTAGTGGCTTTTAGTGTGTATTGATGGCAAAACTTGAATCCAAGTATTATTTCCTCAACAACTTCCTATCAGCTATGCCATGCTGACTCTCAATAACCATAGTTTAATTAATTTTTATCTTAATGGAGGGAAGAGGAGAAAGTGGTGCAGATTTGAGAGTTGTTTCAGTGAAGGCACTAGCATAAATCTCCTCTGGTTAATTCCTGAGCATTGGGGTTACCATCCTTTAACTTCGGTGAAACAAATTATTCCCTACATGCCCTGCAGGTATTTCTGCCAGTGTAAGTAACCACAGTATAGCTTCTGGTACCAGCTGGTTTTTTTCCTTCTTTGAAAACAGAAAGCTAGTATGTGGTACGTTGTAAGGTCCCTAATATTAGGAGTCTGAAGTTTTGCATCTGCTACTTGTTAGTCCTGGAATCTTTGAAAAATCTCTGTCTCTTGGAGTTTCAGGTCCTTTTCCTGGAGAATTAGGCTTTTATATCATCCTAGAGAACCTGTGACCCAAAGGTCGTTATTGTAACCTTTATTCTTGAACAAATCAAAATCTAGATATGATTCACCTATGCAGTCATACCTGATAGAGATTCCTTGATGCCATTTTGGCTTCCAATTAAAAAAAGAATGTCAGTCTTCAATGCTAGATGAGGTTAAATTATTTCCCTTTTTATTTTAGGATTCTTTGATTCTAGAAGGGAAGAATGGAGGGAGAAACAAAAGAGCCTTCTTCCAGGGGCAGTGTGGTATAGCAGAAAGAGAACTGTATTTGGAATCAAAGGACTTGGATTCAAATCCTGCTGGTCGGTCTGTTGGTTGTTGTCCTTCTTTCTCTAAGAAGACCAAAATGACATCACTATGTTCGAGTCAAGGTGCAGTGTGCTTGACTGTGGCTGATTGGACCAACACAAGATCAGAAGACTCTAACACATGTTGGGCACAAATAGTCCACATGAAACTTTTGGAGTGGAAATGTCTCTGATTTGTATATCTCACAGTTCTTTTGAGGTACTGAAATTCTACTTTGCTCATACAGTGCCTTCTTTGATGATGGCATGCCATGCTGTGTAGTCCTTTCCCAGTATCTTCCATGTCATGCAAGTGATTCTAAAGTTCTTCAGAAAGACCTTGAAAGTGTCCTTGTATTGTTTCTTCTGACCTCCATGACAGTGCTTACCTTGTGTGAGTTCCCTGTGAAGTAGTCTTTTAGGCAAACATACATTTGACATTCTAACAACAAAGTCAACCTATTGGAGTTGTGTTCTCTGCAGTGTGGCCATTGGCAAGTCATTTAACTTTTCTGAGCCTCATTTTTCTGTATCTATAAAATGAGGTGGATGAACTAGAAAATTTCTAAAGTTTCTTCAGGTCTAAATCTTTGAACTTGTGATCTGTTCCCCAACTTCCTGCTAATTCCTCCAGCATGAGCCAAAGACATTATTCTGGGAGAGATGGATAGAGTATATCTGGTATTTGAAAAGTCAGAATAAGCTTTGTGAAGATAACATTAAAGGGAAAAAATTTTAAAGGCTATGAGAATTAAGTGATGAGTTAAAGTAGCTTCTGGATGACAGGGCAAAGGCAAGTATAGGTCTTAATGGAAGCTAATGGCTGACTGTTGTAACTTCAGTTTAAAGTTTTTCAGATCTTCGTGGTAGAAATGGATTGTTTTGTTGTATGTTTCATAATCTCAGACTATTATACATTCAGGGTAGTCATAGCTAATGGATTTTTTTATTTGTGGTCTGCCTGATATCCAAATAGGGTATTTACTTATCTCTTGTGAGGACAAAGGGATGGAATGAAAAATCATGAATCGCAGAACATCAGAATTGGAAGTCAAATCAATTAGAGACCATTTTTAAAGATGAGGAAACAAAGGTCCAATGAAATGAAGTGCCTTCCTCCAAATCACACACCTAATTAGTAATGGAGCCTGAACTTGGAGCCTGGTGCCTAGACTCCTAGCTTAGTGCTCTTTTCATAAGACAAGGCTTTAGAGATTGTAGAATTTCAGAGTGGGAAAATACGTCAGACAAGGGGTCACCCAGCTCTATTTCATAACCTCCACTGAAGAGGGACCTTCTTCCTCTTTCCTCCTCCCAAGACATTCCATATCTTTGATTACTTTAATGGTTAGGCAGGCTGCCCCTGTTTTATGCCTAAAACTAACTTTCTCTAACTTTCACCTACTATTCACATCCTGTGCTCCAAGCCAAGCAGAATAGTTCTAATCTCTCTTATATGTTTCAGCCCCTTAAATATATGAAATAAAGCTGATATGACTCCCCTAAATCTTTTCTCTTCCAGGATAAACAGCCTCAATTATTTCTACCAATTGTATGCTGTGGGTTTTTTTTCTTATTCTCCTGGCCATCTGGTCTACCCTCCCATGGATAGCTTACTTTACCACCATTCTTGCTAAAAATGTGTTGCTCAGAAATGATAGTGATGATGATGATGATAACTACAATTTATATAGTGCTTAAATATGCTGCAGGTCCTGGGCTAAGTCTTTTATAATAACTGTCTTATTTGATCCTCATAACAACTGTGGTAGGTAAGTGCTATTATAATCCCCATTTTAGAGATTAGGAAACTGGAGAAAACAGATGTTAAATGACTTTCCCAAAGTCACAAAGCTAATAAGTATTTGAGGCTGGACTTGAAATTAGGTCTTTCTGACTCCAGGCCCACCACTCTATCTATTGTACCACTTGACTGCCCAATACTCAATACCAACAGACGTGTTCTGACCATGACAGTGAAGAGAAAGACTGCCATCTTTGTCATTTTGGACATGTGGTCTCTACTTTTTAATTCATTGATATGGAAGCTCCCAGACAGCTCCCTATCATGTGGAATTTAGAGACCTAAAGAAGCTATTTGGGGGCACTAAGAGCTTAAGTGATTTGCCCACAATTATATGAATACTTTGTATCAGAGACAGGACTTGAACCCAGACTTTTATTATTTTTGTAGACTAGGATGTCACACTCCTATTAATACTGCATTAATTCTTTTGGCTGCTATGTCACACTATTGATTCAGTGTGAGCAAGCAGACTAATAAAACTCTCAGTATTTTACTCCTAATTGTAACAGTGGTCTTGCAAGTCTATTAAATATTTGTAAAGCTAACTTTTTGAGGACAGAATTTCCATCTTATTGGATTTGACACACATTTAAAATTTTTGAGAACTTTTTAGATCTTCCAACATGTTAGTTATCTTTTCTATCTTCTCATTAACAGACTTGATAAGTGCGATATCTCAGCCTTCAGGGCCAGATATCTGGTACTCTTCAGGAGAAACACCTCTCTATAGTGTCAGATATATTAGTGATCTGAGGTCAAGTGGACCTGTATTTGAAACTTGCCTCTGATGATTACTAGCTGTGTGACCCATGGGTTAATTATTGAACCTCTTTGAGCTTTGGTTTCATATTTGTGTGTGTGTGTGTGTGTGTGTGTGGGAGAGAGAGAGAGAGAGAGAGAGAGAGAGAGAGAGAGAGAGAGAGAGAGAATTATAATCTCTGTCTTAATTATCATAGAGAGAGGTCATAAGGTTCAAATGAGACTATTTATATGAAACACTTTACAAATGTTAAAGTGATATAACAATTATATTATCACCATTTTAATTTTATAGTTGAATAAATAGGTATAGAAAGTTTCAGTGATTTGTATGATCCAAGCTCCTTGAGGACAGAGACAGTCTTTTGCCTCCTTTTGGCATAAAACAGTGCTTAACACAGTGCCTGGCCTATAGTAGGAGTTTAATAAATGTTTATTGATTAATAGATTTGCTCAAAGCCATAGAACTAGAAAGTCAGAGTGACTATGCCTTCCTTCCTTCTTCATTTTCTCTAATTTTTTCTTTTATGTATCTCATTTGTACAGTTATTTCTATGTTATCTCTTCCATTATCAGGGGTGGGGAACCTGTGGCCTAGAGGCCACATGTGGCTTTCTAGGTCCTCAAGTGAGTTCCTTGGGTGCAGCCTTCAGAGTGAGTCCAAGTTTTATGGAACAATCCTTTTATTAAGAAGATTTGTTTTGTGAAGTTTGCATTCAGTCAAAAGGATACACTTGAGGACCTAGATGACCACATGTGGCCTTGAGGCCACAGGTTCCCCACCCCTGCATTAGAAAAGTAAGCACTTTGAGAGCAGAGACCATCTTTTGCCACTCTTTATATCCTCAGTTCTTAAATATAGCACCTAGCACATAGTAGGCACTTCAAATATAATAATACCAGCTAGCATCTACATAGATTTACAAAGTACTTTATAAATATTTCATTTTATCTGCACAGCAATTCTGGGAGGTAAGGCTAGTTGTATTGCCATTTTCCAAATAAAAAAAAATATGGCCCAGGATCACAGAGCTAGTAAGTGACGGAGGAGGGATTTGATCTCAAATCTTTCTATCTAAAGGTAGAGTGCTCTTTCTACCACATCAACTAGCCACCTAGTTTGTTTTATTTTTAATGACTGACAGGACTAAAATAGCAGTTAGTTAACTCCTAGTCTAATACTCTTGCTATTATGCTGCACTGGTGTGTCATTGATTTATCATGGCTAACCTGTAGGGACACTGATCTAATCTAAAGGACAAGCTATTACCAATGAGAAACCAGAATCATTGCCTATTGCTATATCCTATCATAAGATGAAAACAATAAGAAAACCAGGGTACACTGAAATAATAAGGGTATGGTTCATGGAAAAAGTACTTATTTTAATGTCAAGGCAAAGGTAATTTTCAAGGTCTACCTAATAAATGCAGATAGACAGCTGGTCATTTATGCATCCCCTTTGTAGTGTAAAATAACTCAAGATATATTTGATGTTAGAGCAAGATTTTAGCCCCAGAGGGCACTGCTGGGCTACTTTTAACAAGCCTAAAAATGACTGCTACTGCAGTCACTGATTGGGGTGCATTACCTAAAAATAAATCACAGCTAACCCCTTTGTAAAGATGTTAGATGTGGGGCATTAAAGTGATTTCTTACTTTACCTTTTTAAAAAGAAAATAATTTAGTGAGTTCACATTTTTATGGGTTGGGTTTATTCCTATAATACTTACAACAGGCTTGGAGGTATATTTTATAAATAATAATAGTAGTGTTATAAAGGAAAGCTGTTGAAACAGCAAAGACAAAAGAAATATTTCTTATTTCATTGATACTGGGCCTGAGATCCCTACTGGTAATTACATTGTTAATTTGAATGATTAATAGGAAAGACCAAAGTACATAGAGCTTGTCTCTCGTCAAGATTACCCTGAATCAGTGTCTCCAGATTTAAGACAAAAAAGGCAACAAGTAATTGTACAGATAATTTAAGCCACATTTATTCTAGGAAGGATGGGGAAGAAAAGAATTAAATTTTAATTATTTGACCAATTCACCAGAAAACAGTTCAACTTTACATTTTTTTCTCTCAGAAATGGGAATATTATTATAGTTTCAACTCTTATAGATATTGGAGTGTGCAGAGACAGTCTCGAAGCTATTATTTCTTCTTGAATACTCCCCATAATATGAGCAGCAGCTACTATATTAATGATGGTTGCTGGTTATCTTTTCATGAACCAAGACCACTTAAGAGAGAAGGAATCTACATGGTAGATATTCCCAGTACACTATTTTTTATAGTCTCAAGTTCTCAAATGGATTTGTCATCTCATTGATTCATGAATTCCCTCCAATGATACAGACTGAAACTCACTGTACATTCATGTCTATTCTATTTGACTATCAAGTCCTCCCACTGTTTACAACAGAGCATCTATCCAATGTGCTAGAGGACTTCCTTGCTTTCTCTTCACATTGCAACATTGCCAATGGAACTCTCTGGATATCTATCTGTCATTCATTCCTCACTCTGGTCATGTGATCAACTTATCTTCTCTTTCCGTCACATGATTCTTTGATGATATTCTTTATACCTCTTCTTGAGAGTTCCACATTGGAACTTAGAGCAAGATTTAAAGAAATGAAAACATTAGATTCCTTAGAGTTAGCTAATTCCTCAAAATATTTACTATTAATAATTTGCTAATCAAAATTTTATTTTCTCTAGTAAATATAAAATACATTTAAAGTATTTTCTTAAAGTTAGACATTTTCTATAGAATGAAATGTGATTCATCCTCTGTTTCTGGTACTTTTGAACTGAAGTACTTTGTTAGAAAATTGACCGTATTATTTTATGCCAGAGCTTCAGGAGAAATGATTTCTTTGGAGGGGGGTTGATAAGTGGAGGCAGGTGACAAAAGGCTTTATACATTTTTCTAATTTCTTATTTATTTATTTTTAACAGTGTTTTAAAAGATACTGAATTCCAAATTCTCTCCCCCCCAACCTTTCCCCCAACCACTGAGAAGATAAGCAATATGATATCAATTATACATGTGATATGATACAAAATATATTTCCATACTATACATGTCACAAAAAGCAAGAAAAATAAAGAAAGCAAAAAAATCATACATTAATTTGCACTCAGAGTTCACCAGTTCTCTCTGGAGGTGGATAGCATTTTTTATCACGAGCCCATTAAAATTGTCTTGAACCATTGTATCGATCAGAGTAGTTAAGTCATTTACAGTTGATCATCATTACAATATTGTTACTGTGTGCAATGTTCTTCTGGTTCTGCTCACTTCACTTTATATCAATTCATATAAGTCTTCTCAGGTGTTTCAGAAACCATACCCTTTGTCATTTCTTGCAGCATAATAGTATTCCATCAAAATCATATACAATTTGTTCAGTCATTCCCCAATTAATGAGTATCCTCTCAGTTTCCAATTCTTTGCCACAACAAAAATGGCTGCTACAAATATTTTTATTCATATAAATCTTTTTTCCTTTTTCTTTTGTTCCTTTAGGAAACAGACACAGTAGTGGTATTACTAAGTTAAAGGGTATTTACAGTTTTATAGCCCTGTGGGCCTAATTCCAAATTATTCAACAGAATAGTTGGACCAGTTCACAACTCCACCAGTGGTTTATTAGTGTACCTCTTTTTTCCACATCCCCTCCAGCATTTATCATTTTTGGTATGTGTGAGGTGGTACCTCAAGGATGTTTTAATTTGCATTTCTCTAATCAATGGTGATTTCGAGTATTTCATATGACTGTAGATAGCTTTGATTTCTTCTGAAAACTGCTTATTCTTATCATTTCAGGATAAACTTTTAACTAGCTCCTGTATTAGGTAGTTAAATTGAGTTTGTGATATGATTTATATTTGTTAAATTTATTCTCTTCTTCCTATGTGTGCAAATTCAAATATCCATTGTGGTAAAAAGGGGACTCTCAATCAGACATTCTATATCCTTTCTCCACTTTACTTATTCAGGAATTCACTCAGCTTACTAAGATACTGTGGCACTGATAATCTAGTTGTTTCTTATATACAATGTTCCATTTCCTGACAAAGGATTTGCACTGGCTGTCTCCCCAAAACCCTAGTTTCCCTTAGTTCTAGGGCTAGAACACCCTCTTCATCTCTGCCTCATATTTTCCTTGGTTTTCTTTGAATTCCAGCTACAGTCCCCCTTTCTGCAAGAAGTCTTTCCCAATGTCTAATCCTAGCGTCTTTATTCTGAGATTACTAGTAATTTCTCCTACAAATAACTGGACTATACTTAGTCACTTCCATGTCATTTCCTATAAGGCTATGAAATCCTTGACAGCAGGGACTATATTTTCTTTGTATCTACAGAACTTATTACATGACTATATGTATGTAACATGCACTACATGCCATGTACTGTATGACTGACACATACATATGAGATGTGTAATAAAGCCTAGTAGGATTACTGACTGACTCACTGACATTATCCTTATGAGGATATTCTGCAAAGAAATTAAAAAAAACATGTAAAATGAATAGTGATCTATTTTTGAAAGGACAAATCATGTATTTCATTGGAATCCAAAAAAACAATAAGAACTCATCTCCAGAGTGACACACTAAATTGTTTCAGCTACTGGTCACTAACCTGTGTGACTTATAATCTCATAATTCAATGGATACAAAGCTGACCATGTCCCCAGAGAGAGATGAATTAAGATCTCTGAGGGTTCTATAAGAAGACTCAGGTGAACATCATTAAAGAGAGAAATGTCATCAGTCTGCATGATACAAGAGCACCTACCATATGTATATGTGCATGTGCATGTGCATGTGCACATGCATATGTATATGTATATATGTATATGTGTATGTATATGTATATGTGTATGTATATGTATATGTATCAACATATGAGTATCAATTCATGTCTGCCAGAGTCTGTAATAAATGTTTCTGAGATTTCAAGATGGATTTGTTAGTATTATTCTATATTAGAGACCTAAATAATAGTTAACAGTTTGAGACAGATTTTTACAACATATCAGAGAGAAGACATTAAATTGTTCTTTGTTTCATTCATCCATTCAAAAAAGTATTGATTGAGTGAATGGTACATGAATAACATACTAATTTGCTATCAGAGCTATCTATGAATAGTCTCTCTCTCTCTCTCTCTCTCTCTCTCTCTCTCTCTCTCTCTCTCTCTCTGTCTCTCCTCCTTAAATCCAAAATAAAAATAGATTGATACCCTGAATGAATATATAATGACATATGATATCCCTTTGATGGAACTTTTATCTTTTCCCTAGTTAATTCTAAATCTCTCTACTCTTCTCGCATATCCCTAACAGTGTTTATTTGTTGGTTTTTGTTGCCACTGTCATCTAAACTATGTAAGTATATTTTCAGATTGATGACCCGACCTTTATCAGAGACTTGGATATGGATCTACATTTAATTATCAAATTAACTAGACCCATTTCAAAGAAAATTAATTTTAAACAATATATTTCATCTATTTAATACTTTGTATCCTATAATATACTGGACACTGTGTTGGGCACTAAGGAAAGACAATTATGTTTATATTGTACTTTGGAGTTTACAGAGTGTTTTTTCTCCCTAAATAGTAGTAGTAGTAGCAGCAGCAGCAGCAGCAGCAATAGCAGTAGCAGTAGTAATAGTAGTAGAAGTGGTAGTAGTAGCAGCAGCAGTAGTAGTAGGACTAGTAATAATACTAGTAGTAATAATATATATCATTAATATCCTGCTTCAGAGATAAGCAAATTAATGCACAGAGAGGTTAACATATATTCCCAAGGTCTTAGGAGTAATAAAACAACAAACCTAGGACTTTAAAATACAAATCTAATTCTCTGAAAATTTTCTCCATTAGAGAGTAAGTTCAAAAGTCTTTATTTTAGGATGTTTGGTGAAGAAGACAAGGCAATTAATATAATGAATTTATACACGCAGCAGGGATAGAAGGTAGAAAACAATGTTAATAAGTTAATACAAGATTCATGAACTAAGTGCTATGAGAACTCAAAGGAAAAGATATTTATGTCTTAGGGAGTCAGGGAAGACTTTGTAGAGGAGGTAGCAGTTTAATGCTTAAAGGATTCAGTTCAATTTTTCTAAATGTTTACCATGTCCAAGGCACTACATAGGTTCTGGAAAGAATAGACACAGATTTAAAATGGTGGGAGTTATAGAGAGGCCATTCAAGGTACAAGAACTGAGAAAACAAAAATAGGTAGGCAGGAAATAGAACATCTCCAGTGAGTAATCTGGTTTGACTGCCAAGTTCACATGGGGCCTCAACAAGATTGTGAAGGTTGCTTGGGCCTGATCATAAAGCATCCTCAATTCTAGGATAAGGATTTTAAAGTTTGTAGGCATCATCAATGAATTCTGCTGAGCTCTGAAATTACATGATCAGAACTAAGCATTGTAAAAGGTAATTTTTTACTGGATGGATTGAAATGGTGCATGAGAAATAGAAAGACTATAGAAAGATTAGCAAGATGGCCCTTTTCATCTTTCATATTTCTGTATAGAAATATCTTTTATAAGTATGGGTAGAAGATAACTTCTTGACCAAAAAGGTATATCAGTCAATTACAAATGTAAAATATACACTTTAAATTAAGTGAAATTCAAAAGTTTGTGTACAATCAAAGTTAATTCAACTAGGATAAAAAGGAAAACCATTGTCTGGGGAGGAAAATCTTTCCATTGTATATATCTAATAATGATTTTGTATCCAATATATATTGGCAATTAATAGAAATCAATAAGACCAAATGTCACTCACCAATAGATAAGTGGCCGAACTATGAATAAAGTTTTTTATAAGAAGAATTACAATCTAAAACCATAAGAAAGATTTCTCCATATTATTAGTAATTAAAGAAATGCTAATCAAAATAGCCTGGAGATTTCACTTCTCTCCCAGCAAACTGGTAAAGATGACTGAAGATAGAAATAGTCAATATCGGGGTTGTAGAAAGATAGGAATCCTAATACAATGTTGGTGGACTTCTGAATTAGTATAAACCTTCTGGAAAACAATTTAAAATTCTATAAATAAAATGGTTAAAATGGCTATACATTTTAATCCAGAGGTTCAAGTAATTTACAAAAAAAAAAACCTCCACATACACCAAAATTTTCATTCAATAGACATTGTTTAAATGCCTACTATATACCAGGCACTGTGATAAATACTGGTGATACAAATAAGAAACAAAGACAGTCCCAGCCGTAGAGGAACTTACAACATAATTTGTAGTTCAGTCATTTCTGATTGTTCATGATTCCATTCAAGGTTTTCTTGGGGTGGTTTGACATTTCCTTATCCAGCTCATTTTACAGATGAGGAAACTGAGGCAAGCAGAGTTAAATGAGTGCCCAGGGTCACACAGCTAATAAATATCTGAGGTCAGATTTGAACTCAGGAAGGTTAGCCTTCCTGATTTCAAGCCTATATTTCAAGCCTTTTCAAGATTTTCAAGCCTGATTTCCCCTATAATCTAATAGAGCAAGACAAAAAAAAACAGAAGGAATCTTAAAACGGAGATCAGGAACAACATGGCAAGGGGAGTTAAAATTCATGTTCCTTGAAGTTCAAACTAAGAAGAGCTTCAGCTGGGAAGTGGAGAGTTGGCTAGAAAGGCAGGTCCAGGGTGGACCTGGAAACAGCCAGGGAAAGGAAAAGCTTTGGGGGCAATTTTGTGCTGTGCCCTCCAGTCATCGGAGAGATGAGACTGAGAAAGTTGGGAAAATGTTGAGTATCCAAAGGTGAGATAAGATCATGATAGTAAGATTTTAAGTGATCAGCTTATCTTGGGTGGGGGAAAATGTTTACATGAAGCAGAGCTGCAGATGGAAAGTGGAAAGTTAGCAAAATATTTATAGCATCAATTTTTGTAGTTGTGAAGAATTAAAAACAAAGTACATAACTTGGAGAATGACTAACTGTGGCACATGAATGTAATGGATTATTATAGTGTTGTAAGAAACAACGAGTATAACAATTACATAGAAGCATGTTAGAACTCACCTGAGCCAGGAAAACAATATGTATAACAAATATGACAATGCAGGTTGAAAGAAGAACAACTAAAAGAATAAGAAATGAATATTTCATAATTATAAAGACAAACTTGACTTCTAAAAAAGAAAAAATGAGAGGAAAACTTCACTGTTTCTTTTGAAGAACTGGGGGGTTCATTTTTATGGAACATTTGCAAAGAATGTAATTTTTAATGTATTGATCAATTGTGCTGATTTTTTCATTTCCTTTCTCTTTTCTTTTTTCTTAAATTCTATTTTAAGGGACAGCAATCTTGGAAGATAGGAAGAAGGATACAAGGGAAAATATAAATGAAGCTGAAACAAAAGATATAAACAGCATTTATGTGTAACTTTTCTCATTGCTAGGTAAAATGGTGCTAGTGACAACTATAGAAACAAAGAATTGCATGTTGAAATGGACAAGAAGTCACCTGGTCTCAGACCACTTCCAAGTCAGCATTTTTTTTGAAGATCAAATTATTATGAAACCTCACTATTTCTAAGGCATTGAATCTTTGGGTAGTTCCATTCATTATCAATGTTTTCTTTATTTGAGTCAAAACCAGTCTTCCCGTAACTTCCACCCAACAGTCCTTATTCTCTCCTCTGATGTCAAACAAAACAATAGCTTTTCAAATATCTGAAGATATTTAGCATGCCTTCCCCCTCATAAAAGTCTTTTTAATAGGCTAATTATTTCAAGTTCTTAAACCAATCTGCATTGTGATGTCTCAATACCCACACCAAACATGTTCTAGGTCATCAATATCCCTATTAAAATATGGCACTCAAAACATCCAATGTTCCAGACGTGGCTTGAAGAAATATATGATCTTAAGCTGGGGGTGGGGGGTGGGAGAGAAAGTAAGGAGAGTGAAAGAAGGTATGTCTTTCAAATTATGTGTATTAGGTGGGTCTTATTTTAACTTTTAATAGAAATAATAAATATTAATAATAATGGTGAAAATTATAACTAGCATTTATATAGTACTTAATATGTACCAGTCACTGTGCTAACCACTTTACAAACATAATCCTATTTGATTTTCACAACAGATCTGAGGAAGATATTATTATGATTCACATGGAACAGATGAGCAAACTGAGGCAAACAGAAATTACATAATTTGCTCAGGGTCACACAGCTAATAAGTGTTTGAGGTCAGATTTGAACTTGGGTCTTCCTGACTCATGGCCTGGAACTCTATCCCCTGCTATACCTACTTTCCCCGTTAAATATATTTTATTTTTTAAAATAGTACACATTGTTTAAAGGTTAGCTTGTGAGCATTTTGAAAAGGATGTAGAAATTAATGAAGATAGCCTAGATTGATTGATTAAAAGTCATAATAAATTATTTATTATCTTTTTTGACAAGGTAACTCAATAGAACAGAAGGATGGTATAAATATACTATAGCATACCTGGATTTCAGAGAGACATTTAAAAATTCTTTCATGATAGCTTTTCCTGATGCCTTCTAGCTACTACTACCTTACCCCACCCCCGGTTTTCCTTGTGTTTATTTGTATACATTTTGTCTGTATTTTTCCATATATACATTTATATACGTGATCTTGCTGTCTGCCTCCTTGCATGAAGTTTTGCATTATGTTTTTGCCTTTGTGTTCCTAAAACCCAGCACAGGACCTGGCATATAAAAATACAGGAAGAAAATGGATTTCTATTTTTGTTGGCATACAGAACTCTCTGGTGCAGAAACTCATTCTGCACATTAACACCTTCTTTGCAACTTAGAATAGCCTAAAGCCATGAAACGTTAAGTGAATTGCCCAAGAAAACACAGGCAGGATCTATAAGAGGTAAGACCTGAACCCAGGGGTTCCTGGTTTTAAAGCTAGCTTTCTATCTACTCTACTGCAGAAATGCTTATTGATTAATTTATTGATTTGGGAACCTCAGAGAAAAATAGAAACTACCTAACCTGGAGGTGGGAGTTTAGGAGGCTTTTTGTCAACCAATGCAGGTTGCTACTTAGTCTATATTTTTCTGAAAGGAAAAAATCTGATTTCTAAGATTCCACTTAAATGGTGCCACTTTTTATTTACTAAATTCTCCTTTAGGGTGTGGATATTACCTATTATATGTCTAATCATTCTTTTCATAGAAAATTTTCATATTCAAAGGCTATGACCATGTTTCTCCCCATGCACAACTGACTCCTCTAAGTAAATTAGCCAATTGAGAAAAGTGAATTAGTTCTTTCAGACCACCAAGTACCACTTAATGTTCTACAGCTATTAGTTATCCAATAGTACCCTAGTGGCCCCCAAAGAAACTTGCTTACTTCAAGTACTTATCCACAGAAAGGAAGATGCCTTCCCTTTTACTTCCATGCTTTCCTACCATGGATATATTCAATTCTAGAGGAAAAAAAATTAGCAGGTAATTATCTTAAATAGCTCCAAGACATCCAAGTACCTTTGCTTCAGTGAGAAATTCCATTTCCTCTACATCTAGCAATAAGACAAGATGTAGTTTAGATAAAGCCACAGACTGATGAAATAAGTAAATTCCAGAAATATACTTTATTGTACAAAGTCCTTAATCTTCACAGAATACTTCTGAAAACATTTTGAAGTGTCCAAAAGAGCTATAATGCATCTTTTAAAACTACTTTCAAAATACAAAGCACTCTTAGCAAAGCATTCTCCAAAAATGGATTGTGAATAAAGGATAAAAAGACATAGGTTATCATTATGCAAAACAATTAAAATAGGTCATTGAGTTTTCCTCCATGTCAACCTACAAATTTCCCAGGCTTCTTTCCCTCAATCTTAGGCTCATGCCTCAAGAATATCTTAAAATATTGACTAATTCAAATATTTGTTCAGGGACAAATACTAATAACTAACATTGATATAACACCTTAAGTTTCAGACAGAACCATACTTTCATTAATCCCTTAGATCATCACAAACACTCTATGAAACAGGTACGATTGTTCCCATTTTACAGACAAAACTCAAGCTTTGACTGTTTAAGTGACTTTCCCACAGTGCTACAATTTAATTTGGCACTTGTGATTGTAAATTTTTGAATTCTAATCTGGGATCGCTACTGATCGCAAATCTAGAGTCTTTTCCGTGACACTACACTGCCTCTCTATCATAGAGTACTCTTCATACAACTGGGTAGGACATTGAAGAGAAAGTAGAAAAAAAATGATAAAATAAGGCAAATGTCCTCCAAGAGCACAAAACCTAGTTAAGTAGAGAAGGCATGCAACAGGTGTAGCAGCTGGAGGTCCCCTCAGTGTGGATCCTCAGAAAGCTACCCACGATCTGAATTAGATTTTGTGAGTCAAAATCATAGGTCTCAAACCACTGCCTTCTAAATTTACAAAGCAAGATGGCACAGTAATTTAAAATAAATGGAATTAATCATGGATGGCATAACTTGTTACTAATAAAGATAGTCTGGTTTTCTAAATGCTCACAAACTTACCCTTTAATAATTTTATGACAAGCATAAGTCAAGTCCACTGTCCTATCCTCTTTGGATACCACCTTCTACCTTTCATGAGGGGAAATTGCATCATTTGTCCTTTTCTCGTCCTGTAGGATCTCTTCCATTCCAAAAATTGTCGATTTTTTTTCAAGATCATAAACAGTGGGGCAGCAATCATTTTTTATCAGTCAGTCAGCATGCATTTATTAAGTGCTTGTTATATGCTGGTAATGTGTAGGCAAAGACAATTGGCAGAGGGATATGGTAGAGAATGTCCTATGAAGATGAGTCAGGAATTCAACCTGGCAAGGAATGAGGACAAAAGAAATGAGCAGAGTAAAATGTTCTTCTGTTAAGTAATTCTTCATGGCATTTTGCACATGGGTAGAAAATATGATTAGGCTTGTCAACATAATTGCCCACTTAGGCATTTTCCAGTAAACTCCCTCACCTTTAAGAATGCCATTTCTCTTACATTCAAGATAGTATCTTCTTTTTTTCCTCTTGGTGGCACTTGATTAATACAACTTGAGTATCAAAGTATGTGCCTATAACAATAATAGATTATCACCTCTACCATCCAAACCACTGGACAGATGACTGATTTTATGTGAATCTCTTAATGGTACTTTAATCTACTGGGCTCTCTAAGAGAAAAAGAATGGGGGAGGAGATGAGAAACAGCCTCATAATTCCAAAAAATCTACTAGTTTATAATTTTTGAAAATACATTTTAGGCATTAAAGAAGAAAACCCAGAGAGACTTTTGTTTATTTGTTTGTTTCCCTGGAATCAGTACTTTTCCCTCATTTAATAGAATGAAAGAGATTCAGAGTTAGAAGGGACTGCAATGGGAATCTAGTCCAATTTCTACCCAGAGCAAGTCATGGCTATAAGATCCCTGACATTTAGCCACTACTTCAAGACCTTTCATGATGGGTAACTTATTAATCTCTAAGGTAGTCCATTCCTCTTCTAGAGGAGAATATGAAGAATGGTTTCTTAATATTGAGCTGAAATCCAAAATCCACCTACCTGTTATTCCCACTATTTATTCTGACAAGGCCAAACACAATAAGCCTTAGTGCATTCAGAGAAATCAAGACATCAAGATCACATACCAGAAGGTATCAATCATTCATCCCCTCAATTTCCCCCATTCCAAGATACCAATTTCTAACTCATCCAACCAATCCACATACAGAACACTCTTCAGTTTTCTCATCATCTTAATCAGTTTCTTCATAATGCACCACAAGAGAAATGTTTAATTTGGTCTAGTCCAATTTCTTAAAAGTTTGGGCAAATAGTTATGTGGTAATTCTGATAATCACATATAAATTCATAATGCCTTGTCATCTTAAATCATTAAATATCTGGAAGAACATTGTCCAGTAACTTAATAGCTGATGAATTAGAAGCTAGAATCAAATTTATCCTAATCTTAAGTATATTGTTGGTTTATTGGATATTTCTTGAAATGTTAATGAACCAGAAAAAAAAGGGATGGGTGGGCTATTACATATTTTAGAATACTTATCAGAAAAATTAAGGTAAATTTTAATGATGTCTAAAGAAAAAAGAACAGAATTGAATGTAAAAATTTGCTTGAAGTTATCCATGGTAGACAATATCCTGAACTCAAAGCTAGATGAGGTTTGAAAACATCTGCTATTTCAAGCTCAAAGGAAATTGCATCATTTTAACTGTAATGTATTGATGTTTTCTACTTCTTTTTTCTTCTCCTTTATTCAAAACCTCACAATAAACTATAATTGGATTTTAGACCCTGAAGCAGGATAGAGGTTGTTATGTTGTTTTTCTGTTATTTATAATATGTTTTTATTGCAGTTAAGAAAGTAGAACCTGCAGGAGAACATGAGAGGAAAAAGGTAAATATTTGTCCCAAGAGGGAGAGTTAAGTAATGGATTGGGGAGAAATATTTGAAATTCAAGTGATGTGAAGAGGCATTTATTAACTTAATGCTGGGCAGACAAGCCACTTGAAATCAAATGGGGGCCAACTGAGCCATTAATTAACTAAGCTTGGACTTTAGAAAGAGGAAGTTTTTTCTTCAGAAAGAAGGTGAATTGTATTGAAAATGAGTTATTTCATACTTATATGCCCTACAATGGAACTAAATAAAAATTTAGAATTAAATAAAGATTTTGAATAATTAACACTATGTATATACCCATTAAACGTATTTGTTACTTAATTCATATTTCAGTACTTCCATGATTTTAATGTGTAGGCTGAAGGATGAAATCATAATAGTGACGGACTGCTCTCAGATTAGTTTATGTTTGTGAACAAAATAAATTCAAAAAAGACATTATTTTCATATTAGTTACATCTGGGGAGATGTACTTGCTGAAGGATCTTAAGGAGCCCAGGATAAACAATAACATTAAGTTGATCCAGTACCATGTGATTGGATGATCCAAGATATGCTAATAACTGGAACAATAGAGAGAGCTTTATTTAACAATCCTCTACATCAGGAATAAAATGAAATACTAATACTTGCCAAATTCATGGAGAATTTCCTTAACACTGTACAAACAGAAGAGTGTCTTCTTACATATAGTAAAGTCATACAGATGTTGCTGTTTGTAGATAACCTCGTAATTATTTCATTAAGCCCCAGAATCCTATTGGACTTCCATCCATTAGATACATGGGTTGGTCCAAAGAAATTGGCCCAACCATTCATATGGGGGGAAAAGTGATAGAAATTTAAAAATTCTAAAAATTATTAATATAATTAATGCAGCCTTGGCATATAACTATCAAATTGTCAGAGCAAAGCTTCTTCTCAGATGCCTCATAGGACTTTCTATTACTCTTATATTATTATGCATGTTATAGTCAATCTTTAACTTTCATGGTGATAATATTCCTACACAAAAGTAAAAAATATGAATATTGAGACATTAGACTTATGGGAAGAGTGAGTTAGATTCCCATGACCACCAAAAATTGTAATCTTTTCTTAGAGATTGCTAAAAGTGTGCTTTTCTATATACAAATTTTTACACACACACACACACAAAACATTAATGCTGATAATATGTAGTTTTCTTATCATTTGGCCTAGGTTTTTTAAGGTGTGATTTTCTTCAGTATTGCTTTGTGTCTCTTTTACCAAGCTGTTGACTTAACCCATAAGGTAACATACACACGATAAAACTGGTAACAAAAAAAAAAAAAAACAACATTTTTTTGCTAGCAATTCTTCGGGATTCTGTGACTTTTTGTGCTAATATCTCAAAAAACAAAACTAACAAAAATTGACTTCAGATACAATTCACTTCTTATAACATATGAAATCTATTGTGCCACAAATAAAATTCTTAAAACTAAAACATTTTTAACCTGAATCTTGCCTCCCAACGTCAGTTGGTAGTGTGAGGATGTGGTACTGTATACTATACTGTTACAAACCTCTCTAACTTGATCACCCTCTGAAAACAAAGAGAGTTGGCTGGGGCTTTTCTGACTGGTGTCAGAAGACAAGGAGACTGTCAAGGACTTTACATGATCTTAGAGCCTAAAAGACTTGCACTACACTTTCAAGGAGTAATTGCAACACAAAATTTGTGTTTTAAAGACAGAAAATGAAAATATGTAACGAATGCACAGGAAGCTCTTTATAACAGTAGGGTGAACAAGACCACTGAAATGCTAAACAGTAATACCAGGCACTTGCCAACATCATGCCTCTCTTCTTTTTTTTCTCTACTATGCATAACCTGGAATATGTAGAGTTGCCAATGCAAAAGCAAAAATGAGGTTACATTTATGTGTGTTTTGCCACCATTGCCTAGAGCTCAAATAACACCAAAGTCTGATCTATCAAGGTATTTCTTATTTTTTATGAATTTAATACATCTTGAATTTCATAGTAGAGATTGAAGCTTAGCCAAAACTTTCATAAGCTAACAGCCACTATCAACTGGAAAGTATTTTTTATCAACCTACATTTCTGATTTTTTCCATTATTCTTCAAAAGGAGGACTATGAGGGGGTTGGGAGTGGTGAGGAGACAAGATGTCAGAGAAAAGGCAGCAACTCCCTTGAGCATTACCCAAAATGCCAACCTTTAAATAATGACATAAAATAATTTCAGGAGAAACCAAACCCATAAGAGGATGGTGAAAAAATTTCTAGCCAAAGACAACTTAGGAGATCAGCATGAAAGGTCTGTCATACCTGGTTGAGAATGGAACACAGTCTAGTGTAGACCTGCATAAAACCAGCCTCAGCATACCAGTATAAGACCTTAGGATTCACTGAATCAGCAGCAGCTGCTGCTTCTGGAGCTCTCATTTCGTAGACAGCAAGGGGGTCAAACAACTGGTCAGAAGAAGAATACAGGGGCCCCTTTGCTAGCACTGAGGCAAGACTCTGTTGCTTTGTCCATACTCAGATCCAGGTCACAGGCCAGGGAGGGGCACTCCCAGAGCAAGGAGTACCACTAGCACACCAGAGCTTGTGAGCCACAGTGGAGGGGGAGACCCTCCTCATAGTTCCGGGGCAAAAAAGAGCACTTGTGATCAATCACAGAACAGAGCACAGGCCAGGAGAGTAGTAAACATACCTCTACTTAGATCATACCATCCTGGAAGAACTCAAAACTTAGAGGTCCCTAGAAGTATTTCTGAAAACAGCTGCACAAAACCCTTGAAGCTTGGGACAGTAAACCCTCCAACTGGAAGCAGAGCCCTACTTTAATAGAGAGTTAAAAGTCAAGAAATAGGCTGGAAAATGAGTAAACAACAGGAAAAAAAATCTGACCAAAGTTACTATGGGAACAAAGAAGATCAAAATATGCACTCAGAAGATGATAACAAAATTAAAGCTCCTATATCCAAGCCTCCAAGAAAAATATGATGAATTGGTCTCAGGCCATGGAAAAGGTCAAAAAGGATTTTGAAAATCAAGTAAGAGAGGTAGAGTAAAAATTGGGAAAAAGAAATGAGAGTGACGCAAGAAAATCATGAGAAAATAGTCAACAGCTTGGTAAAAGAGACACAAAGGAATACTGAAGAAAATCACACTTTAAAAAACTTAGGCAAAATGATAAAAGAGGTCCAAAAAGCCAATGAGGAGAAGAATGACTTAAAAAGTAGAATTGGCCAAATGGAAAAGTTGGTACACAAGCTCACTGAAGAAAATAATTCCTTAAAAATTAGAATGGAGCAAATGGAAGCTAATGACTTCATGAGAAATCAAAAACAGTTCAAACAAAACCAAAAGAATGAAAAAAAATATGACAATGTGAACTATCTCATTGGAAAAAAACAACTGACCTGGGGAAAAGATCCAGGGGAGAATTTGAAAATTATTGGACTACCTGAAAGCCATGATAAAAAAGAGCCTAGATATATTTCAAGAAGTTATCGAGGAAAACTGCCCTGATACTCTGGAACCAGAAGGTAAAATAGAAAGAATCCACTGATCACCTCCTGAAAGAGATCCCAAAAGAAAAACTCCCAGGAATATTATAGACAAATTCTAGAGTTCTCAGGTCAAGGAGAAAATATTGCAAGCATACAGAAAGAAACAATTCAAATATTGTGGAAAGACACTCAGGATAACACAACAATTAGTAGCTTCTACTTAAAGGATTGGATGCCTTGGAATATGGAATTCTGGAACTTAAAGAAGATAGGATTAAAACCAAGAATCAATTACCCAGCAGAACTGAGTATAATCCTTCAGAGGAAAATAGAATTCAATGAAATAGAGGACTTTCAAACATTTCTTGATACAAAGAACAGAGCCGAATACAAAATTTGACTTTCAAATACAAGATTCGAGAGAAGCATAAAAAGGTAGGGGAAAGGCAAACCATAAGATTAAAATCAGAAAATTAATAAGGTTAAACTGTTTACATTACTACATAGGAAGAGGATACTTGCAACTCGTAAGAACTTTCTCATTATTAGGACAGACAGGAGTATATATAAACAGATGGCACAGGTATGAGTTGAATAGGAAGGAAAGATATTTAAAAAATAAAATTAAGGGATGAAATAGGAATGTAGTGGGAGAAAGGGAAAGGTAAAATGGGTTAGATTATCTCACATAAAAAGAGTCAAGAAAAAGCATTTTCAATGAAGGGGGAGAGCAGAGAGCTGAATGGGAGTGAGTGAACCTTACTCTCATCAGAATGGGCTTAAACAGGGAATAGTATATGTACTCAATTGAGTATAGAAATATATCTTACCCTACAAGAAAGTAGGAGGAGAAGGTGATAAGAAAAAGAGAGGGGAGGTGATAGAAGGAAAGGTATATTGGGGGAAGGGGCAGTCAGAAGCAAAACATTTTTGAGGAGGAACAGGGTGGAAGGAGGGAGAGAATAGAATAAACACAGGGGGAATAGTAACTGTGAAAAAAATTTGAAGTAGGTTTTTCTGATAAAGGCCTCATTGAACAAACATTTAGGGAATTGAGTTAAATTTTTAAAAGAAAGAGCCATTCCCCAATTGATAAATGATCAAAAGATAGGAAGAGTTGTCAGATGAAGATAACAATGCTATCTATGGTCATATAAAAATGTTCTAACTCACTATTGATTGGAGAAATGCAAATTAAAACCATTCTGAGGCACTACCTCATATCTGCTAGATTGGCTAATAGGACAGAAAAGGAAAATGACAAATGTTGGAAGAGATGTAGAAAAAATGAGACATTAATACATCATTGGTGGAGGTGTGAAGTGAGTCAACCATTCTGTAGAGAAATTTGAGACTAAGCCCAAGGGATATAAAAAATCATGCATTCCCTTTGACCTCATAATACCACTATTAGGTCTGTATCCCAAAAGACATTAAAAAACAAAAAAGAAAAAGACCTATATGTACACACATATTTATAGCAGCTCTTTTCTAGGGGCAAAGAATTGGAAATTGAGAGGATGCCCATTAGTTGGGGAATGGGTGAAGAAATTGTGCTATGTGATTATGATGGAATACTTTTGTGCTATAAGAATTGATGGGCAAGATGTTCTCAGGAAAAACCTGGAAAGATTTACATGAACTGACCCAAAGTGGAATGCACTGTGTACAAAGTAAGAGCAATATTGTGAGATGGTTAGCTGTGAATGACTTGCTATTCTCAGCAATGAAATGATCCAAGAACCCTCTGAAGGACTTAGGGTAAAAAATGCTATCCATCCCCAAAGAAAAAATGGATGGTGTCTGAATACAGATTGAAGCATCCTTTTTATTTTATTTTTCTTGAGGATTTATTTTGGTCTATCTTTTCTTTCACAACATAACTAGTACAGACATGTTTGGCATGACTACATATGTATAACCAATATTGAATTACTTGTCTTCTCAGTGAAGGTTGGGAAGAGAGAATTTTGAACCCAAAGTTTAAAAATGTATGTGAAAATTTGTTTCACCTGTAACTGGAAAAAATAAAACACTATTTTGTTTTAAAAAGAGGACTATGATTGAGGTGTTTGTTCTTTCTAAGTGTTAGTCAATAAGCTCTAGTTCATCAACTCAAATGGCAGAAAATAATTCTTGTCATGCAGGGGCTCATAAGTCAGTTTTCCAAGGAAAATTCCTAAGAGATTCTAAACACATTCAAAAATATTATAATGACTCTGAAGCATAAGGCATCATTAAGTAGCTGCTGTGTACACTGTCATAATGTCCTTGCTTTGTAGTGCTTATGGGTAATATTAAGTATAACTGTGAATTAATAGTAAATTGTGAGACAGTTGAATACTTTCATTCAGCTGCTTACAATAGTATGAATAATTGCATGAAAGGAGAGATAAAGAAGCTGAAAAAAGGCTTTAATCACTTTCTTTTTTTATATTAACAGAATTTTTTTATTTTTGTTTTTTACTTAATATACTTAGTTTTCAGCATTGATTTTCACAAGAGTTTGAATTACAAATTTTCTCCCCATTTCTACCCTCCCCCCTACTCCAAGATGGCTTATATTCTGGTTGCCCTGTTCCCCAGTCAGCCCTCCCTTCTGTCACCCCACCCCCCTCTCATCCCCTTTTCCCCTTCCTTTCTTGTAGGGCAAGATAAATTTCTATGCCCCATTGCCTATGTATCTTATTTTCTAGTTGCATGCAAAAACTTTTTTTTGAACATCTGTTTTCAACACTTTGAGTTCCAAATTCTCTCTCCTCTTCCCTTCCCACCCACCCTCCCTAAGAAGTCAAGCAATTCAACATGG
>CM053626.1:267244044-267293416 GCA_028646595.1 Phalanger gymnotis
AATCTGGGTGCGTTTTTGCTACCTGGCCATGTTCTCAGCCAACTTACTTGACCCTTGAGTTTTTCAGCAGGGTATGGCTGCTTGTAGAGTAAAGAGTTCTATGTTCCATGCTTGGGGGGATGCACCAGCTCTGCCACACCAGCACTCCTCCTTCCCCAAGTACCCCCAACCAGGACTGGACTTAGATCTTCAGCAGGCTCTTTACTCTTGCTCTGATCAGCCACTTAATTCCTCTCACCAGGTGGGCCTGGGGAGAGAAGCAACTGCAGCTGTAGTTCTGAAGCTGCCCTACCACTACTGCCCCACCTCAGCTGTCCCCAAGGGCAGTGGCCCAAAAGCAAACTCCCTGTCCTCAGCAGCTTTTCCCACTAACCTTCTCTGTTGTCTTTGGTGTTTGTGGGTTGAGAAGTCTGGTAACTGCCACAGCTCACTGATTCAGGGTGCTAGGGTATGCTCCACCTGGCTCCTGGTCTGGTTGGTCCACACTGTCCACATTGGGCTTGACTCTGCTGAGCTCTGCTCTCCTCCACTCCCAGCTCTGTGCAGGATAGACCTTACCCAGAGACCATCCAGGCTGTCCTGGGCTAGAGCCCTGCTTCCGTCTGCTATTTTGTGGGTTCTGCAGTTCTAGAATTGGTTCAGAGCCATTTGTTATAGATTTTTGGAGGGACTTGGTAGGGAGCTCATGTTAGTTCCTGCTTTCCAGCCTCCATCTTGGCTCCGCCCCCCAACCACTTTCTATAAAAGCAAAACACAACACCTAATTGAGATCCCTTTGAACAGCAGTCTGCCTAAATTCCCTTTGCCCTTACAGTCTTTTATAATTATATTGGCTGCTCACATTCATAAAATATTTTAACCTTTATAAAGTATTTGTCTCACTATAACCTAATAAGGAATATACTTCACATAGTACAATAATAGTGATAATAATAATAATATTAAATTGTTCCCAATTTGGAGATGAGAAAATGAAAGCTCAAGGAAACCATTGGACTTGTCTGCAGTCCCACAACATGTAAGGTAAGAAGTAAGAATGACTAAATGGTATTATGTCTTGGTTTGAAATGAAGTCCCAAGGTTGACTGGAGGAGTTTTACCTCTTCTTATACTACTGCAAAAGGGAGATGGGTAGCCTACAGTCTGAAAAACTTTTTTTGTTTCCACATCCCAAAGAAACAATCTGAAAGCATTTTTGATTATTTCCAATTATGTAACAAAATTGGTTCATACTTTATTCATAAACTTAAGCATTTAAATGTGTGCAGCCAAACCTCTGTGCTTTTTATGTGCTAAAGAAAACCAGCCTCACCAAATATTAAAATAATATCTTTTGTACTATAATGTAATTGGACTATTATAAAATAATGATTTAAATGAAATACTTGTCTCATGACATGAGATTTCCTTGTTAGTTTATATTGTAGACCAATGGTGTGTGTGTGGGGGGGGGGTGTATATTTTTTTTGATTGAGGCATATCATTTGATAAACACTGCACAGGAGCTGGACAGACTTGAAGTCAGGAAGACAAGTTCAAATTCTGTCTCCCTTACTAATAGTGTCCCTGAGCAAGTCAATTAACCTTTCTTAGACTTGGTTTCCTTATTTGTAAACTAACGGTAATAATAGTACATACTTCATGACTGTTGTGAGGATTAAACATAAACATACATATGTAAGAGTGTTAAACATGTATGCATTATAATGCAAATTTTTTATATTTTTTATAAAACATATAGAAATAAATAAATCCAGTAGCTAATATTTGATAAACATGCAGATCTGAGATGCTGAAGGGATATCTACTAAAAATAAAAAATGAAACAAAAACAAAAAAAAAGCAAAAAACCCACAAAAAACAATTTAATTTACACAATTTGTTTTAGTGTTTAATAGATTTTGATTTTTTTTTTAAATTTGCATGCCCAACTCACTGATCCACTCTTTTTAATCAATAAAACTATTTTAACAATTTTTATTTATGTTGCTAAATATTTCCCAATTAAATGTTAAAAAATTAACAATGATTTTCTTAAAATTTGGAGTTTTAAATTCTCACTCTCCCTCTTAACTATTCCACCTCTTTAAGAAAACAAAGAATTTGGTATTGATTGTACAAGTGAAGTGATGAAAACATATTTCCTTATTAGCCATATTGCAAAAGAAAATACAAAGAAAATTTTAAAATAAAGAAAAAAAATTAAAAGCATGTTTCAATCTGCATAAAATTCATCAGTTGTCTCTCTGGAAGTAAACATTAGTTCTCATGATGGGTCCTTTGGAATTGTCTTGATCAGAATAGCTATCTTTCACATCTAGTCATCTTTATAAGATTGTTATAACATTGTTATAAGATTGTAATGTACAAGGTTTTCCTGCTTCTATTCATTTCATTTGGTGTGAGTTAATATAAGTCTTAGTTTTTCTGAAATCATCTTTCTCATTATTTATTATATCACAATAGTATTCAGGATCATGTACTTCAACTTGTTCAACCATGCCCCAATTAATAGATACATCTTCAATTACCAATTCTTTGCCACTGAAAAATTTCTGCTAATAATTTTTTAGTACATTTTTCCCCTTTTCTTTTATCTCTTTGAGATACAGACCTAGTAGTGATATGTGAAGCAAAGAGTATATGCATTTTTATAGCCTTTTTGGTATATTTCCAAATTATTCTCCAAAATGGTTGGACTAATTCATAACTCCACCAATAATGTCCCAATTTTTCCATATCTCCTTCAGGGTTTGTCATTTTTTCTTTTCTGTCATGTTAACGAATCTGAAAGGGGTGAAGTGATATCTCAGATTTTTTTTAATCTGCATTTCTCCAACCCAATAGTGACTTAGAGCACTTATTCATGTGACTATTGATACTTTTGATCTTCTTCTGACATATCTTTTGACCATTTATCGACTTGGGAATGGCTTTTATTTTTATAAATTGGATTCAGTTCCCCACGTATTTGAGGAATGAGACCTTTATCAGAGGCTGCAAATTTTTCTTCATTTTCCTGCTTTCCTTCTAATTTTGACTGCATTACTTTTGTTTGTGCAAAAGCTTTTTAATTTCATGTAATCAAAATTATCTACTTTATTCCTGTAATGCTCTCTATTCTCGTTATGGTTTAGGTGTCTTTTTTAGCCTGTAAATCATTTATCTTTTCTTTTAAGTCTTTAGATATTATACCATTTCACACATATATGATTAGTACTTATATTTATTAATTTCTATAGTGTTCTTTAGCAAAATGTTGTTTCCCTATCTTTTAATTGATTCTATTTTTGCTATTTTTTCTTTGAGATTATAATTACTATTCCTGACTTTCTTATTTCAGCTAAAGCATAATACAATTTCTTTCAACTTCTTATATTAACTGTGTAAAAATTTTAGGTTACAATTATGTTTTTTAAAACAATATATTGTGTTGAATTCTGCTTTCTAATCCATTCTGTTAATCTCTTTCATTTTGGGGGTGAATTTTTCCCATTTGCATTCACAGTAATTTTTATTAATTATTTCCCTGAATCAATTGTATTTATTTATGCTTTTCTTCTCTTTCTTTCTGAGATCCTACTTAAGAGCATGTTTTTTTCTGATGACTAATTCCTACCTTGATCTATCCTTTCTACTAATCTCCCCTTCCCCTTTCCTTTCTATTTTTCTCTTATTTCTCTTTTGAATGTGGATTTCTGTACCCAAATGTTTGTATATCATTCTCCTTCCTCTAAGCAATCAGATGAGAATGGCATTCAAATGTTGCCCCTACCTTTCAACCTTCCTCTTTGTTTGTTCTGATTTCCGTTAAACAACCCAATTATGTGACATGATTTTCCTCACTCTTTTTCTCCCATCCTGCCACGATGTATTCTACTACTTCTCTCTTCCCATACTTCTTTTATGTTCATGAAAGCATAACACAATGAGTTGTCATTAATTAAGCTTCCTGTGTGACCTCTGATGATGAGAAGGTTCTGAGACTATAACTGCATCACCTCTCTATATTAAGATGGATAAAGTTTATCCTTCTTTGGTTCCTGATGATGGCTCACTCATATATACCTTCTCATGACCCTTATGTTTGTATTTCTTATTTTCTCCTCATCTCTGGTCTTTCCATCAAGACTGCTTGGGATCCCGTATTTCATATAAGTTCATTTTTCCGCTCTGGGATTACACATAGTGTTATTGTGCAAGTTATTCTTGGTTGCAAGCCTAGAAATTTGCCTTCCGTAATGTCAACTCTTTGCTCATTTTGAGTTGTAGATTCTAAATCTTGTGTGATTCTAGATGTATCTCCTCAGTATTTGTATTTTTTTCTGTCTTTGAACTTGAAGATTTGGATTTTGGTTTTAATATTCCTAAGAGTTTTTATTTGGAATGTCTTTTGAAGAAGACTGATGAATTCTTTCCACTTTTACTTTGCCCTCTGTTTCTAAAATATCTGGGAAGTTTTATTTTATGATTTCTTAAAACATGCTTTTTAGAACTTTTTGATTTTGATTGATGGAATTCAGGTGCCCAGTGCCTCCTAAATATCTCCTTTATTTGGTTTTCCATGTCATTTGTTTTTCCTATAAGACAGCTTGTATCTTTAAATTTCCTGTTATAGACTTGGTGTGATGCACTTTCTAGATCTTCATGGAGGAATTATTGTGGGGAGCGTGGCTGTACTTCTTCCTTCTATTCTACCATCTTGGCTCTGCCTCCTTACCCCTTATATTAAGTCTCAATTTTCTCAACTTTAAAATGAGGAAGTTGTAGTAGACAATCTTTAAGGTGTTGTCCTACTCTCCTTCTATAACAAGTAACCGTAAAAGTGGAATGCATTTTCCAATCTCAAAAGAACAAGTGGATTGAATATGTGGGCCATGACATACTATATTCTTAAATTTTTTTTTTAATTTTCATGAATCTGCATTTGAATGAGTAAACTATTTCAGTATTTTTGGGGCAGAGACTATGTCTTACATATCATTTTTAGGTTCATAGCCTCTAGTACATGGAAAAGACACCTATTGCTCAGCAAAAGTGATTGATTGATGGAATGATTCATTGATAAAATATTATAATTTATAAACCAGCAATTTCTTAATTAAAGGCAATGCAGAGAGTGCTGCAATGACAGGAATGAGACCAGGATTGAAGGCCTGGTTCTGTCATATTTCAACTATCCAGAAACTAGCATTTCATCTTCTTGGGTCTCATTTTTCACATGTAAAAAATAAGGAGGTTGGATTTCGTGATCTTCTGATCACAACAATATATAATTCTGATCAAATGTGTCCATTGGGTAACATACTGGTAGGAGGAAATATTATAACTGTGATCATAAATTATTAAACATTTTATCCAGGGCAAAGGACAAAGGCCACAGACAGCATGCCTGTCACAAAAAAATGCACGAAGCAAGTACAAGGTGAAGTTAAAATAAACTGGTGATAAACTACAGTCATCCACAGGAAATTTATCATTTTCTAGTGGTCTCCTTGCCCAGGCTGATAAATGGCATTGTTTTTGCATCGAAGGCCCTTTTCACCATGATAAACTCTTTGAAAGGAACCCAATTCCATGATAAAGAGATTCGGGCAGAAATGAGGAGCAGTTGCCTAGTTAGAGTGGTGAGCTACACAGTTTGATGAATGAAAAGCAGCTCGGTTGTGGCAGGGTGCCAGAGAGTGGAGGCATAAATGCACTTGGCTGAAACAGAGTGTAGCTAATCTGACATCCTGAAAACATTGTGTATTCTAATTCAGTGCACAGACCTCAGGAAACCTTTACAAAGCTGTGGATTTGTTGGGTTTTTTTTTCCCTTGTAAGGGCATTTACCCTTATACTAGTGTCATCTTGAACAGTCACCTTGAAGAAATCACCAATAGAGGATAGGGTAAATAAAAGGGTGGGGGGAGGAGAATCACAACCTCAATATTCTCCCCCATTTAAAAGCCAGAGCCAGCCCATATATTTGGTGAATCAAGGCATTCACCACAGCCACTGCGATTTGCCATCTGGTTTAGGATAAATGAACCTGTTTTTTGTTTGTTTGTTTGTTTCTCAGTAGAAGCAGCCCATTAAGAAAATAGCAGACTCAACTATATCCACAAAATCAACTCAGAATGGCATCCTGGTTATCCTTTGCAAGGCAAAGTGGGTGATATTTCTTTGTCTTCTTTCTCACCCCTCAAAATTTCTGTTGCCTTTATGTGACCATTTTCCCTTTCAAAACTACCCTGACACTTTTTTACTTATACAAAAAAAAAAATTGATTTGCAATGGACCTATAGAAGGAAGTGTCCACAGCCTTTCTAGGGTTGGTTGTTAGTGTAAAATGGGACCATTTCCATTGCTTTTACAGTCAGGGTAGAGTGATGGTGGATGAGAGTGTTTTTCCTCATTTTATGTCAGTGAGGCAGTCACACCAAAAAGGAAGATAACATGGAACTAAAAAAAATAAAATATAAGGCTAAGACTTAACCATATTTTGTACCACCCTTTGAGCTATAGGATTATCTTCAATGTATGTAAGGCAGATAGGCCACGTGTGAAGTAATAGCTTTCAAAAGCACCACACTCAAGCCCCTTTTTTCCAAATTGACAATTTATCTGTGTTCATTAGCATACCACTTCCCTGGAATGTTGAAATTGTTTGTTTCACCATAAAATATACATTAATGAAAGCTATTACTTCAAAGCATGAAATGGTATTTTTAAGATAAATGATTTGTCAACAAATCATTTATTACATGTAGCTATGAGTTTCTAAAACTAGAAGATTAGAAATGTGTTTCTTATTAAAGTGTGGTACAATTTTCATTTTTCAAACTTAATAGTTATGAATAATTAGGAATAAATGACTTAATAACTCAGTACAATGGTAATGGAAAGGAAAGAAACAATAAACAGGTATATAAACACCAAATATGTGAGCCTTAATAAAGAAGTAATTTTACCCAAACTGAAATGTTCTCATTACCAAATTCTATGAAGTCCTGTTTAAGCTGCCATCTTCCCTAAAGCAAATTTTCATGGATAGCAAAATCATGTAAATTATAATTGTAATATCCCTTTACTATGACTTTCATGAAACATGCTTTAACTAATTGTCTAAACAACTATGAGCTAGCTCAGTATTTAAAATATAGTTGTATTTATTTTTATCAACATGGAAATTTAGCTAGAATTTTTGAATGACCTGGGAAAAAAATCATACAACAAGAAGTCTAATCCAAGGTTTCCAGGTTACATCCACATCAATTGCCTCACAAATAGATTAGAACACATGGGAACATAATGGATAAATCAGAGGCCTGAGAAATTGATGGGATGATGCAATGGTCTGGCTGTTTGGACAGGCATGGGATTGGTAAGCTCAGCATCATCAATTGTGCACTTAGTGGTTCTATACTCACAACATAATGAAAAATGACTTAAAAAGTTGCATATAGAACAATTCACTTCCTAGTATGTCAATTCTGAGTTGTACTGATGAGTCATGCTCAGAGCATAACTATTTATACATTTAGGGTCTTGGGTTATCCCTTAAATGGGGGGCTGATAAGGATCTATTTAATATTATAGCCCAGGAATCCCCATTAGTGTGTTTCCCTTTAATGACTATCAGTGATATCAAGTAGTTGATAAGAATTAATTAGCTTTTAGAAATAGATATTTACCACATTGGAATATTTGTCCCAAAGTATTTCCTGCAAAAGGGCAGCTAGGTGCCACAATGAAAAGCGTTCTGGGTCTGGAGTCAGGAAGACTCATCTTTATGAGTTCAAATCTGGCCTTATACATTTACTAGTTATATGACACTCAGCAACCCTGTTTGCCTCAGTTTCTTCATTTGTAAAATGAGCCAGAGAAGGAAGTGGCAAACCACATCAGTATCTTTGCCAAGAAAATCCAGAAATGGGGTCACAAGGAGTTGGACATGACTGAAATGACTAAACTACAAAGTTTCTCAGGGGGAAAACAAATTGACACACTCTATCACAAGTTGATGTAGAGGCTAGGTAAATGTGGCCTTTGCTTAGAGAGGACCTGTGGCAAATGGGTAACTTGCAGGTCTTGGTTGCTGGAGGTTCTTTCCTCCCTTTTGTAGGGTACTCATTAATTTCCCCTTTGGAATGGTGTCATTCTTGTTCGTCTGTTTGTCTGTTGTCCTCCTATGTGGAGCCTTGAATCATCCTTTCCTTCTTTTGTTTTTATACCAAGTCTATTTTCTTCTTCCAAAGCAGACACTATGAAAGTTACTGGTGTCCCAGGAATACTTTAGAACACCAATGAAAAAACCCAAATTCTCCAATCAAGTTGAGGTGAGAACTTAGGACAAGGTTGAATCATTCTTCTTCCCTCTCTATGTGATTCCTCATCAGAGACTTGGATAAAATGTTCTTCCTTGACTCATTATTTCTTCCAAGTATTCTGAGTTATATGCCATAATTTGTATGGTAGTTCTCTAGTTCATAGCTACTCCCTTAGTTTCTAATTCTTTGATAATATGAAAAAAAATTGCTATAAATATTTTTGTGTTTATATATAGAAACTGCTGATGTAGATAGATAGATAGATAGACAGACAGACAGACAGACAGACAGACAGACAGACAGACAGATAGATAGATAGATAGATAGATAGATAGATAGATAGATAGATAGATGGATGGATATACACACACATATAAGTGTGTGTAGATATGTATATTTATGTAGATACGTATGTATATCTATATCTATCTGTATGTACATATACAAATGTGTTTTTTTTTCTTCTTTCTTTGCTCTTGTTGACACGTAGGCCTAAAAATAGCATTACTAGGTCAAATGATATGCACAGTTTGTTAACACTTAGGCATAATTCCAAATTGCTTCCCAGATCCATGACTGGATAAAAGGACCAATTCACAGATCCACCAAAAGTGTGCATGTTTTCCAATATCCCCTCTCAGAGTTGATTCATTTTTCAGTTCTCTAATTATTAGTGATTTTAGAACATTTTTGCATGGTTATATGAATTTAGATTTCTTCCTCTGAGAACTGCCTGTTTTAACTATTTATCAATTGGGAAATGGCTTCTTTCTTATAAATTTGAAACAACTCATTGGAATTTAAAACTTTATTTTGGAAACTTGATGCAAAGATTTTTCTCCTATTTAAATATTTCCCTCCATTGTCTTTTGCAATTAACACCTCTCCCAACTGTTTTGGCCATGGGTGACCCCCTTGGTAAATAAGCCAACAAACCTTTTTTGTATTTCTCTAATAAATCAGATATTTGTAGTCTCAACATGACAAGAATATGAGTCTGACGAGTCAGAGATCTATAGGAATTGATCCATGTTTAGTCTGTTAGATCCACGTAGAAATTAGATGGTCACTCTAGATTCTTTTCTCTACGTGAAAGTTTCTGATCCAGTGGACAATTATGTTATTCCTCTAAGCCTTCAAAATTTACTTCCTCTGCTTGTCCAGACTTAGCAGTATCAGACTTCATATAACTCCTTGAAGTGAGAGGCTTTTTAAATTATTGGTCACTCAGAATCAGTATGCTAGTACCTTCATTTCAAAAACAAATTAAGCCAAACCTTCTTTTTATTTGAAAACAGTATGGTTACAGGCAGCTAGGTGGTGCAATAAGTAGAGTGATGGCCTTGGAGTCAAGGGGACCTGAGTTCAAATCCTGCCTCAGAGGCTTGACACATTTACTAGCTGTGTGACCTTGGGTAACTCACTTAACCCCAATTGCCCTGCCCTACCCCCTTCAACAACAACAACAACAACAAAAACCAGTACTGCTGATTATGTAATCCTGAGGTGCCCTTCATACATATCTTTAACACATTAGTATTCAAAATTTGGTTTGATTTTGATTTTATTGCTTCCTCCTCCTGGTTTAAACTTGATTTCTAGTTTGATCTTGAGCTTCTTTAATGAAAGTAAGGAGCAATGCCCAGAAAACTCAAATTTCTTCTCCTTAACCATGCTGGCTTCTTCCTGGTGAATCCTATTCAGAGTTCTCCATGCTTTATTGACCTGATGCTTTTTTTCTGGATTCTAATCTGCTGACTTAGATAAAATCAAACTAACCATGAAGACCTTCCCTAGTCCAGGAATCTGTTTCCCCGATATCTTGATTTAGTATCTTGTAACCTAGCCCATATTTTGCCCTCCAATGTCTAATTGTGGTACTACCCAACTAATTTCATGAGTCTCCATAGCTGAGTGACTTTTCACCCAGGGGCCAGACTTTATTATGCTGATCTTTGGACATCAGACTTAAATTTTAGAGTTTTGCATGACTTTGCATGACCAAATTTCAGAAACCTCACATGATAGTCATCACTGCTACATCAGTTAGTGCAAATTTAGAAAGATCTTGAGTGATAAGCAGTCATGAGTGAGTTGGAGACAGTCTAATACCAGGCAGAATGGAAGGAATTCTCTGCTTTTGTAACCAGGAATTATTTATGGATTATAATTTCTTGTATATTTTATCTGACTTTCCTTTTTGGTACCTCGCAATAAAGGAAAGTTTATTGTAGAGCTCAGGCCAAAAGCTTCACTTCCAACCTCCCATAATCGCCCTTCTGAATGAACTAAAGTTTTGAACTCTACCTTCATTAGTCATTAGAATATTTTATCAGTCTCTGAAATAAATGTTATGAGTTCCATTTAAAGCACTGTCAAACATCTATCTCTTCTAGAACAATGTAGGTAGGGGGTAGGGTGGAACCAGAGGCCTTGAAGATTTTGTTCTCTTCTGTTCGGGTAACATTCTATCGACTTTTGAAGTTGACTCAGAGATTCCCATCAAAATGAGGTTGAGAGATTTCCCTGTACCAAGGACAATTTTCTCTGACAAAATTTCAAAGGATTGTACCTGATGATGGCATATTGGTCAAGCTTATCCATTTAAGAATCTGTTCACATATTACCACTGATATCAGCCTGTCTCTTCCTTTCCTTCTCTTAATCTCAAAACTCATGACGTTGATTTTATTGTGCCCTCCCACTACAATTCTTCCCCTTACAACTACCTCTCTTTCGACATGCTTTTCTTTAGTTCCACTTATGTTCTACCTGAGTCTTTAAAGTTGTCACTATAATTCTGTTTAGTTGCTATACTACTACATGTCCTATTCCTTTGCCTATCTCATCTGATTTAGCCTGAGCTTTTAAATACCAGGTACCAATCCTCACTTGACCATAAATTGTCCATTCTCTGAGCTTTGGCTAGTTTACATTATATTGTCACCCTAGCCATTGTCCTTATTCACCTATCAGCAGCCAACCAACATAAGATGTGGAAAGAATATGGGAATATTACCATCTGTTGGCTAAGTGCTGCCTAGCCAGTGCAATCACTTTAACTCTATAAATGAAGACAAACTCCACAACTTATTAAACTTCCTGTCCAGTTGAGGTCCTAGGTACCAACTAGCAATTTAGTCCATGATAATGCCCTAATAGAAAAGATTCAGAAGGTTTATCCTAGGTAATATGTGCTTCTAGAAATAAAATACAAACATATATCCATACATATGTAATAACATGTATGTATGTGTATTTCTAATTTTATATATTTTAAACTAGCAGGAATAATTATGGAAACCAAGTAGAAGAAGATGGATGGAAAGAGACAAGAATTTACTAAACATTAACTAAGTCATGAACACCATGCTAAGGTCTGGGAATACCCATACAAACAAACAACAAGAAAGACAGTTCATATACTTGAAACACTAATATTTGAATTGAGGAAGACAACACACAAAATGGAACTGAAGGTGGTGGTGTAAATGAAGGTACTCACACATAATTCTGAAGTCTAGAAATTCAGAACTAAAGCTATCTGGTTACCTAGGTTGCCTAGCCTGAAATGGATGCTCTAAGAGCAGCTAAATAAAGAAAGGAGGAATAGTATCCTTTCAGGTACTTCTCAAATCATATTGTATAAGGTGACTCCAATTCTGTCCACTTATAGAGTGAGCCCTGAGTTTGCACCACCTCAATAACCATATAGCATTAGCAATTTGATTTCAGTCTGGTCTCAATTTAGGTCATTGAATACTTAATTCAAGCCCAGAGTTGACTCAATGGAATGTCTCTCACTCCATATTTTTGTTGGTGTTGCCTTTTAGGTGTTGGCTTGAAGTGACTGACATATGTCTTACATTTCTTAACAGAGCATAATTTGTAAAATCTATGAAAGCTCCAAAGCTTCATAAGTCAGACTAGCTTGCCATTCTTCCTACCAGAGAATTCTTTTTCTTGGTTTGAGTTAAAGAATTATTATGTGTATCTAGTTTGTGTGTGTGTGTATATGCATGTGTGCATATAAAGTATGTGTGTATATATGACATATATAGGCAAGCATATATCCATATCATTACACACATGCAGAGATACATGTGCATGCATTTATGACATCCTTGTCTATATATTTGCATTTATGTATATATGTGTATCTATACACATACATGTATATATTTATTTCCATCTCTGAAATTATTGAATTATTTTATACTTGTAGTGATCATTTACCCCTTATAACCCGTCCCAGAGCAATAATTGTAATCCACTTGCTATTATTCCTGCTTATTGAGCAGAAATCAGATTTCCTGTGTCATCTCATTGTCAGTATTGCAGCATGCATTACTGAGGAACAGTCTAAAAGATGACAGGTTGTCTATCCAACTCAGTCAGGTCATTGATTTGCTCTGACTTACCCTCTGGTTATAGTTACGTCAGGCATCTTTCTATGTCGAAATGTTCATTCTTTGTAATTTAGAAAGATTTACTGAGTCTGGCATTAGGCACAATTTCTCAAGAGATTTCCCTGCTTTGGAGGAGTGGCCATTCTCCATTGAAGAGAAAAAGTGACAGTACAGTACCAAGGTGAATAATTAACAAAATAAGGTTTGTCACCTTTCAACCTAGTTTGTTTAGTATTTACATGGATTTCTGTTTCAATGTTAAATTTTTTTCAAGTATTTAATGTTGGGTAGCATTATTCATTTTTACCTCCATAATGCTTAAGAAGACCATTCATTTTCCAGTGGAACTGAGATCATGCTCTCTTAATAAGAATTTCAGGCACTCATACATAAACTCCTTGAGGTTTATACCATAGAGTCCCTTGACTGATGCCTGCAATACTGTAATGGCCTCCTCTCAGTTCTTCGCACCTCCAATCTCTCTTTCTTCTAACTCACTTCAAAGATGCAAAATAATGTTTGTAAGGTAGAGAATAGACTAGGTCACTACCATGCTCGAAAGTCTTCAGTTTGTTTTGATTGCCTACTTGGTGAAGTACAAATGAGTTTTCTCAATATTTAAGGTCTTCCACAATAAGACCCAAGTCTATCTTTCCACTTTTTGATTTGACAGTACTCTAAATATTTTACCTTTCAGCCCAACTGTAACACTAGCTATTTCCTTATTTCATTCAGATCTCTCTGGCCTGTGATGTAGTACATATACTTTCTACTGCCTTGAAAAATACATACTCAATATGTCCAGCTTTTGAAATCCTCCCCCTTAGAAACCCATGGCAAGGAAAACCTTCTCTATGAAGCTTCCTCTCATATCCCCAGATATTTATCACTACATTTTTGAATCTCCTCTAACTCTGACCTTGCTTATGCACTTATACAATCAAATTGGTTTTACAGTTGAGAGCTTGTTTTATAGCCCTACAAGAGTGTAAACTAAAAAAAAAGCAAACAATGATATAAACTAAAAGATGGGAGCTAGGTGGTATAATGCAAAAAGTGCTGGATTTAAAAGCAGGAAGAGCTGAGTCCAGACCTGGTATAAGAAGTTTACTAACTGTGACCCTGGCAAGTCAAATGACCTCTGTTCCTTTCAGTTCCCTGATATGCAAAAAAGGATAGGAGCAGGAAGTGCTCTAAAGATTTTATCTCATTTTATCCTCACAACTGCCTTAGGAGTTATGTGCTATCATTATCACTATTTTACAGATGGAGGAACTAAGGATAGTAGTTAAGTGACTTTCCCAGGGTTACAAAGCTAGTACTGATTGAGGTCAGATTTGAATTCAAGTACTTCTGAATCCAAGTCTGATACTATATCCATTATGCCACTTGGTTGCCTCTTTTTAGATGTGTAATTTTGTGTAAATTAAAAAAAAAAGATTTCGATAAATGCATATTATATTAGAAGATACATGAATATATATGTATATGTTAGAAACACATATCAGATAGGATAGGATAGGAGAGAGAGGGGGAAGAAAGGGGGGAGAGACAGGGAGAGAGAGAGAGAGAGAGAAAGAGAGAGAGAGAGAGAAATAGACAGATGGATAGATGATAGCTTTTCTGCCATGGGGAAAAAATAATTTGCCATGCCCTTTGAATCCAGAATTCCTATAAGAGTAAGGCACATCACCTAAGCTTTTTTTTTTTTAATTTTGCTGTTTAGATAATTAAAAGTGTTCTGGGTGTTTTTCAAAAGAGTCGATATAATGGAAGTTAAATGGCTATGCTGTTGAGGACAACATACATAATCCCCTCTCTTAAAACTGTCAACTTGTTTTCCATTATCTGCTCCAGAAGGTTACTGAGCATGCCTCTTCAGTTAATGATGCTTTTGTTTTGTATTTTTACCTTTTATAACTAGACTTGTAGCCTCATTGCATTATATTGACATTGTGCTCTTCAGTGACAGGCTGGGGGCAGATTAGTAAGGAAAGTTTGCTGCCCAATTTGTCATGAAAGAGCAGTGAAGTATAAAATTGCAACAATCATTGCACATTGTTCTGAGAGTACTTATCTATTATTTTTCCTAGGAATAATCCCTTTGACTGATTCCACAGAGATTTCTTTGAAGAGGCAAATTCTCTTTGAACAAATGTAGATTGTGTTAGGGTTTATGCTTAAGAAGCATAATTAGTGACCTTCAGGAGAGTAATTCTCAAAGAGATTTGATTGCATTGTGGACTTCTCCAAGGAAAATCTGTGCCTTAAATGAAAGCATCTTCTTTTCTCCCTATGTTTATTAATCAGTAAGAAAATTTACACTTTTTACAGGATAATTCATAACCCTTAAAAATTTCCCTGGGGGATTGTAAACATCCATGATATAAACTGTTTGTCCTTAACTTGTGTGTATGCGTGCGTGCGTGCTTGTGTGTGTGAGTGTGTGTGATGGACCACCCCATGGATCCTTCTCAGAATCTTTTAAAATGCATAAAAGAAAATAGAATTACAAAGGAAACCAATTTATTAAAATGTAATTATGAAAACATTTTAAATTAAGTTCATGAAATCTAAGTTAAATAACTATGACCTAGAAGTTTTAATTACATTAGTTAGGAATGGATTTGGGATTATAATTTACTAATCCTTTTCTGTCTAGTAATTTTTAGAATTTTAAAGAGTGAACAATAGAATGCTAAGTTGTCCAAATACCAATGAATAAATGGCAACTTTTGCCTGAAACCTACAAGGATATGGAGCATAAATAAATTTTCTAGTTCAGTACAAACATGTAATTCATCATGAATGTCTTACCTCCATACACAAATGGGTTTTTAAAAATCTTCCTTATTAATATATTTCATTTTTATGTCACCTGCATTTCTAAGCCATCCCTCGTATAAAGAAAAGAAAGAGGAAAAAACAATTCAGCGTAACTCACCAGTATATCCACTGATTCTGAAAATATGTGGATGTTCCACACCTTTTCAAAAAGGAAGGAAAGTGACTTTTTTTCATCACTTCTTTGGGATTAAACTTGGTCAGTATAACTACCCAGCATTAATTTTCATTTTGTTATTTTTGTTCTTTTCACACTTACATGTTGTAGTCATCATGTATATTATGTTCTCCTGGTTTGGATTATTTCAACCTGCATCAATTCGTAGACATCTTCCCATGTTTCATTCAATTCTTTATATTCCTAATTTCTTACTACAGTAATATTCCATTAAATTAATTGACTACAGTTTAAGTATTCTTCAATCAATTAGCAAAGACTTTGCTTTTCCATTCCTTTGCTACTACAAAAAGCACTGCTATAAATATTTTAACAAATAGGGACATCTTATTTCTGTCTTTGACCTCCTTAGGATAGTACTGTGGTAACCAGGACAAAAACTGATGGATATTTTAGTAATTTTATTGTTTTTAGTAAAATCTCATTTTTTTCAGAACAATGAGACCAATTCACAAATCAATCGACAGTGTATTAATACACCTGCCTTTCCATGTCTCCATCCAACATTCACCATTCCGTCTTGTAGGTGTGAGGAGAAACCTAAAAATTGTTTTGATTTGTAAATGTCATTAGTTATTTGGAACAGTCTTTCATTTGATTGTTAATATCTTTTGATTCTTCCTTTGAGGACTGTTCTTATATTTTAGTGACTTTTCTACAGAGGAATAATTCTTTTTCTTATATGCTTATCTTTTATCTCTATAAATTTTATACAAAAGACATATGTTAGAGCTTTTTGGTGGAGTTCTCTCATTCACTTCTTCCTTTATTGTTTTAATTAGTGATTTTGTTGGTATAGAAATGTTTATGCTACATGTCATAAAAACGATCTATTTTATCTTTTTAATTACCCCATCCCAAGAACTTTCCATCTAATGAGATCTATGAAAAATAGCTGATCTGTTTCTCTTCTTAAAAAATGATATGACCTTAAAAATATTCAGGTTGTACATTCATCTTGTATTTAATGTTGTATAATGGATAGAAAGTTAGTCCGAATCTGTTTTTTACCAGAGAAATTTATGTTCTCAGGTTTATCAGATACTGAAGTATTATATCATCTCTTTCTTATTTATTTTCATCTGTTTTGTTTCTCTGATCAGTGACTTTACATTTACTTTTTAATAAGCAACAAGTCATGATTATCATTGTTTTATAGTAGTATAATTTGATGTCTAGAAGTGCCCTTCTAACTTTACTTCCACTTTTAAAACTTTTTTTAATGATTCTAGTCTTTTTGTTCCTTTAAATGAAGTTTGTTATTTTTTTTTAACATCATTAAGTACTCCTATGACAGTTTGGTATGGCAACAAAAATTTTAAATTAATTTATATAATGTTGCCATTTTAATAATGTTGGCAAGTCCCAATCCCAAACAATGAATATTATTACTAATTTAAGTTCTTTAGGTATTTAAAAACTGTTTATTCTTGAATTGTATGTATAACATTTGATCTTAAGTTTATGTCTGGAATATTTGCAAATTTGGTCCATGTTGATAGTAATTCTGTACTTTAAAATGTAATTATGAAATTGTTCATACTTATGCCTCAAGATTAAAAAGAAAACATGTCTAATGAAGGGCTGGAAATTGAATTCCCAGATCTGCAAAGAAAGGTCCCCTTCTATAATTCCTTTGCTTCCTCATGCTATAAACAAAGAGACATCAATAAACACGATAACAGGGTAAACCACAAGTTTGTATGATAAATATTATTATATCTGGCAAATGCATACTTTAACCAATTTTTTTTAATGTAAGCAATAGTAAGGCAGTACTGAGATAGAGAGAGACTGTCCCTTCCTCCTACTTGGTTAGTCTCAGCTCTCCTGCTGCTAGAGTGAGCATTCAACATAAAAACAAAATTAAAAAATCACAAAAACCCGAAGTCACACACTTGTCTACTTGATCTCCACTTGTCCAGTAAAACTCATTGATGCTCATGGTCTTGGAGAAGGAAATACTAGAGATTCCAGATACTGGCTGCCAATGTAATTTTGCTGCCATAAGTTGACCGCCACCTCTTTTTTACTCTTATTTGAGTATTTCTAAAAACTTCCACCATATACTTTATGTGAAAACATCCACCCTCCAAACCAAGTCTTGATATTGTTAGTACTGATTTAGCCTTAGTTTCCTTCTCCCCAAACTGGGGACCACTACACAGACCCCAGGATTTTTGTGTCCAACTTATCTGTTCCCAGGAGTTTTTTACATATGCCTTGAATCTGCCTCAGTAGACTGACTTCCATATATGCCAAGCACTTGGTAATTACTTTGAGGATATCACTCTTAACAATAATCTTAAACTTCTAGACTTACAAATATATTTATAAACTGGATGGAATTAGATTAATTAGAATCAATAAAGTTCATCTATAAGAAATTCATTGTTGTTGTCCTTCATTCTCAAAGAGGACGAAAATGAGATCACTATGCTTGAGTCAAGATTCAATGTGTCCAACTATGGCTGATCAGGCCAATATGAGCTTGGAATGCTCTACCACAGGTCAGGCACAAATAGTCCATGTGAACATTTGGGGTAGATGCTCCAAACTTGTGCATCCTGTGTTTTCTTCGAACTGTTTCAATTCTGCTTTGCTCTTAGAGCACTGCACCTTCTCTGATGTGGGAATGCCATGCTGAGCGGTCCTGTGCTGATGTCTTCCATGTCACACAATCAATTCCAAAGTTCATGAGAGAGACCTAGGTAATGTCCTTGTATCGCTTCTTCTGACCACCATGTGAGCACTTGCCCTGCGTGAGTTCTCCATAAAATAGCCTTTTTGGCAAGTGGATCAATTCTCTGTGCTAATTTCGGCCTAACAATTAATACCAAGAAAACACAGGTGCTCCATCAGCCATCACCACACCATGCACACATGGAACCATCAGTTACAGCAAATGGAGTTTTGAATACTGTGAATAAATTCACTTACCTTGGTAGAGTACTTTCCAGGGTTTACACATTGATAATGAGGTTGACACACGCATTGCCAGAGCTAGCTCAGTATTGAGGCTCCAAAGGAAAGTATGAGAGAGAAGAGGTTTTAGACAGATTGCCGAACTTGTGCTGACCTCATTGTTGTATGACTGTGAAACCTGGACAGTCTACCAGTGCCATGCCAGGAAACTGAGTTGCTTCCATGTGAATTGTCTTAGGAAGATTCTGAAGATCACCTAGCAGGATAAGACACCAGACATTGAGGTCCTTACTCAAACTAAACTGCCAAGCATTCAAACTCTGCTTCAGAGAGTGCAACTCTGATGGGCTGGCCACATTGTTCAAATGCAAAATGTCTATAACAAATACAGAAAAGAGGGAGGAAAGAAACACCACAAACTAAAGGGAGAAATTGAAATGGGTTTTCCTCATCCCACCAGAGAAGCATCAGGTTTTGTTCTCACACCGCTTCCAAAAAGAATAAAAAACTGAAGGGAATAGTGGAAGTCCATTGCCATTAGCTGTTATAATACTCAGAAGAAGATAGTTAAGCCAAAAAGGGCAAGAAGATTCTTTGTTGTTTCTTTAACCAGAGAAGCAATTAAACTGGATGAAGGATTAGAATACCAATGCAACCATGTATCCTTCCTACTATTTCCAGTTTATTAGGATAAAGTACAATTAATTACTTTGTTCTTTCTTGTTGTTATTCAGCTTAAGTCATGTCTAACTCTTCTTGACCCCATTTGGGGTTTTCTTGGCAAAGATAACAGAGTAGTCTGCCATTTCCTTCTCCAGCTCATTTTAAGGATGAGGAATTTGAGGCAAACAGGGTTAAATGACTTGCCCAGGTTCACAAAGCTTGTAAGTTTCTGAAGCCAGATTTAAACTCAGAATGAGGACTTCCTGACTCCAGGCCTAGCACTTTAGCTGTCCCTGTTCTTTCTAGAGTCTCTATAATTTGACTTTCACCATCTACAGAGAGTTGGAAACAAAATCACACCATATGTATTTGAAATTACATGCCATATCAAAGGGAGTCAGGTAGTAAACATTTATTAAGTATTTACTATGTTCTAGGTACTGTGCTAAACACTAGGGATATAAATGTAAGCAAAATGACAATCCTTGCCTCAAGGAACTTCTAATGGGAAACAATAATTCACAAATGATTGTTGAAAAGCGGTGTGGTGGTAAGGTTCAGAGAGTCAGAAGCAATGAGTGATGTCTAGTCTGGACTCCTCCACCAAATGAAAGTCCCAAAAAAACCTTGCCCATGGGAGAAGGGTTGAGGGGTTCCAAGGAAAGCCAACAAATTTTAAATCAAGGAAAACCAGCAACTTTAACAATAGGAATCTTCTTCCTCCATTCAATCAAATAACCACTTTTCTGAGATTAATTGATCCTCTAGAAGTCAAATAGGTGAGCAGAACCATAAGAATAATTTATACTCTAACAAGAGCATTGTACACATAAGCAACAAAATTGGTAGACTCAAGAACTCTGATAAACACAATGATCAACCATGATTCCAGGAGACTGATAATGTAGAATGCCCCCTATTACCTGGCATAGAGATAAGAAAATGAATGAGACACATTTATGGACATGACTAATAATGTGAATTTGTTTTGTTTGCCTATGTATATTTGTTATAGGGCTTTTTTTTCCTAGTGGAGTGGGTTATGGAAGGGATGAAAAAATAAATACTTGATAATTGAATAAAAAATATAATTAAAAAAACTATCTGCCCTAGTCCCAATTAACCAGAAATAAGAACATTTCAACAATACTCCTATTGCCAAGGAGAGGTAAATATGTAAACTCCTTAGAAATTCATCATGTAGAGAAAGTAATTAATAGCTATTCACTTTGAAAGGTATAATAATAATAATAACATTAGTAGCAGAACATGAATATGTTTTAATACTTCTCTTCATAATATGTATTTATTGAAGTGATAAAACTAACATGATAATAATAATATAATGAGAATAAGAAGGCATGAGTTTGAGTCTTGGCTAGAAGTAACTGCCTAAAGTTGAGTAAGTTACTTAAGATCACCATGCATCATTTCCCTTGCAGATAAAAATTGGGATGGGAAGAGTAGACTATATGATCTTTAAGGTCCTCTTTATAACTATAATTGTGATTTCTTTTGGTCTTCAACTTTTGACTCAGTCTTCCCATAGATCCAAATTAGTTGATAAATATTGCTACTTTTACCTCCACGGTATCTCTTGATTATGTCCCCTTCTCTCTAATAACATAACTACCACGTTAGTCTTGGTCCTCATCACATCTTGCCTATGTTATTGCAACAGCCTCCTATTTGGCCTACCTTTCTCAAGTCTCTCTCTGTTCCAGTTTAACCTATTAACTGCTGCCAAAGTAATCTTCCTTAAGTACAGATCTGACCCATATCATTCTTCTACTCAATCAACTCCTGTGGCTGCAGGATAAAATATTAACTCCTTCATTTACAGTTTAAGCCCTTCTCAACCTTGCCCAACCTATCTTTCCAAATCCATCATGCATTTACTCTCTTCTCATACTCTGCGTTCAAGCACAATAGGTGCTAAATAAATGTTTGGTTACTGACTGATAATGTACACCTTATTTTCCCCATATTAAGGTTGAAAAAAGTCATTTTATTGATCTTACGCTTCTAAAGGGAGAATTTTTTTTCTAGGACAAGCATATAGCTTGAAATCTTAGTTCAGAAGCAGCTAGGTGGTACGGTGGCTAAAGCTTTGGGCCTATAGTCACAAATTTAACCTCAGGAGCTAGAGATATGTTACCTTGAGCAAGTCACTTGACCTCTGCTTGCCTCAGTTTCTTCAAATGTGAAAGGAAGATAATAATAGCACTCACCTTCCAGGGTTAATGTGAAGATCTGAAGAGTGTACAATGCTCAAAAAATAGGGAAATTGTCCTATAGAAGATGCTATATATTTATTATTGTTATTATCATTAGTATCATGCCTGCTATGAACTGAGATAAAACATGTGTTATTCCTCTTGGGGGAAGACGAAGGGAGAAGTATTCTTTCCTTTTTCTGTCACCCAAGGGCAGCTTTATTTGAGCGTGGTGTTTGAAATTTCATCATTTGACATGTATATTCAATCATAAAATTTCTAGAAGTAGATGAAACCTTAGAGAACACCTAACACAACTCATTAATTTTATAGTTGAGAAAGCTAAAGGCCAGATGGGTTTAGAAATTTGGCCATATTAGTAGAGCTAGTCAGGGCCAGGCAGGGTCAGGATCAGAGCCAGGATGTACTCTATCTTTTCATCCTTATTAACTATTATGGCTTTAAAAAAACAAATAATAACTCATGTTAACTGGATGAATAAATGAATCATTAGTAAAATCATGAAAGTTTTTTTTTCTGAAAATGAAATAGAAATCTTTGCATCAGGATATTTTTTTTTTGCCCTTGTCAAATTAAAGACAATTATTCACAATAAAGGAATTAGACTTTGTAGATTGGAAGGGAAAATAGACTGACTTTCTTATAAAAACCTGCCAAGAAAGATGACACAAAATTGAGCTATGTACCATAAATTAAAAAAAAACACTAGTTTTAATAGATTTCTTCACCTTCCTGTCCCTTTTTCTGTTTCTTTGTTTTGCCCATGTCTAAAGCTACAATGACTGTCTAGAAGAAATTTATATATTGAAATAATATGCAATACCTTGCCATATGTATTATCTATTTATATAGCCTTATGTCGAAGTTATCATTTTCTTCGTTCTTCCTACCTTTACTTTGATATGTGATTCCTAAAATGTTTTAACTTAAAAATTAAATGAAATTAATATTAAAAGATTCTGGCTGTTCTGCTTAGGTTTCTTGAAAGTGAAAAAAAAGTTAATATCTTAAAAATAGAGAAATATTGAAAGATATAGAATATTGGTTCCTCGAGGTTGATTCCCCCTATTTTCTTTGGAACATTCTATACTCTTTAGATAAGTGCTACGTTTTCTTTTAAATTGTGTTTCAGGATGACTGGATTTTTTTTTCTTTCTGTCAATTTTTATTCAGTATTTTATTTTTCCCCAGTTACATGTAAATACAATTTTAACATTCATTTTTAAAACTTTGATTTCCAAATTCTCTCCCTTCCTGCCTCCCAACCCACTCTCATTGAGAATGCAAGTAACTCAATACAGGTTATATATGTGCAGTGATGCAAAACATTTCCACAATAGTGATGTTGTGAAAGAAAACAGAGATCAAAAAAAAAAAACCCTCAAGAAAACTAAAGAAAGCAAAAAAGTAGGCTTAAATCTGTATTCAGGCACCATCAGCTCTTTCTTTGGGGATAGACAGCATTAAAAGTCTTTAAGAGTGGTCTTAGATCATTGTATTGTTGAGAATGGCTAAGCCATTCACAGCTAATCATTTTACAATATTACTGTTTCTTTGTACTAAGTACTTTTCACTTTGCATCAGCTTACATAAGTCTCTCCAGGCTTTTCTGACAGCATCCTGCTCATCATGTTCCACAAGAAAATAATATTCCATCATAATTATATACCACAACTTGTTCAGCCATTTCCTAATTGTTGGGAATCCCCTGAATTTATGATTCTTTGCCCCCAGAAAAGAGCATGTAGAACTTTTTTTGTACATCTAGGTCCTTTTTATTTTTGTTTTTATCTCTTTGGGATACAGATCTAGTAGTGGTACAGCTAGGTAAAGGAGTATGTTTGTCTTTATAGCCCTTTGGGCATAGTTCCAAATTGTCCTACAGAATGGTTGAATCAGTTCACAACTCAACCAACAGTGCATTAATGCTCCATTTTTCTCATCATTTGAGGATGACTGGGTTTTCAAACTGGAAAACTGGCACATTACCACACTGGAAGAATGCTTTGGGATCCTTGCAAGGATACTACACAAATAAACAATCCTACAGAAAGGTGACATTTTGATCTAAGCTAAATTTATTTAAACAGCACAAAAAGAGGGTGGAGCAAAGATAGCAGAGTAAAAGTAGAGACTTACTTGAGCTCTCCCCCAGACCCCTACAAATACCTGTAAAAATGACTCTAAACAAATTATAGAGTAGCAGAACCCACAAAATTACAGAGTGAAACAAATTTCTAGCCCAAGACAACCTGGAAGTTGGACAGGAAAGAGCACCAGTCTGAGAGAGGAGCACAGTCCAGCACAAATCATGCCAGCACAGACCAGGCCCCAGAAAACCTTGAGCAGGCCTCAGGGAAATGAATTACTGGCAGCTGTGGTGGTTTCTAGACTTCTCAACCCACAAAAGCCAGATAAAGCTTAGAAAGACAGTAGGGAAGGTCTGTTGGACCTGGGTGAGAAAGGATCATGGGCCAGCCCCAGCCCCGAGTCAGCAATGTCTATGGCTGCTTCTGGGGCTCTCAGCCTACAGACAGTGTGGGGATTGAGCAGCTGATCAGAGGGGGATTGCAGGGACCTCTTTTCTGGTGCTGCGGCAGGATTCTCTTGCTATGTCTGTGCTTGGATCTGAGTCCCAGTACTGGATGGCAGACCTGGGGCAAGGAGGAGCACTGACATTGCAGAACTTGTGGCAGAGGTAGAGAGGGAATCCTCCACACAATTCCAAGGCAGAAAAGTATGGGGTCACTCACAGACCACAGCACAGACCAGGAGAGTGGCAAACACCTCTCTTTTGATCATATCACGTGGGGAGAAAGGTAAAAATTTATAGGTCCCAGAAGTATCTCTGAAACCAGCTGCACAAAACTCCTGAAGTTTGGGACAGTACACCCTCCACACTGAAAGCAGAGTCCTACTTGACAAAGAGTTAAAAAGTCAAGAAACTGGCTGGGAAAATGTGCAAACAGTGGAAAAAAAACTCACACTATGTATCAAAACATAAAACCAGAAGAAGACAACAAAGTCAAAGTTCCTATATCCAAAGCCACGAAGAAAAATATGAATTGGTCTCAGTCAATGGAAGAGGTCGAAGAGGATTTTGAAAATCAAGTAAGAGAAATAGAGGAAAAAACTGGGAAGAGAAATGAGAGTAATGCAAGAAAACCATGAAAAAAAACTCAATAGCTTGCTAAAAGAGACCCAAAAAAATACTGAAGAATATAACACTTTAAAAAATAGACCAACCCAAATAGCAGAAAAGGTCCAAAAAGACAATGAGGAGAGGCATGCCTTAAAAAGCAGAATCAGCCAACTGGAAAAGGAGTTCCAAAAGCTCACTGAAGAAAATAATTCCTTCAAAATTAGAATGGAGCAAACAGAAGCTAATGACTCTATGAGAAATCACAAAATTATAAAACAAAACCAAAAGAATAAAAAAAAAATAGAAGACAAAGTGAAATATCTCATTGTAAAAACCACTGACTTGGAAAATAGATCCAGGAGAGATAATTTTAAAATTATTGGACTACCTGAAAGCAATGATCAAAAAACAGAGCCTAGATATTTTCTTTCTAGAAATTGTCAAGGAAACCAGAAGGTAAATTAGAAATTGAAAAACTCCACTGGTCACCTCTTGAAAGAGAACCCAAAAGAAAAACTCCTAGGAATATTGTAGCCAAATTCCAGAGTTCCTAGGTCAAGAAGAAAATATTGCAAGCAGCCAGAAAGAAACAAGTACAGTATGGCAGAAACAAAATCAGAATAGTACAAGATTTAGCAGCTTCTACATTAAGGGATCAGAGGGTTTGGAATATGATATTCCAGAAGTCAGAGGAGCTAGGATGAAAAGCAAGAATTATCTACCCAGTAAAACTGAGTATAACCCTTCAGGAGGGAAAATGGATATTCAATGAAATAGAGGAGTTTCCAGCATTCTTGATGAAAAGGAAAGAAAATTTGACTTTTGAATATGACTCAAGTGATTCACAAAAAGATAAACAAGAAAGAGAACTCATAAGGGATTTATTAAAGTTGAATTGCTTATATTCCTGCATGGAAAGATGATATTTATAACTCATGAGACCTTTCTCACTATTAGGGTTGTTGAAGGGTGTGTGTGTGTGTGTGTGTGTGTGTGTGTGTGTGTGTATACATATATATATATACGTATATATATGCATATATACATATATATACATATGCATATGTACATATACATACACACATATGTGTATGTATGTATATGTGTGTGTATGTGTGTGTGTATAGAGAGAGAGAGACAGAGACAGAGACAGAGAGACAGAGGGCATAGAGTGAGTTCAATATGAAAGGATGATATCTAAACAATAACATTAAGGGTTGAGAGAGAAATGGATTGGGAGAAGGAGAAAGGTAGAAGTAGACTGGAGTAAATTATCTCATATAAAAGAGGCAAAGAAAAAACTTTTACAGTGGAGGGGAAGAGGGGAGAGGTGAGAGGGAAGCCATAAATAATCAGATTTGGCTAAGGGAGGGAATAACATACATAATTGGATATGTAAATCTATCTTACCCTACAGGCAAGTAGGTGGGAAGGGGATGGGGGAGGATTATAGAAGGGAGAACAGACTAGGGGGAGAGTATTCAGAAGCAAACACTGTTGAGGAGGGACAGAGTCAAAGGAGAGAACAGAATAAAAAGAGGGCAGGATAAGATGGAGGAAAATATAGTTGATCTTTCATAACATAACTATTATGGGAGTGGTTTGCATGACTGCACATGTATAGCCTATTTGGAATTGCTTGCCTTCTCAATGAGGGTGGGTGGGGAGGGAGCAAGAAAGAGAATCTGAAACTCAAAGTTTTAGAAATGAATTTCAAAATGGTTTTTACCTGCAACTGGGAAATAAGGTATGGAAATCTATCTTGACCTCCAGGAAAATAGAAAGGAACAACAGGTTGAGAGAAGGGGAGTGCATCAGAATGCATGCTGTCTTGAGGTGGTGGGAGGGGAGAGATGGGGAGAAAATTTGCAACTCAAAATCTAGTGGAAGTGAATGTTGAAATTTAAAAACAAATTAATTAATAAAACATAAGAGAGTTAAAAAAGTCCTTAGTGAATCCATAGTCCTAAGTGATCCATACACTACAGAAAGGTAGACATTGCCTATGATCTGACGGGTTATAGTTACTACCTAAAGAAATCTTTCCTTCCTAGTATGCAAAAATGGATTTTCAGGCAGAAAAAGGCAATTGTTCATATGTTTAAGTGAAAACATTGGCCAATTTTGCTACTTTTCTTCACAATCAATATTCTTGACTGCTCAGAAATGGTATAAATAAGAGAGATTCAGAGTGAATTGGTAATCAATGCAATGAGGCTGCAGGAAGGCCTGTCTATCACAGAGTGCTAAAGTGAGGAAGTATTCTTTTGGAATACAGCATTCAATGTTGACTTTGTCTTTGGATGTTTTAGCTTGGTATCCCAGAGAGCAGACTTTTTTTTAAAAAATCCAGTTTTTGTAAATGTCTAGAGTTGGAGATGTCAGAAATTCCTGACTGCATTTGCTATATAAAAGCAATTTATTGTTGGTGTTGTGTTGTGGTTCTTGTAGTTTTCCAAGGAGGTCTAGCATAGTTAGATGAGCAATAAGAATTAACACATTTTAGCTAAAGTCGGGAACTACTAGATACAATTAGATCTAATTCAATAAACATTTCTCTATCCAATTTTTCCTCTACTTCTCTTACTTGATTTTCAAAATCCTTTTTGAGCTCTTCCATGACTTGCAACCAATTCACATTTTTCTTGGAGTCTTTGTATGTAGGATCTTTGACTTTGTTGTCTTTTGGTTGTATGTTTTGATCTCTTTTTGTCACCGAAGTAAGATTCTATAGTCTGAGTTGTTTTTTTATGCTCTCTATTCATTTTCCCAGACAATTATTTGACTTTTGAGCTCTTTGTCAAGGTTTGACTGTTTCCAGAGTAGAGAGTGCTCTGTCTCAAGCTTCAGGGGTTTTGCATGGCTGTTTTCAGAGCTACTTTTAGGACCCTGTAAATTTTTAGTTCTTCTGAGGTGGTATGATCCAAGGAGAGGTGTTTACTCCTCTCCTGGCCTGTGTTCTGGTCTGTGATTGACCTCAAGCACTTTTCTCTGCCCTGGAACTGCAAGGAGGACTTCCTCTCCAGAGCTACCACAAGCTATGCCACACCAGTGCTCCTCCTCACCCCAGGATCACCACCCAGGACTGTGACCTAGATCCAAGCAAGGCAAAGCAAGAGAATCCTGCCTCAGTGCCAGCAAAGAGATCCCTGCACTCTTGCTCTGATCAGCCACTTGGTCCCTGCACCATCTGTGGGCCTTGAGCTCCAGAAGCAGCTGCTGCTGCTGCTCTGCTACCCCAGGCCTGGGGCTGACAGTTTTCCCACTGATTTTTTACTATGTGTTTGTGGGTTTAGAAGTCTGGAAACTTCCAAAGCTGCCAGTGATTCAGTGGCCAGAGGCCTGCCACAGTCCTGTCTGTGCTCAGCAGCCCAGGCTGGGCTGTGGTCCTCTCCAAGCATGACAAGATAGACCCTTCCTGTTGGCCTTCCACATTGTCTTGGGCTGGGAATCTGCTTCATTCTGTCATTTTTTGACTTCTGTGGCTCTAGAATTTGTTTAGTCATTTTTTACAGGTATTTCAAGGGGTTTGGGGGGAGAGCTTAATCATGTCCCTGCTTCTACTCTGCCATCTTGGCTCTGCCCTCAATAAACATTTCTTAAACATCTTCTATGAGCATGCAAATAACTGTGCTAGAATCTGGGGATAAAAAGACAAAAAATGAATAGTCTCTACCCTCAACGAGGTTACTCTCTCTTGGGAACACACATACTACACATAAGAATATAAATATAAAGTAATTTTAAGAGAGAAACTGTACTAATAACTGGGAGTAGTAGATCTCATCTATGAGGTGACATAAGAAGTGTGCTTTAAAGAAAGCTAGAAATACTATGCTACTATACTATGAAGTATAGATGAGAAGAGAGGGCATTCCAGATTATAAATGGGACCACCCGTGTGAAGGAATATATATACATATACATATGGATGGATAGATAGATAGATAGATAGATAGATAGATAGATAGATAGATAGATAGATAGGAGATGCAATGTTCCTTCAAAGAAAGAGTCAGAAGTTCAGTTTGACCATAACAGAACATTATGAAGAGAAATATTATTCAATTAGGAATCTATTGTATTAGATATAAAGATGGACTGAACTAATTGTATGAATTGAGAAAAGGGTGTGAGAGTTTTGAAGCACAATCAATAAGAGTTAATAACTGGTTGGACATAAACTGTGAGGAAAAGGAAAGACTCCCACCATAATGTCATTTTATCCTTAGAACAATCCTATTAAATAGAGGATCTTATTCTTATTTTCAGAAACAAAATTCCTATTATTTTAGGAATCATGAGGCCCTATGTAACAGAGTTGTTGTAAACACAAAATGAGATAATGTGTACAAAGTGCCTGGCAAACGTTAATGAAAGCTCCTATAGACAGAAGATATCACACTTATGCATTCGTGTCACCAGTGTGTAGTACAATTGCTGGTGCATGGTGGATGTTTTTAAATACCTGCTTCCTTAGATAACGTAAAATGAAAGTCATAGTAAGATGACATGTGCACCTTTGTGATGTTACTCTGGGTCCTAGGCTTTTGTGACAACTCAATGATGATGATGGTGGTAGTGGAAAAGTTGATATTAACAATAATAATGATAATATCTAACATTCATAATGTGTTTTAAGGCTTGAAAATGCTTTAAATGTTTTATCTTACTGGATTCTCACAATAATGCAGATACAAAGATGTTGTTATCCCTGCTCTACAGCTGAGAAAACTAAGGCGTGGGCAGTTTAAGTGACTTGCCCAGGTCTCACAATTAATAAGTGTCTAAGGAAAGATTTGAACTCAAATCTTCCTGATTTTGAGCCCCATGGTCTATCCTCCGAAGCACCTAGGTGTATCTCATACTATAACATATAAGAATTGATGAAACCTTCAGCAAATAGGAATGATCAACTGTCCTCAGAAGTACAATATTCAAGCAAACAAGAAACTTAGGCATATTTTAAAGATGCACAAGTTTAGGAGGGAACATTCCATTTTATAGATATATAATTTATAAATATGCCAGATAAGAATTCATTTATATATTTCTACTACCTTGAAAAAGATACACTCAATATGTCCAACTTTTAAAATGCTTCTCTCCCCTTAGAAACCCAGAGCAAGGAATACTTTCTATTATGAATTTATCTAATCTTTCTAGAAAATAGTCCAATGATTGATTGATTGATTTATAGTACTTAGTGGTTGTTATGTCTTATAGGTTGGCTAATCAGTTTGGCTGTTTCTGTGCCTTTTCAGGGTAGAGCTGGGAAGCGGGACTAACCTTCATTACCAGGATTCCATACATAAAAAAATACGCATGGGCAATTTCTTCAGCTATAATTCTTAGAACTTGAATTATAGGACTTCGATGTGAAATTGAACCTTTAATCCAGTGTCCTAATCTTTATAGACAAGGACTGAGGTCTAAAGGGGTTAAGGGACTTGATCAAGGGCACACATGTTCTTTGTTTCAGAGCAGTGAATTAAACCCATGTCCCCGGTCACAAATTCAGTGTTTTCTCCAATAACCCTGCACTGTTTGTTTAATAGTTAGATCAGAAGTGAGAATGTGTTGAAAGTAAAACACTATCACCTTCATAGGGAGGTTCTAATAATGTTATAAATGGCATTCCTAGTACTAAATGACATATATTAAACATTAATAAAGTTGTAACCCAAAGGTCTTTGTTTCCTCATGAAAGCTTTTAGCATCTCTAGGGAGGAAGTCATGGTAACTGTGTCAACATTTCCTAAAGCAAGATTATAGCTTGCCCTTTATAGCTTCTATTAGAAATGTACCCATTATATATTAAGCTATTATTTTCTGGGTTTTAGGTGAAAATTATAGGGCCTTTGGAAAAAAGAACTTTTGCACTCAGCAATGAAGCTATGGTTCTTTACCCTCACCAATAGAACAGCCATACCTGCCAATATGCATAAGCTAAATGAGGCCTATTTAGACTTCTTTCTTTCCCAAAAGATAATGTGCTTTTAATATATTTTATTTCTGTGTGATATGTGGAGAAAGAATAGATTTAATAATGAAATAATCATAGGACTTTTTTCCCTAATAGATCTTACTGAGATGAAATGAACAACCTGTCATTATCAAAATATGTAATTTGTGAGACTGAATTTCTAAAAATGATGTGCCAGACCTATAGTAACTAGTAAATGGATTGGCCTTTTAAATTTTTAACTAAACACTGATATTCAATCAAACTTAAAGTGAACTCATTCTGCCTGCCTTTGCATCTGGAAGTGCGGTACAGTGAAATAGTTGTGGTCTTGGAGTTGAGAGATCTGAATTTAAGTTCCAACCTTGATGCTAACCATGTGAACTTGCAAACATCACTTGACCTCCTTAACCCTTATTCTGTGGTCTGTGAAACAGGGATAATGATATTGGTCTTTGTCCTTCTCATGGCTATTGGAGAAAGGCACTTTGTAAAGCTCAAAGTGCAGTAATTGAATCCTAAATGCCTATTATCATCACTGAAATTAATGCTTCACAGAAAGAACCTAGGGGGGGAAAATAAAACTAGATTACAGGAATTGGGATAGGCTTTTCTAGTAAACCTTTTAGGAGGTTACACAATTCAAAGTGCTCTTTTCCAATGTACTCATTTTTTAAATAATAGGGATGTCATACAATCACAAATCGAAGCTGGAAAGGACTTTAAAGGTCATCTGATTCAATACCCTAATTTTTACAGATGAGGAAACTGAGGCTCCAGGAACTGAAGTGACTTGTCCAAGGTCACAAGGTAGCCTGTCAAGGAGGTCGACAAGCATCTACCATTTTATTAATTACATTAATAAAAATATCAATAATAGCTACCATTTATATAGTGCTTCCCAGTGCTTACACAGTACTTGCAAGTCACAGTAATAAACACTTCATAATTGTTATCTTATTATCTCTTCTTATACAATTATCTCTTCTGATCCTCATAACAACTTTGTAAGTTACATTATTATTACTCCCATTTTATTAGTGAGGAAACTGAGGACACCATCACTCAAATGGCTCACCCAGGGTCATATAATTAATGGGTTTTTGAGGCTGCATTTGAATTCAATTCTTTCTGACTCCAAGATGGGAGATCTCTCTAACTACTTCTCCATCTAGCTGCCCCTTTTAAGTGCTTACTCTGTGCTAGGCAGTGTGCTAAGTGCCAGGAACACAAAATAAAAGCAGAAAAAAAAATAATTCCTGCCTTTAGGGAGCTCATATTTTAGTGGGAGAACACGATAATGCACAAAAGCGAGCTGAAGAGGAGGGGAGTCAGGAGGGTAAACCAGTCCATTATACCAAGAGGTCACAAATACTGAGAGTCTGACCAGTGTGAGAAGTTTGAAAAGATCCAAGAGTGGAAAGGACTTCCAGGGCAAAGAAGTTTATATGGCCTGAAAAAGAAAGTCTTGTGGAGAGTCAAGAGGATAGGTAGGCTTGGAGTGAAATGCTCCAGTCATGACATATAGCAGCGCCAGGATTCAAACTTAAATCCTGTGACTCCAAGTTCCTCACTTTTTTCCACAGCATCACAGTGTCTCACAAAAGTGTAAAATGTGAGGCTTATGTGAGGCAGAAGAGAATTTATCATGGGCATGGCTTTTATGACAATGGAACTTGAGAAGGCGTGTCTCCTTGATAGACCTCTGTAGTGCTGTTGATTAGAAATTATGGATAGTTTATTGAAATTTGCCCTGTCTAAGCATTAATCTGACTATCGAGTTCATGGCCTTGGACTCCATAATCTGCAGCTCACTGTTCTATGTTTTTGTATTATATTCATGTAAGTGATTCAGAATAATCATGCAACAAGATGCTGGCACAAGACATTGGATTAGACCAGTTTAGAAATCAGAGCATTCCCAGCAGTCAATTTTATATTTCTAAACCTCAATACTTTCCTCTTATTTCTTCTTGTTTTTGAGAGGCAATCAGGGTTAAGTGACTTGTCAGGGTCATACAGCTAGTAAGTGTCTGAGGCCTGATTTCAACTCAAGTTCTCCTGACTCCAGGGCTGGTACTCTATCCACTGTACCACCTAGCTGCTCCACAACATGCTTCGCTTAAAGATGTTATGTAACCAAAAGAAAATCTCCATTTGAGAATTATGACTCTTTTCTTATGATGGGGATTATTAATCAAAACTATATCTTGTTAATATGGCTGCTGTATAAATGAACAAAAAAGGTCAGAGAATACAATTCATTCAGGCACTGCCAGTGTTCTTCATAGAAGAAACAGCTAGGCCTGTATACTTCAGAATTAGGTAAAGGGAAAGATACAGCCAAGCACAGCCAAATATTTTAGGCCCTTAGGTACTCCCTTCTTTGTTTGTTATTTGCCTTCCCTTGTGTTTCCTCTTGTCCTCCTGACTCTAGCTTCTGATTTCTAACCTTGTTTTAGTGACTGACTGCACTCCTGTGTTTTTTTATTTGGGTTTAGCAATGCATTTCTACTCTCTGGGGCTCCAGCCTGCTATGTATGCTTCCTGGCAGATACTGACCTGTGTATTTTTCTCCTGTCAACTTAACTCCTGATTTCCCTTTACTCAGTTTTCTACTATGCTCTGGCTCTGATGAACCATCCCATGTTTGCTCAGCAGGAAAAGCTAGAACTCATTTTCCTGATGGACAATGGGATTTTCACAGATATGGTATTCAACTTTCAGAAGTATTTCAGTATTCTACCCTGTTCCCTGAGCTATCACATGCAAAAACAAATGCCCATTTTGCATTATCATATGAGTTATAGGATCAACTGATCCAAGAGAAATGAAGTCAGTTTAATTTTCCAATTTACCAGGTATAGACATAATAAACTGGCTTGCATTTTTATGATAAATCATATTTTTCTTACCTAAACATGAACATTGAGGAAGCCAGGTGGCTCAGTAGAAGAGGTCTGAGCCTACAAGCCCAAGAACTAATTAAGACCTGAGTTCAAATTCCTGGGAAAATCATTTAAGCTCATCTAACCTTTGAATGCCTTAGTTTCTTCAACTGCAAAATGGTGGTGATAATAGTGCCTACCTCCCAGTGCTGTTGGGAGGAACAAATGAAAGTATTTACACAGTGTGTAGCTGCACTAGCAAGGCAACAAACACAACATAGATGATAATTGTCATTATGCATATGTAGTTCTGCATCACAAAATGTGAGACTCTCTGTATAGAAGGTAGAAGAAGTAAACCATTTATTCAGACACCAGAGAGCAAGGTCCCAAAACCAATAAGTCCAATCCATCACAGCAGCAAACAAACTCCAGAACCATGAAGTCCACTTTATAATAACAACAAAGAATCTAACACACAACATCACAGCAGAGAGCCAAGCCATCCCATAAACTTCCTGCCCCCTGCTGGGGTCTTGCTACCAACAATCACTCACAGTACAGCCAGCACACATCTGCTCTCTCCCTCAGTTCTAACTGCTCTCTCTATTTCCTGTGACACACTTTCCTTTTCCTCTCATCAAGCTCCTCCTACCACATGTAACTTAGGCATCCTGTAACATAAGCAGGTCCCATGGCCTATCAATGGGTGGGAAAGATATTCAAATCTAAATTGTTATTACAGTAGTACAGGGTGTGGAAGAGAGAATGTGCTTAATAAATGTATGTTTCCTCCCTTTCCTTGAAGTTCAGCTTAAGGTTTAAGGAACTAACTCTTCAGGGGTCATAGCATGATTTACAGAAAATATAAATACATGTCATTTTGACATTCAAAAGAAAGAAGAAACACAAGATTTTTATTATTATTCTCAAAATTGAATCAAAACCTTTATTTTCAAAGCTATATTTGTTCCTTTCAGAACACCATCAGATCACAACATGAGTAGAGCTCTGTGATACAGAGATGACATGGTGCTATCTTGCAAACAGCTAACCTAACTTGGAAGTTAAATAAACAATAAGTCAAATTAATTTGATTGTATTCTGCTATTGGGGAAGTGGTACCTAAGTAGAAGACCCAGTTAAATCCTTGTGTTTTAAATATAACATTTTTCTCCTAATATATAATTAATTATTTTACATATATAATATATGTGTATACACACACATATTTGTATCTAATGGTAGCTGTCTCTAGGGTGGGAAGGGTGTAAATATAAAGGAAAATAAAAGAAATTTGTATGATAACTTTATTATATGTTTTAAAGAAATAGCAAATTGTACATAACAGATTTGTAGTTTCATGAACAATCATCTTTTTTACTATACTATTATTTATTATAACATAGGACATACTGTTATATATTATTTATTATGGACATAGGACATACTACGACACAGTATAATTAAAAATGATTATTCATGATACTACAAATCTATTATGTACTATGTTATGGAAACACTTGTTTTGTTCCATAGATTAAAAATAAATAGAAAATTTAAAATCCTTGTGCTATGCCCAATTTTTTACTCTTCACAATTATTTTCTATTAACTCCCTATTCCAATCTTTCACTGAAGCACATCCCAATATCTCAATAGTATATGAGGATGATCTTGGATTTTTTTTTAGTTTTGTTAATAGATTTTTAACACAAAAATAATTATTCAACAAAATAAAACATGAAACAAAATAGTTCAATATGGGGATCATAACTAATACAGCATGTAATATGTCCTGCACATAGTCTATCTTTTTAATTAGAAGAAAAACCTGTATTCTGACACCATACATCTAGAACCCCATTGTTCACTGTAGTTGATATGAAATCTGTCATCATCTGGTTTTGTCATATGCATTATGATAGTCATTTTGTATATTGTCTTCCAGGTTCTGCTTTTCTGGTTCTACATGTGTTCATTAAAGTCTTCCCACATTTCCTTGAATTTCTAATATTAAAATTACCTCATGATGTAATTTCATTTCATTATACATTTCCTATATAGTACCAAAATTTGTTGGCCCACAAATTAATAGATGCATGTAATACATTTCTAGTTATTTTTGTTACCAAATAGTAGTGTCATTAATATTTTGTCATATATTCCATAATCTATAGCACCTTTCTCTCCATATGAATATTCTAAATATATGTCTCAGTTCCTTAGGGCAAAGAGGTTGAAAATTCATTAAGTTTTCATGTATAATTTTAAATTGTTTTCTAGAAGGATTAGATAAATTCACAATTATATCAATAGTGTATGACTGTACCTATATATTCAATGCCCCACCAAGACTTAAGTATTTCTGTCTTTTATTATCTCTGCAACTTGTCAATTGCATGGGAAATTCACCTTCCCCCAGGACCTATTCCATCTCCCAGAGTCATGGCACCAATCCATGATTGAGATCCACCTTTGAAAGGAATTGAACTTGGTGTTTCTTAGAGTCCTCAGATGTACTAACACAGAAGGTTCTATAACAGATAAGGAGCAGAAATGCATAGATCTCTCAGGGACAACCGTGAGTTCTTTTCGTGTTTTCTTCATTTTTATGAGAAATAATACTCTTCTGTACTTGATATACATTGTTTCCTTGAGTCCTTCTTTGGGAGCTAGGTACCCCTTTACCAACATTAATGAAGACATAAACATGAAATATATTCTAAGATTACCAAGAGGCAATTCTAAGAGGAAAATGAGCTAAAGTAATGTGATTTAGGCAGGGGTGGGGGTGGGGGTGGGGAATGAGAGATTTGACCTTGAGATCAGACCTGGTCTTTGTAAACTGCAAACACAGACCACTCAGCCATAAACTATAAAGACTATCTTTTTGTCCTGAATCTAAGTTCCTTGAGGACTTGCATAGTACTTGGTTCTGTAAGATTACTAAATGATTAAGTTAATTGAAATAATAAATTCTGAGAGAGATATTCAGCAATTCAAAGATTAATTGATTTTTGTAGTATATCGAAGAATGATTTGGCCAAATAAGATATTTGGGTTTGCAACATATTGATAAAGCTATAACATTCCAACATGGAAAGTTGGAATGTCCCAGGAATAAAGGGACAGAAATTTAGGATGAAAATAGAAGAAATTCAAATTACATTTATGGTAAAAAATTTTCAAATTTTCTAAATATAAACAAAAAAAGGTATTTACATATATGTGTGTGTGTGTATGTACACATATAAATTAATGCCCATTTCAGTGTAGCTAATATTATCCATATCAAACTTATATTTCAATATTTCTATTTATATCACCCAGAAAAACTAATGTTCTCTAGTTCACTATTTGGAAAATGCTCACTTAGTGAATCTTCAGATCAATTTAGCCAAATGAATCAATGGTTCTACTGAATTTTTCCTCCTGAATTTTTTGAAAATTAACCCTGGGTATGTCCAAGATTTCATACAGTGCTCTCTGGTTTTCCATACTGGAAATATGAAAAATACAATGTTATAAAAAATTGTGCTTTATTTGCCACATTACTTTGAGGAAGATGAGCATTATTTTTCTCTTTTAACAAATGGGGGAAATATGTCTTTAAGAGGTTAAATGTATCTGTTTGACTCTTATCTGACTGATATTTAAGTGTTTGGACAATCCAATTAAGTGAATTTCAATTATCTCTGTACAGGAGAAAGATATTCTTTTTACTTATCTCTTTTTATGCTAAAGCTTTTATTGATTGAATGATGATATGGGATAAAAGGCATGCCCATCATCACCTTGCTAGTTAATGACACTGAGAAAAGAACCCAGAGTTTCCTGGATCCTGGGTTATCTACTTATCCTCTTTTATGCACAATACTCTTTCCTTTTATTTGGCCCTAGCATACGAATGCATGTACCTAATTCAAGACTCTATCATTTCTCCCCAATCATAGTGGATATTATCACTACTTTTCCATCAACAAAATACAATTAAGGATGGAAACAGAACCTCACAAAATTCTACTCCTATTGTACTAATTGTAGCCTTTAAAAAAATGTCAGTGCTAAACAATTAATTTTCTAACTGATGAATATGACAGAAGTTTTTTAAAATGTCTTGTTTGCACTGTTTCTTGGTATTAACAAGAGATGCCTTTTTAGTGAAGCGGACTAGTAAAAAATAATGAGTTAGCAGTTTTCCAGACATAAAACTATTACATCTTTTGAACTAAATGTATTAAGCTATGTCTACTGAATACCAAAATAAATTTTCATTTAAACAAAAATCAAATAAACAAAATCAGCCTGTTGGGTTATATCCATAATAAATAGGTGGGGGAAAAAAAAGTCGAATTCAACACCTTGGAGGAAGGAGGACTAAAATGGATTAATCATTCAAAAAATCAAAACATTGAGTACAGTTAAAATGTGATCCTGAAAGGTAAGTGTTACATTGGAACAGCAGTTTACTGATAGGCTTTCTAGCATCTTCTGAAAAGGAATTAGCATCAACTGAAGCCTGAACATTTCCCATGCTCTATACATTCCAACTCCAATTTGCATCTCATATGTATGTGTGTGTGTGTGTGTGTGTGTGTGTGTGTGTGTGTGTGTATCTCATTCTCAATACTCACATCAATGTCACCATTTTTTAGTCTATCATTCGTTCCTTCCAGAGTAATACGCTAGTCTCCTTATGAGACTCTAGGCTTCCCCATTTTCTCTTTTCAAATTCAATCTTCTCCAAATGACTAAGTAATCTTCACACAGCACAATTTGACAATATTGCTTCCCTGCCCAACAATCTGCAATGCCTTCCTATTGATCAAAAGGCAGTTAGGTGGCACAGTGAATAGAGTGTCAAGCCCAGGAGTCAGGAAGACATTGTTCTAAGTTCAAATCTGGCCTCAAACACTTGCCTCCCTTTCCTCATCTGTAAAAAAGCAGAACAAGGAAATGCAAATGACTCTAGTATCTTTGCGAAGAAAACCCCAAATGGGGTCAATGAAGAGTTAGACACAACTGAAAAAGGATTGAACATTGACTACAGGATAAAACAAATTCCTCTACCCTGGTTCTATTCTATATACTCATTACAATTTTACATCGCCCCCTCCATTCATTCTACGTTCCATTCAAATTGGTCTCTTACGTAAACCATGAATACTGTATCTTACCTTCATGCCTTTGTAAATGTTGCCTTCCATTCTTGGAATGTTCTTCCTCCCTGCCTCTACCTCCTAAAATCTAGTTTCTCTCAAGAATACGTCTATAGATAACTTCCTATAGCAAGTCTTTTTTGACCTAATTGTTATCATTTCCAACTTCCTCAAGCTATCATATCTAGGTAATAATGGGAAGACATCAAAAATAGAGGTAACTCAGTGCACAGTCTTTCCAACATTATCTCATTTAAAGTACAAAAAAAAAAAACCCTTCATAACTGTAACATCAAACAATGATCTTTGTAAGGAGTAATAGGGAAAAAAAACCCTTTCATGTTCAACAATATTCTTATTAGAATAGTCTATGATTACCCCTTGTTTACAAAGGGGGAAAAAAGAAAATTTGGAATATGATATTCAAAATGAATAAATTTCAGTAGAGACCGCAAATGGCGTGCATAAATATTTAGTGAGATTATATCTAAGGATCGACAACAACAACAACAAAAAAGAATAGGAGTTTAGCAAAAGAAAAGAATTCAACTCATTATATCAAAAGAACCCACAGGTGAACAGGGTATTAAATGTACAAATGGATAAACCATCATAAAGGTAAACACTTTCAGGAAGAAATGAAAGATTAAGAAAATAAATGTTTGTTTTCATGTATCTAGGACTAGGTGAGGTTACTGATGTGGAGTGTTGTTTTCCTTTTTAAAAAAATGTGCATAATCTTTGAGGAAGAAAAGTAGAATGGAAGAAACCAAGATCAAATAGGACAAAAGTGATGATGATGATGATGATGATAGCTAACATTTATATAACACCTATTACTTTCCAGACACTGTGTTAAGTGTTTTACAAGTATTACCTCCTTTGTATTACAGAGAAAATAATTCAGGAAGAGGTCACATTATATGTCTATACATCCATCATTATGTATGTTTTAATTTAATGTAACAACAAAGTATATTCAATGTTCAAATTTAGGAACAAATTTAGCATAATAAATCATATAAACAAAACAAAAATGTGCACATCATTTTAATAGATTCAGAAAAAAATTATCAACAAAGTCTAACTATCATTTGTATTAAAAACTCTAAAATCTATAAAGACCACTCTTTGATATAATCGAGAGCACATTTCTAAAGGCAAGAACTAAACAAAAGCTTCTTCAGTACACACAAGGTTAAAGCAAAGTTATCTCTTCTCATCACTATTATTTGACATAATTCTAGAAATGTGAGCTATAACAATAAGGGAACAGAACAAAATCACAGGCAAAAACTTTGGCAAAGTAAAGAAAAATTATTACTATTTGTACTTGTCATGATGATGTCTTAGAAAAGCCAAGAGAATCAATGATGATATTAATGGTAATGATAATGCCTTCAATAAAATATCATGATGCAAAATAAATTCACAACACATCAGCATTTCTATATGCTGTTAATAAAATCAAGAAGTGATAAGCCACATTGCATTAAATATAACTTATAATTACATATCTGGTGGGAAGCTTGGTGGTACCGTGGATAGAATGCCAGACCCAAAAGTCAGGAAGACTCATTTTCCTGAGTTCAAATCTAGCCTCAGGCAGCTGTTGGTTCAATGAATAGAGTACTGGGACTAGAGTAAGGAGACCCTGGGCAAGTCACTTAACCTCTGATAGTATAACACAATGGATCCACTGGAGAAGGAAATGACAAACCACTCTTTTATCTTTGCCAAGAAAATCTCAAAATTAGGCCATGGAGAGTTGGACAGGACTGCAATGACACATATGTGGTAGTTAACATATGCAAGCTTTTTTACAAAGGGGGATAAACAGAGAGAGAATTACTCTTCAGAGAGTGCCAATATTATAAAAAATGACATTGCTACCTCTCTAAGAAAAAAAAAAAAGATATGTTAATTCCATTCTCTGCATTTTATGTACAAGTCTGTAAGAATGAATTCAACATCATGTTAAACCGATGAATTTCCAGTTTAGAGATAAAAAATGCCCAAACTAACATAGTCTTCACCCATCTCTCTTGCCCAGAGACATCTCTCCACCAAAACACAATTTGAAGTAACGTTTATTGCAATCTTTAAAAAGGAAAAGGTTACAACCTGATGAAATACAGTTTAGAATTAACATTCTATTCTATCTGATTGAACAATGACCACTTAATCTTGTCAGATAACTACAATTTCTTATTTAATCACTCCCCTCAAGTGTTGTTTGGGAATAATCAAAGAGACCTCCCTGTGATCAATATCTTTATCCTTTCAGGAAAGAGAAGGGATCACTATGCTATAGGGGATGGGAAAGGAAATGATCTTAATTAAACAAGAGGTATTTCTTGTTTCAAATTTGGTCACCACTTTTCATTGATTTTCCCTGGACCTTAGGTTTTGTTTTTGACCTTTTACAAACTTTTGTAAAAGGAAAAGTCTAGAAAGAATCTTGGAGGCAAGAGAGAGGAAATATGGTGTGTGTATATGTGTATATTTCTTTTTTAATCTGAACTTTGGGAGAGGGGGAAGGACATTCTTATGCTTCCACATAGGTTGAGTTAGAAATTCGATGCTATAATAATTACATTACCAGAGGAGTATACAATATTACCAGACAAATAACAATCACAAAATTCATTTGGAAGAATCAGAGTTCTAGAATTGTAAGACAAATAATAAGAAAAAGCAAAATTAAAGGTGACATAGCATAATCAGATCTGAAAATGAAATATAAAGTAGTAGTCACCAAAATAATTTGCTATCTGTTAAAAATATTCAAAATGTTATCAGTGGAAAAAAAAAACAGAAACATGTAGATAAGCCAATCTATTCGAGTAGGAAAAAAAATATTAGAGCCCAACTCTAATAAAGATGTAAGAAGACTGGGAAATAGGAAGAAACCATGCTGGGGCATCTTTCTAGTCCAAGATCACGAATGTGACCCATAAGCAAATAAACATGGTAGGAACAATGGGACAGTGGTGGTCCAAAATTTGAACTCAGCCATAGGCCCTGTCTTGGCTCCAGAAGAGTGTAGGATAGCCAAGATCATATTTTGGTCTCAGCTGTAGGTCAAGAACAGAAACAGGCAAGTCGTGCCCTAAGTCCAGGACGGCAGCATGTGTATGGGAGGAAGGGGAAGAGATTTCTCTGAGAGGGAAGTGAAGAATTCAATCCTCAGGTCTATGAAGAAAGTTGTGCTAATAGTTTAGTGCGGGGTAGCATAGAACAGATTGCAAATTGAGCCTTAGGTCTGGAACAAGACTAGACTGGCATCACCTCCAGAGTGGATAAGAAACTTATCCATAGGGTCAGAACCGGGTTAAGCCTGCAGGATAGTCACTGTGCAGCTGCTGATTCTTTCAGCTAGCTTGAGCCAACTACTTTCTAATGGAGTGCCACCCAGGGTCAAGTTGGCAGTTGTGCTGCTTAGCCAGAGACTTAAAAAGTCCAGAAAGGCCGAGATCATACTTTACCCTGATTCTGGCAAAATTACACACGCTAAAACGATACAGCTCCCTGACTCAAGTCACCCTAGTGCCACTTGAAAAAATGACTCTCAATTCTCAAAGAACATAGCAATAAGACCCCGGATAAGACAGGTCAGAAGCATACAAGTCCATGATACTATGACCAGAAGCCTTCCAGAACCTGGTCCTAATGTAAAAACCCAATCCAAAAAGTCTAGAAGAATGAATAAACAAATGAATAAACAACTAAAAATAAATAGTTGTTATGATGCCAGGGATGCCTAAGACATAAATTACCAATAATAATAGCTAATATTTTTATACCACTTTCTATGTATGTGCCAGACACTGTGCTAAGCCGATGACAATTATCACCTCATTTGATACTCACAACAACCCTGGGAGGTAGATGCTGTTATTATCCTCATTTTACTTATGAGGAAACTGAAGCAAATAATGTTTAAAGTAACTTAATCAGTGTCACACAGCTAGTAAATGTATAATGCTGGATTTGAAATTAGGTCTTCCTGAGTTCAAGCCACTCTCTTTAGACTCTGCATCACCTAGCTGCTCCGTAAACCCATAAAAAAGAGGTAGAAAATAATTCCAAACCATCTGAAAATGCAGAAAGAAAAGCTTGGCTAAAAGATAAATTAGAATTTCTAGAAGAAGTGGAGAAAAAAAATGTTAAAATATAGACAAATATTGGCATTTAGGTAAACATTGGTAAATATTAGTATAAATAATATGGGTAAAATTTGAAAATTGAATACGATTGGTAAAAACATTGCACAAGTAACAGACTCCCTGAAAATTAGAATAGACCAAATAGAAATCAATGTTTCCACGAAAAATAGAAAAAAATATAAGGTATATCATATCAAAAATAACTGACATGGCAAACAGATAAAGGAGGGATAAATTAAGAAATTACTGAACTACTTGGAAACTATGTCCAAAAAATAAAGCATAGGTATCATATTTCAAAAACCATATAAGAAAACTTCCCAGACATTAGAAAAAGAGGGAATAGTAAAAATATATTTTTTTAAAAAAAAATAACATACTTACCACTTCCTGAAACACTGAAACAGAGGCCCCTAGGAATTTATAGCCAAAATCTTGAGTTGCATGTCAAAAAGAAACCTGTCTAGGCTCTTTTATTTTTTTCCATGGTTCTAAGGTAGACCAATAATACTTAAATTATCTCTCCTGAATCTATTTTCCAGGTCAGTTGTTTTTCCGATGAGATGTTTTATGTTTTCTTCTATTTTTTTTCATTCATTCAATTTTGTTTTGCTAATTCTTAATTTTTCATAAAGTCATTATCATCCACTTGCCCAATTCTAATTTTTAATGAATTGTTTTCTTCAGTTAGCCTTTGCACTTCCTTTTCCATTTGGCCAATTCTACTTTTTCAGAAGTTGTTTTCTTCAGTGTACTTTTCTCCCCCATTTTGTCAATTGTATTTTTAAATTTTTCTTCTACTTCTCTTATTTGACTTTTAAAATCCTTCTTTAGCTCTTCCAAGAAGGCTTTTTGGGCTTGAGACCAGTTCATATTCCCCTTTGAGGTTTAGTTTGTAGGTATATGGACCATGTTGTTCTCTCCTGGATTTGTATTTTGATCTTCACTGTTACCAAGATATTTCTCTATGGTCATTGTTTTTCTTTGATTCTTCTTGCTCACGTTTGCCTTTTTTTCTGGCTTTTAAATTTGATCTCTGCTTCTGGAGCCCAGGGGGCACTGTCCCAGACTTCTTGTGCTGGGGCCTAGGGACCTGGTTACTGGTTTTCTGTGCTGGGGCCTCAGGGACTGGCAGCTGGATGTTGTAGTGGTCTAGTAGTTTAACTGGTTCTGAACTGGAGCTGCTGATGGTGTCTGGTGTCTGTGTGGTACTGGTGCTTGCCTGTTCCATCATTCTTGCACTCAGGCTCTCCCACTGGTTTGCTAAGGTGGGTCTTTCTGCTGGCTTGCTGGGATGCTTCTCATCCTGTACTGGTCCCCTTCAGACACAACAAGAGGGACTTTAACTGTTCGTCCCCCTAGCCTCCTGAGCTAAAAGACTGCTGTACTCAGTCTTTCTGTGGCTCCACTATTCCAAGATTTTTCTTGAGGCAATATTCTCTGGGTTTTTCAAGGTCTATAAGGCAAGGTGAGAGTGACTTACTGCTTACTCTGCCATCTTGGCTCTTGGAAGTTTAAATAGATGACTCTCAAACATTCAGTATGTGGACTGATAGCCCCAGGAGCAGCTGCTGCAGCTGCCACAGGCTCTGCGCTGGACTGTAACTCTCTCTCACCTAGTTCTGACAGATCCCTTTCCTGTGCTGAGAGGTCTGGGAATTGCCACTGCTGCCAATAATTCAGTCCTCTGGGGTCTGCTACTGCCTCAAGATGGTCACATCTATGCTGGTACAGCCCAAGCACTAGGCTGTGCTCCTCTCCCAGTCTGGTACAACAGACCCTTTCTGTTGACCCTCCAGGTTGTTTTGGGCTAGAAATCCGCCACACTCTGTCTCCTTGTAAATTCAGCCACTCTAGAATTTGCTCAGATTCACTTTCCAGAGGTATTTGAAGGGCTCTGGGGGAGAGGTCAGATGAGTTCCTGCTTTCATTCTGCTATCTTGGCTCTGCAAAAAAAAAAAAAATCTGTTAGGACAGAAAGAGTTCAAGTTCAAGTATCAAAGAACCATAGTCAAACCATAGTCAGAACATACAAATTTAGCAGTAACCAATATAAAGGTATGATGACAGCTAAGCGGGACATATAGGTTCTCTTCCTTTTTCCCTAGTCATCTTTGGAAATAGACCTTGTAGTGGTATTGCTGGGTCATAATTCCAGACTGATCTCCGAAATGGTTGGATCAATTCACAATTCCGTCAACAATGACCATTTCTGACCCTTTGTGATCTCACTTGAGATTTTCATGGCAAAGATACTGGAATGGTTTGCCATTTGCTTCTCCAGTGGATCCATTTTGTCAGACTATCAGAGGTTAAGTGACGTGCTCAGGGTCACACAGCTAGAAAATCTCTGAGAATGGATTTGAATTTAGGTCTTACTGTATCCAGGCCTAGTCTCCCACCATTGAGCCACCAGTGTAAGGCCAATCAGTGGAAGATCTCTAGACAATTGAGTAAGGATCAGACGGGACCAACAAAGGGAGGCCTGATTAGAGACAGGCCCATACTCTTTCACTAACTAGGTGCGTGGCCCCAGGCCCACACCGTTTTGCTAAGACCAGAGCCAATGGTATGTGCACTGAGTTCTAGTCAATCAGATGCTGAGTAGGACTGCATAAAAGAGAGGAAAGAACTAAAAGCAGCAGAATTGGGAGCAGTGGAACTGAAAGTGGCAGGATTCAGAAGCACACATTGAGAGGACCTTGAGGCAGCAGATTGAGGGAGAGCCAGCACTGAGAGAGACTGCAGAGTGGAGAGTGCAGAACAAGAGAGAGTTGCCGACATCAAGGAACTCAGAGTTAGCAGAGCTGCAGGAGATAGTGCTGAGCAGAGAGTTAGGATTTGTGAGTGATTGTTTACAGGAAAGCTACAGTATGGAATTGGAATTACTGGTCCTGGGATTGGATTTTCTCTTGTCTAAATAAATGTTATACTTCCTCTGCCTTATACTTAGAGAATTTCTTATACTTTTCAATTCTGAACCATACAGGCATGTTCATGGTCATCCTTGAGTTCGTGAATCTTGCCTTACTGATATAACCAGTTACTTCTAAGTGGCACAGTAGATAGAGGATTTTGCATGGAGTCAGGAAGACCTGAGTTCAAATTTTGCATTAGACACTTACTCAACAGCAAAAGTTGTGTAATCCCAGCCAAGTCACTTAACCTCTGTTTCAGTTTCCTCATTTTTAAAATGGGAGTAATAATAGCACCTACTTCCCAGGGTAGTTGTGTGGATTAAATGGGGGCAATAATTATAAAGTGATTGGCACAATGCCTGGCATATAGTGAATGCTATATAAATGCTAGTTATTATTATGATGGTGATATTCCAAAAGGCAAAATATACATTTATGACCAAGAATAAGTTAACCCCAAAAAACTGAATAAAGTCCTACATCTGAAAAATTGAACCTTTAATAAAGTAGAGGACTTTGTATGAATTCCTAATGAGAACACCAGAGTTGAATAGAAATTTTGAAATATAATCACAGGAGTGAAAAGAAATAACATTATTTAATATAGTGCTAGTAATACTAACCACAGTGATAAAAAGAAAATGAGGGCATAAGTGTAAACACAGAAGAAACAAAATCATCATTCTTTTGTAGATAATACAATGGTGTACTTAGAAGTCAATTAAAATGAAATGAAACAATAACTAATCAGAATTTCTACATACCACCAACAAAACTAAGAAAGAGATAAAGACGTTGTATTTAAAATAACTACACTATGTATGAAATATTTGGGGGTCTGTCTACCTACCAAGATACAGAGATTATATTAATGCAATTATAAAATACTCTTTTTTTGGAAACAAAGACCCAAAGTTTTGGCAAAATAAATATTGTTAACAGAAAAGCTAAGCCAATGTGATAAACATTAACAACTCTGCCTAAATTAACATGATTATTCAATATTTTACCAAACTGGCAAAGGATTACTTTAGGGACCCTGAAGAAGAAAAAAAAAAACAACATTGTAAAAATGGAAATCTTTTGGATGAAAAATATCATGCCCTACCCTAGGAAGGATGTGCATCTGTGGTTCTGTATGTGTGTGTCTGTGGATCTTAATTGCCTATGAAGAGGCTAGCAAGACAATGAACTGCATTTTCATGGCATCATTTTTCTTTATACCTAGTCCTTTGCTTTTTATCTATCTGAGATTTCTAAAGATGTATGGGATATATGGAGGAGCTGTGGAAAAATTGAGACATGGTCATTGTTGATGGAATCGCGAATTGATCTAACCATTCTGGAGATCAATCTGGAATTATGCCCAAAGTTAGTAAACTGCCTATACACTTCTACCCAGCAATATCGCTACAAGGTCTATTTCCAAAGATGACTAGGGAAAAAGGAAAAGAACCTCTATGTTCTAAAGTATTTATAGCAGATCTCTTTGTAGTGGCAAAGAACTAGAATTACAGGGATCACCATCAACTGTAGGATGTCTGAACAAGTTGTGGTATATGATTGTGATGGAATACTACTGTTCTGTAATAAATGGTGAACTCCATGATCTTGGAAAAAACATGGATAGACTTGAATGAAATAATGAACAAAATGAGCAGAACCAAGAGAATGTTGTATATGGTAACAGCTATGTTATTTCAAGAAGAACTTTTAGTGACTAAGTCATTTTGACTATTATAAATATCCAAATTAACTACCTAGGACACATTATTGATCTGCGTCCAGAGAAAGAACTGATAAATAGAAGTATGTGTAGAAGGATTTTTATAAACACACACACACACACACACACACACACACACACACACACACTCACACACCTGTGTCAAATGGTAGTCATCTCTAGAGCAGTGCAGGGAGTGGAGAAGAAAAAAGGAGAAAAAAGAAATTTGCATAACTTTATTATATACTTAAAAGGAATATCAAATTTTATATAACAGATTTGCAGTTTCATCTGTAATCTTTTTTTTAATACTGTATTATGGAAATGCTTGTTTTATTACATAAATTAAAATTTAAATTAAAAAAATTTTAACAAAAGGTGTATGGAAGGTAAAAATGACCTAAGAAACTTGGGGTGATTTTTTGGAGGGAAAGGACTTTTTATTGAAAAAGTTTTTGAAAACGTATGTAAGCTTGGTCTCATCACATACAGGGAGATATCAAGACAACTTCAGAGCTGAGGCTTTGAGAGATTCAAAGAGAAGAAACTTCTGCCAATCCTAAACTAAGGGCTGTTGTTCTATCTTAGTACTTAGTACTTTCTAACTTAAAGTACTTAGTAACCTTCTAGTCAAAAAGAATGCAGTACACAGTCTTCACCCTACACCCCTAGCTCAACTGAAGGTACAAAAAAAACTGCATCTACCCATCTCAGAGTAAGCACAGGAGCCAATTAGAATTATCTATCCAAGAGAAATTCCAAACCCTAGTGAGGAGCTAGTATAGGTGCAAGTACCCCTGCTTAACCCTGTCCATCTATGTCAAATCCTATAAGGAGCTAGCCCATTCAGTGACCTGCTTGACTCAACTTAGTAGCAGATTGACTTTTCTAATGGAGACACCAAATACTGGGAAGAGACACCCAGTTGTGCCACTGGTCAAGTAGGGCTACTGTGCCCTGCAAAATGTCAGCCCTGAAGAGAGGCAACGCAGCTGGATCACAGAGATGCTTACATTGAAATTTGTGAGGACCCTCTGGAGAGAGAAATTTCATCATGGCTCTGCCATAGCAGAGTTATAGTTTGCCTTAGCCATAGTATATGATCCTCACTACTCTTGTACTTTGGATTCTTCCCCAATCCTGGATTCTGGGTGTAGTGGCAGAACTATATGTTCCTGATGTTTAGTGGCAAATGTTTTCTAACTGCAGTTATTGATATGACATTTGAGTAAATGCCTTTGCAAAAGAACTGAGTCTAATACTTAGGAAAATGTATTATAGTGGGGTCTAATGAATTAGCAAGTTAGCCCCTCACAGGATCACTTCTAGAACTCTGCCAATAATCCCAGCCACTTTTCCAACAGTGATGTGAGTTGGAGAATATACTCAGAAAGAATTACACATAAACATTGAAAAACTTTTCTGTGAATAAAATCAATAAGAGAAATGATTAAGAGACACTCTTCAACGGGAAAAAAGTTTGCATCAAGTATCACTGACAAAATTCCGAGATCTGAAATATTTAAGGAATGGACACAAATGCATAATACCAGGAGCTATTCCTTAATAGATACATTACCAATATAGAAGACCATTCTTAAGGATTTGCTGGGGTGGAGCCAAGATGGTGGCTGGAAAGCAGGGACGAGTGTGAGCTCCCAGCCAAGTCCCTCCAAAAACCTATAAAAAATGGCTCTGAACCAATTCTAGAGCTGCAGAACCCACAAAACAACAGAGGAAGCAGGGCTCCAGCCCAGGACAGCCTGGATGGTCTCTGGGTAAGGTCTATCCCACATGGAGCTGGGAGTGGAGCGGAGCACAGCAGAGCCCAG
>CM053626.1:267293916-267313800 GCA_028646595.1 Phalanger gymnotis
AGAGAGAGAGAGCAGGCACAGGGTGAATTGAAGACTAAGGGAAGATATCTAAAAGAAACAAAATCAAATTAAGAGATGAGAGAGGAATATATTGAGAGAGGGAGATAGGGAGAGATAGAATGGGGCAAATTATCTTGCATAAAAGTAGCAAGAAAAAGCAGATCTGTAGGAAGAGAAGAGAAGGCAGATGAGGGGGAATGAGTGAATCTTGCTCTCATCAGATTTGACCTGAGGAGGGAATATCATACATACTCAATTGGGTATCTTACCCCACAGGAAAGAAGGAGGAAGAAGATAAAAACAAGGGGGGATGATAGAAGGGAGGGCAGATGGGGGTGGAGGTAATCAAAAACAAACGCTTTCGAAAACGGACATTGTCAAGGGAGAAAATTCAATAAAGGGAGATTGGTCAGGAAGAAGCAAAATACAGTTAGTCTTCCATAATGTGAGTATTGTGGAAGGGTTATACATAATGATATGCATGTGGCCCATGTTGAATTGCTTGAGTGTGGGTAGGAAGGGAACAGGGGAGAAAATTTGGAACTCAAAGTTGTAAAAACAGATGTTCAAAAAAAAAAAAGGATTTGCTTTCTTTGGTGAGCATTTGTACCTCTTTTGCCATTTGGTCAATTTTGCTTTTTAAGGAGTTCTATTTTTTAGTGAATTTTTGTACCTCTTTTGCCATTCGGTCAATTCTGTTTTGTAAGACATTATTTTCTTCAATTTTTTTTTGGCTCTTTTACCAAGCTATTCATTTTCTTTTTTATAATTTTCTTTATCACTCTCATATCTCTTCCCAATTTTACCTCTACCACTCTAATCACTTTCTTTGGCTCTTCTAGGACTTCTTGTTGGGCTTTTGTCCAATCTACATTTTCCCTTCGAGGTTTTCCTTGTAGCTGTTTTCACATTGTTGTCTTCTTCTGAGTTTGTCTTGATCTTCCTTGTCACCATAGTATTTTTAATAAGGTCTTTTTTTTTGGTTGTTCATTTTTCCAGCTTATTTCTTTGCTTTTAACTTCATATTAAAGTTGGGCTCTTTTCTCAGGGTGAGGTGGGACACTGCCCTGAGCTTCAGCCTTTTTGGCTCCTGTTTTCACATTTAGTTGTGAGGGTCTGTAAGTTTTTTTTTGTGCTTCCAAGGAGGTGTGTTTGAAGGAGACCTGTGGTCACTGCTGTCCTTGGCCTACACTTTGATCTTTACTGAAGAAGGGTCCCTGTTCCCCTGAAGCTGCAAGTATTAGCATTCTTCTTGGCCCTGGAACTGTGACCATGACCTCTGCTTCCCTGTAGCTACAAGTGCTCAAGCTCCTGAGCCCTTGAATTGAAACCCATAACTATGTATGGTCAATACATCAGGGCCTTGTGCCCATGACCAGCCCAGAGTCTCCTGTAATCGCTTTCTGACTAGTTGCCCAACCCTCTTACCATCTCTGGGCTGAGAACTCCTGAAGCTACTGCTGTTGTTGCCACCACTGTTGCAGCCACAATCCCCTCCAAGGCCTACCACTGATGCTGACACTGTGTGTACTCTGGGCCAGACCCCACTCCAATGTCATAGATTTCTCCTCCTTCCACATCCTAAATTGTCTTGACTTGGAAAATATGTCTCACCCCAACCATTTGTTGGCTCACTGCTCCAGAATTCAATTTGGCACATTAATTTAAAGTCATTTGCAAGTGAATGTTGGGAGAGTTCAGCTGAGTTGTTGCCTCTACTCTGCCATCTTGGCTCCATTCCCCTCTCCACCAGCTATTTATTTTTAAATTGCAAATTATAAGTAACCAAATCAAATGCATGTTAAAAGAAGGCAATGTTTGCATTTCATGTCCTTTAGAGAAAAAAGTGACAGAAATGGAAACGATCAATGTTGGGGCACCTGTAGGAAGATAGGCAGACTAATACATTATTGATGGGGCTGGGAATTGGTCTAGCCACCCTGGATATCAATTTGGAATTATATCAGAAAAGTGACTAAATGGTCCCTACCTTTTAACCTAGGTTAGAGGTGCTAATAAAGATCTATTATATGCCAAAATATTCAAGGTAGCACTTTTCATTAAAACAAAAGAACTGTAAGCAAAGTAAGTGACATTTTATTGAGAATGACTGGAACAACCCTGCTACGCAAATGTACTTATATCAAGAGATAATACAGAGGAGGAATTCAGAAAGAAAAAAAAAAAACATTGGAAGATCTATATAAAATGATTTAAAATGAAATAAGCACAACCAATAGAAGAATATATAAAATTACTACAACAGTGTAACTTTAAAAATAACCAAAATGCAACTGAATTTTGAATAAAATTACAGTCCCAGGGAACAGATAATGAGCCATGTCTCCCTCCTCATGGCAGAAATTCAGTAGACTTGTAGGAAAGAATATTGTACAAGTTATCAGACTCAGTTGTTGTACTGGGTGTTTTTCCTTAATTATTTTTCTTAGGAAGCTAAGTGTCCCAGTGGATAAAGCACTAGACCCGGAGTTGGGGAGATCTGAGTTAAAATGTGGATTTAGTCATTTACCAGCTGTGTCACCCTGGGAAAGTCACTTAACTTCTGCTTTATTTTTCACGTCTATAAAATGGGGCTAATAATAGCACCTACGTCCCAGGGTTGTTGTAAAAATAAAATGAGAAAATATTTGTGAAGTACTTTATAAACCTTAAAGTGTTAAGTTAATATAAGAGTTTTTTTTTTTTAAAGCTTTTCCACCATGCCCCCAAACTTCTTCATCCTGGTAGATCACTTCAGACCTGGAATTCTTGCATTAGATAGAACCCTCTGATGGGACTCCTTTCCAAACCTCTATTTTGGAAGGACACACAGGTCAGCCATTCCTTCATTCCTCTACAGGCTTTTGTCTCAGTTCTTAGTTCTTAGTCAATGAATGGACTTTGCCTCAGAAAAACTGAAACCTGGGAAAGACCTTAATTTTGCAAGACCAAGGTCACCCACCACTTCCTGGGTCATCGGCAGTTGTTTTAGCTTTTGTCTTGCCACTGGACTTCCATAATTTTGGAGAATAGAGTGAGGCTGATGACTTTGAGCAGCTCTGTCTCACTTATATCCAATTCACAAGAAAGTACAGATATCCCCTTTGTGATGTCTTCTATCCTCTTTGAGAATGTAGGACAAACAACAACAGCTTCACTCTGGCCTTCTCCATTGTGACATTTGCTCTACCTGGGTACCTTTCTCCCTACTCCTTTTCGGTTTCCTTCCATGTATTGTCCTCCCCCATCTAGAATATAAACTCCTTGAGGGCAGGAACTGTTTTTGCTTGTAATTGAACTACCAACAGTTAGCAGGATGCCTGGTGCATAATAAATGCTTGTTGACCGATTCAAAAATTAATAAGAAGATAGGTTCAAACTTGAGAAGGAAGATGGAATTTTTTTTCTCTAAAAAATGATAGAAGTTACAAAGCATTAACATATCAACAAAGTAAAATAATAGAAGTAAAAACATCATACAGACACTCATTTGTTTACGTGTTAAATGTCCCCAGTAGAATGGAATCTTTTTTTGGATGGGGGATTCTTTTTTTTCCCAGTTTGTTTTTGTATCTTTGGTGCCTACCACATGGTCTCTTGTAGTGGATGATTAACAAATGCTTGCTGGATTTGAATGAACTGTTGAACACTAACAATTGAGTTAATTATCTTTTACAAGAACGACAAATGCCACAACTGTTATTGAGCATTCAAGAAAAAAGTAGAGAGAAAATTGAGGCATCTACATTCATTGAATCAAATTAACAGTAACTTTATTTTTTCTCATAGAGTGCTGATTTTAGAAGGAGTTTTGTGGGTTATTTCCCAGCTTACTGACTCAGAACTGACTAGTGAACCCATATCTAGCTAATGACATTCTTCAGAAAATCAGGAAAAAAACATTTTTTAAAGTCAAAATGTAATAACTGCCTCCAAATACAAAAATGAGTATAAGGAGAGGAGTGAGGGCATATTTATTCTCTATAATGTTTTAGCATCTATGTCAATATGTACAAAATTTCTCTAAGAGGAGATTATAAAACAAAAAATAAGTATATTAGTAGCCATGTGCTTATGTTCAATTGAAACTGCCATGATAAGTATATAGGAATTTTGAGTAGCAATACTAAGGTTACTATTTAAGATTCCTTCCCTTCTCTATGGAACTAGAAACTAAAATTAAGTAGAAAGGTGGAAAATTAGGCCATTAGTTAAGTCATGCTTCTTGATATTTGTCAGATAAAAGAAGTTCATGCTTTACCTTTTTGCCATTCTAAATGAGTTATTAGAATCCCAATTTTCTGGATCACATAATATTACTTTTGAAGACTATGATTGTGGTTCATATTAATATTTGCATAAGCTTTTTTATTTCATGCAGTTAAAAAAATCATTGGCTACATTTTTTTGCAATTATTAATCATGAGAAACAGGCTTCATTTTTTTTCAGTGTTCTGTACTGATTTAGTTGCAAACTCATGTTCATGCTTTTGTTTCTTTTAAGGAGGGAATTGCATTACCAGTATTGTTTATGTATGTATATTATGAGGAATTTTTATTTAGTTTAGAATTTTATTTCCACCAAATATTAATTTTGTTAAATGAGATAGGTAAAGTAGTTCTTCAGCAGTATTTCTTTTGGAAGTGGTAGCACAAATTATATACACTAAGCAATATTGTAAATATGTATAATTATTGTGGCAATCTTCTACAAGACATTTTGCTTAGTGTTTTCTAAGGTTATATTTTGAGTTTCACAATGCAACATGGTAAGGTGAAGGACTCCCATAGCTACAAAATCCTGAAAATGGTACTCTAAAAGCCATTTGCATTGACTTTAACTAGGCTGTCATTTATTCTATTCTTCTAAAATGCTACCTTTTTTAGCTTCTCTCCATCCTCCACTACTACCTTTTCTGGGATTTAAATCTTTGTTAAATCAGGTAGACTCTCTATTAAAATCTAAGAGCTACATTTGTTAAGTCTTAGTAGACCCTACTAGAAAAGCATTCCAATGACATCATCTCATCATAATTCACATTTCTATAGCACTTCAAGCTTCTAAAGTGTATTGCTTACATCTCTGAAGTTGAATATTATTATCCTTATTTTATTGATGAGACAATTGAGGCAGACAGATTGAGATTTCATGATTTTCCCTCCTTTATTTGAATGTCTTTAGTATCAGGACTTTTTTCTCTTGTTCCAGATTATTCTTCACTTCTACATATTTGCATTACAAATCAGATGTGTTTTCTTTTGTTTCTTGTGTGAAATGTGCCACAATGGATTCATGGTTTTCTATCCCGACAATTATTTCTCCTGTTTGCCTCCGTTTCCTCATCTGTAAAAATGATCTAGAGAAAGAAATGGCAAACCATTCTAGTATCTTTGCCAAGAAAACCTCAAATGGAGTTATAAAGAGTTAAAAACAACTAAACAACAACAATAACAAAGGCTTTATGTAATTTTAACCTGGGGGCAAGGGGACTCTTGATGGGGGGGGAAGTAATTCTGACTATTGTTATACACAAGTTTGTATAAGAAAAGGGACTGGACCTCCTTGGCAATTTATAAAGATTTTCCTGGTGACATTGATAGGTTAAGTGGCCTGTCTAGGATTACATGGCAGATATATCAGAAGTAAGACTTGTACCCACAGCTTCATGATTCCAAATCTACTTCTACATGAGTTTGCGTGTTATTTCCAAATGCAATTCCTCTACTTCCACCACTAAAATTCCAGCTCCTAGTATTCTAAGGATTTTAACCTCTAAAATTCCTCCTTTTCCTCTTTTAATTTTAAGTAATGATAAGAGGAAACATCAACAGACTTATTTATATATCAGTAGTAAGGTAGACAATAAAATCTAATAAGTTATTAATATATCTTGAGGTCTATGTAGACCTTAAAAACAAATTTTCTCTAATAAAAATTCCCATTTTGAAATCAAATGAAACCTTTTTTTAACGATGTTTTTAAGTAAATGACGTAGAGTTTCACCAAGGCCTACTAATTACGTGAACTTTCTAAAAACTTTTTTTAAGGCGTACTTGCTAGGGGAAAAATTTTTTTTGAGGGGGTTGGAGCTCAAAATTACCTTTCCAAAGCTATATTTCACCTTCTGTTCTCACTTTGTCTATAATAATCATCCCCTGATCTGAATGCTCTCTCACATTAAGTGGCAAAAGCAGTAAAGTAGACAATAGTGAACTCAAAGCAGTTTTATAAAAGGAAAAAATGACTTTTCACGTAGTTCTTTCCCTGTAGGCCTTCTGAAATGTCAGGCTACCTATGGCAAGCAGATCACAGTGATGTCTGAGCTCAGCATTTGTACACAGATCATTAGTCTTGGATATTTTCACAAAGTATACTTACATTCAAAGGTGGACAGCAGTCAAGCAGTAGGCAACTAACGTTTCCAAGGACAACTTGAGAATTATTTAAGTTTGGAGAAATTGATTTGAGTAAACAGCACTACTCTCTACTACAATGATGGACCAATTTCTCAACATAGTAATTGCTATTAGGGAACTGTTTGGAGAAGAGAAAGTGAAGGTGCTACTGTAAACTTACTCAGCCCCCTCAAACAATAATGCCAAATCACAGATAATTCCCCTGGAGTTTTCCTTGCTTTTTTAGCAGCATCTAAGACAAAATTAATGAGAGAAGTTGGAAGGTCATTCTCTGAACAGGTTCCAGTGTTGAAGATAGCAAATTCGGGTACAGGTAATAGCCGAATTGCATGGAATATAAATGATTGCCAGTCAGTCCCAGATGATCTTCCCTTTAAACCTTGCCCTCATTGCCTACTGGATGTCACTGGAGACCCTTGTTGTCTTTGCTGATTGTTCCATATTAACATTTATAACTTTCTGCATTTATAGACAGTCAGAGGGGAGAAAAACAAAAACAAAGACAAAAGATACAAATTCAAACAAGACAGGAAAGAAAGGGAAAGAGAAGGGAAGGGAAGGGAAGAAAAAGGAAGGGTAGGGAAAAGAGGGGAAGAGAATGAAAAGCAAAAGGAAAAGGTAAAGGGGAAAAGGAAAGGAAAAGAAACACAGTAAAAGGTTAGGGTAGCTGTCTCTAAGGCCAAACTAATTCAACACTGGCCTATCTGTGCTATGCCTTTATTGCTTGCATCTGACATATAATCAATTTTGCCACATATTCCATGCATACTTGGTGGGAAAATTGATTTATTATATTGTTTGTGAAAACTTATTAAACTGTTTAAATCCAAAGTATGTGATTAAAGGTTGTCTGTGTCCAGAATGTCACCTGACCCCAGCAACTCTCTAGAAATGCTAGAGATGGCTACAAGATATTTTGAGTTCACCCAGGTAATGCATCCAGGCAAAACATTCTTATTTTGGTTACCACGCCCAAGACTTATGATAGGTCCGTCCAAGTTTGTGTTTCAGATTCCCTTCTATTTTGGCGTATCCCAAATTTTACTTGATTTTTATATTTACTCATATCTATTTCAATCTATTTTGCTTCCAAGTTGAGAAAATGGGAATTTTCATCAATCCCAAACTTCTATTATACTTTAATGTCATAGTAGTCTGGCTCCCAAGTGTCAAAGATCACAATGGGTATCACAATGGACACACAGGACATAAAAGAGAGACTATCCAAATCCATATTAGTGAGTATGGAACTGTAGAAAGGCTGCTGAACTTGCAGTCACAAGACATGAATTCAAAATCCCAGTTCTGCCAAACACATTATCTTTAATAAATGCTCATTTCTTTTCTCCTCCTTCCCTCCCTTCCATCCTTCCTTCATTGTTTTTCTTCAAAAGAGATGTATTATTTGACCATCAGATATTTAGAGAAATGATCCTCAATATCTTCAAAATTATGTTTCTTCTATCATATACCTCCTTATTGTACATATGTAGCATGTGAAAGAATTGTCAAGTTGAAGTCTGTGTTATGGCTCTACTTTGGTGGAGAAAGTTTTATTATAGTGGTAGAGATGGACCTTTTTAATTCTTCATCCATTTACTATCATCTTTACTGTGTTAAATATTCTTGCAATGATATGGCTTTCACTTCAATGTCTCTTACGATTTTTTGGGGGGGAGAACCAATAACATTATACTATATTCTTCTGTATATTATAAATGACTTTACAGCTAGGACTCTATGAGTGTGAATAATGAATCTCCTGAAATGGCCGGTGATACACATTCAAATTTGTGCTATTCAAAGTTATAATTATATGAAATAGGGTAAATGGTTCCACCCAAATGGAAATATGCAGTCCAAATTTGAATAATGCAATCACCTCAAGGGATACTTTATTTGTACTTATTTGGACCTGGCTCTATATTTTAAATCAGGATAAGCCTTGACTACCTTATCTCATGATAAGAAGGTGTTTTGTTTTGTTTCGTTTTTTTCCTAGCTGAGACAGTTTCCAGACTTTCCTTAAGTCAAATGACTTACTTTCTCTATTCTCCCTGAGGAAATGATGATTAGCTTTGTCTACGTCTATTCTTTTATCTGTTATCTTTTTTTGTTTTAGTATTTTTATTTATATATTAGCAATTATTTGCAAATTATAAACAAGTAAAAATTTTTAAATAAAACTTTAAAAAATTTTGTTTAAGATATATTTGTTTGTTTGTTTGTTTTTTGTTTTTTTCTGAATTTATATCCTCTACACCGAAATATTAATATTCCATTATTTCATTGAATAAGAAGTATAATGGAAGAAATGAATATATGATACACTACCATAAATGACCTCCTTTCAGTCCACTAATTACTCTTTAATCCTATACTTGGCACTTCCACACTAGCTCCTTGAGACCCAAGAGGGCCATTTAGTAAATTGTAATGGGTATGTATTAAAGTTACCCTGATGGTCCAAAGCACTAATGTACTTCCACAAATGCTGACTTATTTCCAATGAATGGTAAACACACTAAAGGTTCTAGCTGAAAGTGATAGCCACTGGAAACTAAATATTCTTAAAGGAATAACTGGCTCATGGCAAATGTCTAACAAATAGCTCTTCATTTCAGCCTTGAGAATATAATAAATCTTTAAGTTCCTGCTTAATGTTGCTATTACTTCATTCTTAAACTCATAAAGAACAAGATAGAAATAGTTAATGGCCCTTCCTTGCTCTGCTAATTGATGATTAGAGAACATGAGCCCCAGCATATTTCAGAAATGTTTACCCATGATGATGTGTATGCCTTTAAATGGCATGTTCTGCCTTTTTATTTGACAGATACTTGAGATGATCACATCTACCAAGCTGTAAAATAATCATCAGATCATAGCTCACAGTGTGGTTGATGAACCAGGTTTCTTTGGCACCATGGAAGGACACATTTTAGTCACTGTGTGTCCAAGGACCACAGAATCTATGATTACTTTTGAATGTATAGTGTTTACATTGCTGTCCCTTCTCTTATACTTTAATGTCATAGTAGTCTGGCTCCCAAATGTCAAAGATCACAATGGGTATCACAATGGACACACAACACATAAAAGAGAGACTACCCAAATCCATATTAGTGGGTATGGAACTTTGCTTCTCTACTGCAAATTTTATAATAATATTGTATTATCTGATAAATATATAGCACTTCACAGTCAGAAAGCTTTTTCACACTATATATGACCTCTTCGTAAAACCCTGTGAGTTATGTGAGGTAAATGTCATTTTTTCTATTTTGCTGACCAAGAAACTGAGATTTATCAATGTTAAGTGACTTGCCCGTGGTCATATGCTATAATGTGGCAGATTTGGAATTAAACTTCCTTCTAAGTTCTAGTTCAGTGCTCTTGTCATTTCACCATATCACGACTACCTCTGGAAGCAGCTAACACTCGAAGCAGTAAAGGAGTTCAGGTAAACATCTGATTTAACTTGTATGAAGCTATTGCCCACTTCTATGTGAATTTGGTGAAGCAGTTTAGTGTTATGAAAAGAATACCAATCAGAATCAAATTATCTGAGTATGAGTCCTGAGGGCATCTAGGTAGACTTGAACATGTCAATCAATGTCTCTGAGCCCTAGTTTCCTCTTCTGTTATACCAGCTTAAGAATACTTGCACTACCCATCTTATAAGAGTGTCATAAGAAAAGTGCCTTTATAAATTATAATTTGATTGGACCTATGATTTATTGGTACAGGAAAATCTCAGAAGAGGAAATTTCTTCTATCAATGCAACTTGGCATGTGCTTAGGAATATTCTTAGGCAGTTGTATAGAACATTGAGAGATTCTTTAAGAAACTAGACAAAGCTTAAAAAGTATGTGTTGGAGGCAGAATTGGAACCCAAGATTTCCTGGTTCCAAGTCTAACTTTTTGTCTGCTATGGCACATCTGTAAATTGTAATGGCCTACATAAACATAAAGCAATCTGCAAAAGGATCTATTGAACTTAATACAGAGATCACAGAATCATATAAAATCACTGAATCTCATAGTTGGAAGGACTTCAGAAACCCATCAATTTCAACCCACAGTCAAATAATACTATGAAATAGTTAACAAGTGGTCATCTACTCTTTGCCTGGAAATTCCCAGGACAACTCACTCTCTCCACCCATTTTTCCTAGTTCAGCCTTTTCAGTCTAATAATGATAATAATAATAATAATAATAATAAATAGCTAACATTTATATAGCACTTATTATGTGCCGAAAATTGTGCTAAGTACTTCACAGTTCTTGTCTTAAGTGATCCTCAAAACAACCTGGGAGGCAGGTGCTATTAATATCCCTCTGATTCTCATTCCCCCTCCCCATATTTAATCAGTAGTCAAGTCCTGTCATTTCTACCTTTGTAACATCTTTCTTATATGCCCCCTTCCCCTCTCTGACAATGCTACCACCCTGGTCCAGCCCCTCCTCACCTCATGCCTGGGCTATTGCAAATGCCTGCTGATCGGTTTCCATGTCACAACTTTCTCCCCACCCCAGTCCACCCTCCTCTCAGTTGCCAAATTGATTCTCCTAAATCTACATTCTGATCATGCCAACTCCCTATTCGATAAATTCCAGTCATTCCTCATTTCAGAATCCAATAAAAAAAATCATATTAGGTTTTCTAAACCCTTAATAACCTGCCTCGCTCCTACCTTTCTGGTCTTTATGAACTATTCTAGCTCACCTGGGGTATTCAGGGAGGAGTAGCACCTCTAGTATGAGGACTTGATGAGCCCTTTTCAGGGCTGCTCATCTACCTTTCATATCCCGCTGTCAGTAAACACTCACTGGTGGCTGCAAGAAGCCGTAGAATGCATGGCAGTCATACCCCAGTAAAACTATCTCAGCAGACAGGATAAACCAGGCTGTGGGCAACCAATAGGCCTCAAACTTGCCAGTGAGTTAGGGGGATGTCTACCCGAAGCATGTGAAGACTTTCCCTAATAAAATAGACAGATGAGAACAATTTATTCCAATGTCCATAAAAAAGGCAAAAGCAGGTGCTACAGAGCTTGGTCAGACCTCAAAGATGCCAAGGTCATATGCTGCATCCCAGTTCATTGCTAGTCGTCTTGACTTTTGTCTTCCTACTGGTCTTCAATGACCCTGGAAGAGAGAGTGGAGCCGAGAACTTTGATTAACTCTGTCTCATTTAAATTCAATTCACATGCAAACCAAGACATCACTCTGTGGTGTCACTGGTCCTCTTCAAAAATGAATGACGGATGACAACAGCATCCCCCATTCACAGAAGAGGAAACTGAGGCAAGAAGAGATTAAGTGGCTTGCTCAGGGTCATAGGGTTAATAAATTTCTTAGGCCATATTTGAACTCCGGTCTTCCTGACTCCAGGTCCAAATCTCACTGACCTAGAAAAGTAGTTCTAACTTTTCTTTGATTCTTCTCTATTCTATCTGTTACTCCATTATGCTGTTGTTAGCATTACTTACCAGGTTTAGCTCATTCTGACACTCTTCTTGCAATGCTGTGTTATTCAGTCTCTGCTATTTGCCCTTGTTTCTATTTCCAAATATGTCTGTATTTTAAAGATTTATTTATTTTATTTTAAAGATCTCAGTTGATGAGCTTCTCATGCATTCCCTTCAGTCTTTGGGTGTTTTTCCCTTTCTTCCTCATGGCTTCTAGTTAGCAGAGACCAAATAATAAAAATGTCAATCCTTTTATCTAATCCCTTATCACTTATCTGTTAGAAGGGACCAGGCTGGGGGAGAAGGTTGCAGGGAACATTATATCAATCTTACCTTCCTTTGTACTGGGAGCATATAATAATGAAGCTATCCCAAAGAATTATGTTGTAAATTTAGCTTTCATAAAATCTAATGTCTGTTCTGGAAGATTGAGGATATTTTTCTCCCACATTGCTCCAAAAGATATGAAAAGGTTCGGGTAAATAATCTAAACACTTTATCTTTATTGGTTTAATGGCTCCTTAAGAATAATTTTTAGAATTGTGTCCTTTTCACATTATACTCAAAAACTAGAAAAAATGAAAATAAATACAAATTACAGACTCTTCCAAAATTGAGAATGAACAAGCAGTTAACTTATGAATATCTTGTACATATGTATACATAGCTGCAAACTGGTGTTAGCTCTTCCAGTCATTATTCAAGCTTTCCTTTCCTAATCTCAACCCTCACCACTAGTACAATATTATCATCATCTTTCTCATCATCTCCTTCTCCTCTTTCTCTTCTTTTTCCTCCTCTTTCTCCTCCTTCTACTCTTCCTCCTCCTTCTGCTCCTCCTCCTTTCTCTTTCTTCTCCTCTCCTCCTCCTTCTCTTATTCCTCCTTACTTTTCCTCTTTTTTCTTCTCAAATTTCTATAAGATACCAGGCACACATAATGCTCTCCTTTACTTTTTTGCCCTCAGTATCACTTCTAATAGTTTGAAATGATTCTACCATAATTAATAGAAGTATCTTTGGTCTTCTTTCTCTTCTAGCTTTTACTTCTTGCCCGGTTACCTTAAGAAAATCTCCTTCTTTGTCATTCCTCCCCCACATAGATTTTGTTCTCTTGTAAGACAAAAAAACATCTCCCATAATCCTGCATAATAAACATAGCAATAGTGCTAAGGATATATCTCTATTAAGGAAAAAGCAAGTTGAAATAAAAGTAGAAATAACAAAGACCAATGTCCTTCAGAACCAGCTTAACAGTATCCCTCCTCATCGACTTCTAAATAAACTTGTTTTTCTTCATAGAACAACATTCAGAATAAGTAATGCATATAATAATACAGAAATAATGTTTCTCATTCAAATATTCTTCTTACCTTTCCTACTATAATTTTTGGCCAAGGTTGTTGTTGTTGTTATGTTAGTCCTTTGTTCTCAAAGAGGACCATGACATCAGGGAAATGATGACATGACTTGGAGTTGACTTGGATTTAAGTAAGGGAGGGCTATACAAGGTCACCAGCCTCACTTTCTCCTCCAGAGCCATCTGCGTCCAGTGGCCTGATACTCATCAGGATGACTGGAGATGGCCTAGGATGCATTGGGAGACCCTGACCCTTTTAGGTTAAGGTCTTTTCAGGTGCTCACTGTGAGTGAGGTAACACCCATTTACTGAATAGGCTTCCTTAAGAAGGTAATCAAGGGATGGCCCCTATAATCAAAACTCAAAAAAAAAAAAATCAAACTGGGAGGAGAAGACCCTCAGGGTTCCTTTTGGCCAAGTTACAGTATCTTTAGCTACATGCTTTTGTCTGCTAGTCTGGAAAAATAAGCTCCATAAAAAGCATTGTTTGTGCGCAAAAACTGAAAACTAGTTTCACACATCTGACTCATACCATAACTTTGAAAATCCAACCTGTAAGCAAATTGGAAGACTTTTGCAATGATTCTGAGCAAATTTTGGATGTGCTCTTGGCAGAGTATTATAGACATGGCTTGAGTAAAAGTTTTATTATTTTAATTGGGATTATGTTCAATATTGTGAATGTTGTTTGTTTTATAATAATCCAGTGAGGTAGATAGTACAAGCATTATTATCCCTATTTTATAGTTGAGGTAATTGATTCTTAAAGGCGAAAAATTGATTGCCCATGTTCATGTAGCTATTTTTTTTCTTTGAGTGAGAATTAGAAACCAAGTCCAAGGATTCTAAACCTAGTGCTATCTCACTTCCATTTAGCTTCCTCTCTTAATGACCCTTAATAACTCTTTTATGAATGAGACATTAAATTAGGAAGTGGATTTTGTAGGAATATTGAGTAGTATTTGGCTCAAGAGGCTGAATTCCTCAAACATCTCTTTGCTAAGCAATTATTTCCTGTTTATCTTTGAAGAGCTTTAAGCAAAATGATGATAGGTAAGGGAACCATAGGTGTCTAGGGGTGCTCGACACCCCAAAGTACTGACACGCGGGGTCCTGCCAAAAGAATTCGACTCAAGCCTTCTCAGCCAAGGGAAGAGACAAAGTTTATTAAGGGTTTGCCATAATGGGTAGTCTTAAGAAATCCCACCCTTTGTGACACCTGTTTTCACAAGAGGGGCAGATTCAATCCACTGAGCCAGATTGAATCTGAGCGCCTTCATGGAGGCAAGATGGAGATTATATACACAAAGAATGTGGGAGGGATTGAGGGGTGGTCTGGGGTGACTAGGGGAGGGGTTTAGGGAGGGACTTAAGGAGGAGCTTGATGGGACTGAGACAAGGTCAGACTGCAGGGTGGGAAATAGCTGAAGGTTACATGGAGATGACAGACAATAGAGGGCTAGGGTAACAGAGCTAGGGTATAGGTATTTTGATCAGGATTAAGGGTGGGAAACAGCTGGACAATAGAGGGCTAGGCTAGGCAGAGACTTGGGCCCAATGATAATGCAAGGCCTATGGCCTCAGGGGAAGGCCAGATCCAGTTAGAAAACTCAAGGAGAGTTCAAGGGGGCTCCCAGAGACTGTACTCCAGGTTCAAGGGGGTTCCCAGAGACTGTGCCCTCATCACCTTGGGCTTAGATTCTCTAAACAACTAAGAAAACATATCATGAAGGGTTGGACAGGATCTCCTATTCTTTTGTGGCATGCTTTAAAGTCCTCCAACTGGAAGATCCTCCTGTTGGTGATCCTTTTTTAAGCCTGAGTAGTGTAATTTCTCAGAATAACTGAGAAATTAAGGAAATTTCTCATGGGGTGGCTAGACCCTAAATCTCTCATTTAGAATTACCTATGAGTCAATCCCTCCAATTCTGGAAATATCTATTCTCATAATCAATAAATAGTCTATGGCTCACACCTAGGAAGAAAAACAGCCAAAGCGAGAGGTCCAGAAACTTCATTCTCAGGATCACTTTATGTACTTGCCCTCCTGTAAGAGTCCATTTTCTATTGTTGGTTAGGAACAGGATAGGACACTGTAATGGTCATCAGGACAGGAGTTTTTGCTAGCAAGTACCTTTCATGAGTATGGCTTTTGTTTGAATGGGGCAGGTAAAGCAGGATCTTTTTTGCCTTGGAGTATTTCTCAGCACTAAGACAATAGGGAGTCATTGATTGGAAACAACGTATACAGTTGTACTAGTGATTAACTAACCTTCTCACACCCTAGTGTTAGTGATTTCTCACACCCTAAATGGTGAGCCTTCAGTAGGATTTTTTGCTAGCAAGTACCTTTCATGAGTCTGGCCTTTGTTTGAATGGGGCAGGTAAAGTGAGATCTTTTGTCCTGGAAGCTTCTCAGCACTGGGACAATTGAGAGTCATTGATTTGTATATGACTTGGTGCTTTCCCACACCCTTGGTTTTCAATATCCTGGATGGTATATCATTAAAGCAAAAGTCATGACTTCAAAGAAGACCAGGAGTATGCCTGAGTAAACTCCAAAGGGCCCCGCCCAAGGACCAATGCTCCCAATTCAATATTGTTTTAAGAACTTTCCAGATCCAATAAGCCCACCTCACAACAGTAACCAGGAGGTTACAGAAAAATATTTTGGCAGCAAGCCAAACCATACTTGTGCTTTCCCCCTATGCTAGGGCCTTCTTGTGAGAAGATCACTCATGGGTTCCGAGTCCCAGCTCAGCACATTCCACGTTCTGCCACTCCTTCAGCTTCTGCTGCTTCAGCTTCTTCTGCTCCTCAGCTTCAGCTTCTACTGCTCTGGTTTCTGCTGGTTCTCCTTCAGCTGCTCCTCATTCTCCTGCTTCTCCTTCTCCTGCTTCTGCCACATCTGCTTCTCCAAGCTCTGTTTTCTCTTTTAATGCAGTCCTTAGCTGTCATCTGATTGCCTAGAATGTCATCTAATTGACCAGAACTTAGGCCCAAACCATTGCCTCTGGTCTTATCAACTCCCCTTAGGGCCCTGAGAGCTTCAGGCCCACATTGGCTTAGTACCTAGTAATTAGGGGTTTGGGGCCTACTTAGGAGAGAAGATCTAATGAGACCTCCCTTCATTAGCCCTACCTGAAACTTATTCAAATGGGCAGGGAAAGCTTGCCTTTACAGATGGTCAGCCATGAGCCCCCAAGGCCCTGAATAGGGTATATGTGTGAAAGGTTAGCTTTCACTTTGGGGGGTATACTCATTGAAAAGGTGACAAGACTGGGCAAGCCATTGAAATAGCTCCCCCAGCTTTGATAACCCAGATAGATGTTGGTACTTCTCTGGTAACTATGTATTGCTGTGGATAGACTGGTTCGTGTTATTTTATCTGTTTATATAATGTATGTGATTTGTAATTTCTGTTTGTACTTGCCCTGAAGTTCAAGAAGCTAATCTTTTCCCCCTGAAATAAATAACAAAGTTCTGTAATCTTATAATTAAATTGATTGTTGTATTAATCAATGTTTTTCCTGATTATTCCTTTAAAAGAATGTCTATTTGAATAGGCAAATTTCAGTTAACCTTAAATTACTGTGTTCAGTTCAGCTTTTTTTCCAGATTTTCCTTGTCCAAAAAAAATAAAATAAAATTAGGCTGTTTACTCCTCCAGATCATTAATATAAGCTTGAATCTCTGCAATTCATTAGATTCCTCATTAGATATGTCTTGGGAGAGCTGACCTGTTCACAAAGAGTGGGGCCCTGACTTCATCTTGTCTTCATGCTATACAGAACTTAATCTCTCAAATTAATGTTCTGAAACACAGTCTCAAGATATCTTTGTTCATTGCTTCCTCTACTCCATACCCCCTACTATGTCTTTGCCTCCACACGAAAAAACAATGTGTTAACAGCCATTCAATTGCTGGACTTTGCCTTTGTTTTCATGCTTCTCCAATGAGACGAATTTACCTGGCATTGAATTATTGATGGAAGCATAGGGGTTAAATGAAAAATTCTATTAACTCAACACTGACATCAAATAATCTCATGTTTAAGCATTTCATGTCTGAAATGTTACTGAAGTATATTTAGCTCACACTTGTTGCATGAATAATTCCAGAATAGAAAATGAATATTGATTGAGTAGCCACCCTCCTAATATAGCTGATAAATTACTTTAGCAAGGGGGAAAAAAGTACAAATTTAAAAAGAAGTATATTTTATTCTCTCCCTGTGGTAGGATAAACATGCATTTTAAAATGTATCATTGCATTACTGAATAATAGTCCTGAAAGTCATGGAATTCCAAAACTATTCAGTGGCTGCTGATGCTGGGGCCCGCTGTTTGCTTTGGGTAGAGGTTCTCTGAGTTAGACTAGGCATAGCCAGTTAGATTAACAGGGAAAAAAAAATAGATTCTCCATCCTAACTTTCTCTTCCCATTCCCTTCTCATTGATAGTCATGCTTTTTAAATCTGACATTCTTTGACATTCTGGAGTACAGAGTTTGTGAAGAAAGATAAAATCTTTATTTTGAACTTTTTTTCCCATTTGAATTCAAAGGCTTTGCTTCAAATATCATATATTTATATTTTTACTCTTAGACTCCTTTTCATCAGCATTTCATTTTCTGGAATAGAAAAAGCACACATTGGCCTGTAGCCTTTTACCCAGAAGCTAGGGACTGAATACATATTTTCTAACACTAGGAAAAGTACAAGAAAAAAATGCTTTTCTCATTTTTAGAAAGCAAAATACTTCCTTTTGGAGAAGAAGCAAGGTTTAAGGGAACTGTAGTTTACTTGGAATATTTAAGCTAGAGTTGGAAAAAAGCAATTACTTTAGGCTTTATATATATGTATACACACACATATATATATATACATACATATATGTATATATATGCACATAGTTATAGGTGTATATATATACACATATACACACATATGTATACATATATATATATATACACACACATACATAATATATATGTATATATGGCTGAATTGGATGTGATCAAAAGATTCATCAAGATCAATTTGCCATGACTGAGAATCCTCTTAAGAGAAGTAACCAGGATGGAGAATTGGACACGTCAATTTTTATAGCAAGTTGGCTAAGAACAAACCCTTAGTTGTTTATGATTCTCCTATCCTCATAGAAAAACAGTCCATGACCCAGCAACTCTTCATAATTGTTTAGTGTCATTCTTACCATTACATGATTAGATAGATTGAAATATATTTTTAAAAACTAACATAGAACCTTTAAGTCAGAGGCATAAGAAAGGATTTTTTTTTTTTTGCCAGTTATTGCCGGAGGGTGGGGGGTAGCAGCCATCAGCACAGTGGATGACAGTACAAGCTAAGGACAATTCTACCTTTGCCACACTGAGGTTCCTAGATGGCATAATTGAGAGATTACCAGCCTTGAAGGCATGAGAAATTGAGTTAGAGTTGTCCCTCAGATATCTAAACAGCTCTGTGACTCTGGGAAAATTTATTAACCTCACTCAGCATCAATTTCTTCATTTGTAAAAGGGAGTTATGAATACAACATATCTCGCAGAGTATTTTTGACAATCAAATAAGATAATTTGCATAGTGTCTTGCTAATCTTAACCTATACATAGCAAGAAATATGGAACTCATGGAAGAAATTATTGATGTGACTAGATCTATGCATAGGGAAGATAAATCTGGTAACAATATAAAGGAGTTAGTCCTTTCTTCTTTAATATTACTTTCATTTATGTTGTGTCTTGTCATTTACCTCATTATTCTCACATTAGACTATATCCTCCTGGAGGGCAGGAACTGTTGTCATTTTCCCTTTCATCGTTCATTGTAGTACAGTGTCTGGTACATAGTAAACACTAAATAAATACTTGTTGACTGACTGATGAAGGGTCTGGTAGGGAAGAAAGGGGAGCCATATTCCAGAAAGATGGTGCTGTCAACTTGTTATAGGTTTGGTTATATTGGGAACAGAGAGGAGGATGAATATGTAAAAGATATCAAGGAGGTGGAAACAATTTGACTTAGTATTTTACTGCATGTGAGAGGTAAAGGAGGAATGAGAAACACATAATGGAATTTTTGAACACAGAAGACAGAGGACCACTGACAAAAATAATGAAGCAGAAGGAGAAGCAGGTGTAGGTTAAAAAATTAATGAACTTGGTTTTGAACATTTCAACTTTGAGATGCTGGTGAAACATCCAGATTGATTTCTAGGAATGTGGGATTTCGAACTGGAAAAGATTTTAGAAGTTACTTAGTTAAACCTCCTCATTTTATAGATGAGAATCCTTGGGTCCAGCGAGAGGAAATTAGCAGAATACCAGGCAGAGTGTACTTTACAGATCCTGGACTCAAACTGAGGGCCTCTAGCTCCAAATGTACTCCTAGACTTGTACAAGTGTAAGGCATCTGATTAGAAGTGATGGTAGAACCACCATGGTAGTTTTGTAGAAAGAAAAAAGAACAGAGTTGAGGGCACAATCTCTACCAGGTGAGTCATGTCTTCATCATCGGACAATAATTGGAGAAAGAGGTACTCCTCAAATAAATATTCAACTCATATGTTTTCACATTTACTTGCCAAAATGTTTCATTTATTTATACACTT
>CM053626.1:267314300-267338535 GCA_028646595.1 Phalanger gymnotis
AGGGGCGTGTTTGTGGGAAGTAGGAAATGAGTCAGGAGATAGGGAGAGATTGAAATAAACGACAGAATGGGGATGACAGAGCAAGCAATCTATAGGAGATAAAATGGAATAGGTTTGCTTATGTAGGCAGTAGGATTGGTGTTGATAAGGATTAAGGCTGCCTTTTCATCTGAGGCCAGAAAGAAGGAGGAGGTAGCAATGGAAAGCAAGTGAGTGAAATGAGATGGGAAAGGGGGCAGAAGAAGGAGCTCTTAGCAAATGGTCTCTTTTTTTTTCTGTAAAATATGAGGCAAGTTCCCAACTGGGAGTGGGGGGAGGTGGACCCATGGAAAGTTGGAGGAGCGATTAAAAAGTTTGAAAGAGTGGGATAAAGAGTTGAGGGGGCAGATATAGTAGGGTTGATGAGCAGTAATGAGGGCCCTGTTGAAGCTTTCCAATATAAAATTTTAGTGGACCTAGTCAGAATGGCAGCATGCATTTCTCTACTTTTTTTCAGCAGCACATGTAAGAGTGAAGATGGTAGATGGTGAGAGTTATCTAAGGCTGAGGCTTGACAGGACACAAGAGTCAATATGAAAAGAGCCAGAGACTGAAGGGAAGTGGACATTGTAGAGTTGAACTGGTTCACCAAGAGGTCCAGATGGGGGAAAAAGCAAGGCAGGAATAAAAGTCTCTCATGGAAGAGTTAGACAAGATTTTCAAAATTTCTATCAAGTCACCAGTACAAGCCATATTTAAACAAATCCCTATGGACATATATATAACCTGCATTGGCAACAGTGGAGCCTATATACATGTGCATATATACATACATGTATGTATATGTATATATGTATGTATGTATATACATATATATATATATAGTCATAGAAAATCATTTAAACTAGTTAAAACATTCTAAAAGAACACTTTTTAGAACGGTTATTGTATTCCACAGAGGCAATTTAAAAATACCTATCAAAATGTAAATTTCTAGTTGCCTTTGGTTCATTCACCTAGTTTAACAAACTTACACTACCAGATCTTTCCATTTTCCCTTCAGACCAAAACAAATAATACTGTTGAGTGTAACGCTCAGGTAACCTAAACCACATCACCTCATCTTGTAAGGATTTCAGTCTGCTTTGTCATGGTCATGACAAAATGGTAGACGTAGGCTTCCCAATCCTATTTGAGTATTTAATGATTTTAATAAAGAAATGTGAAGTTTATCAAAGTAACTTCAGGTCATCTTTCTTTTCTGTTTTTTTTTTTTTAATGACTGAAAGCTTCAAACATAAGGCAGCTGCAGAATTTAGATTTCTAGTTCTTCCTGTATATGATTTACAGGCTCAATGTGGTGCCCACAGCTTTGGGGCTGTGGTTGCCTAGGTGCCAATTAAACAGGGTTATGTGCGTCTGTGATTTCTTTCATATAACAATTCTTCTAATAACTAGATATGGCTACTAATGTTTCCCTCTAAGACTTCAATTTTCCAGATAAAATGATCTCCAATTTCTTCAATCTTTCCTCAGAAATTCTATTTTCTAGCTCAAATCATTTCATTTCTCATCATTATCTTTCACATAATCAGTATAACCTCTCTGACTGTACTCTCTCTAGTAATAGTTACCAATCTGGGAACTACACTAATCATCTCATCCATTGTTGGAGCCAGAAAACTGCTACAGAGTTCTGTAATGTGTGAAGCACAGATGTCATGCAAAGCCATTCGGAATGTCACAAGATAATCATATACGCTGCCATCCATCCTTCTTTCCCATACCTGCTATACGTTCCTGGAGGAAGAATCCAGAAAGAAATGGTAATAAGCAGAGAACAGGTTTTTGCATAGCTTCCTGAACTCTCTTTAAAGGTAAAGTGCCACAAAAGAAGCTCACCTAATGAATGAGAAGATTAAATGATAATTCCCATTTCTAAGGAAAAACACCGAAGTTGCTTTTACTGGAAGAAAATGACTCAATTTCAGAATCTTCTACGAGGTTTCTGAGCCAAGGTCTTCCTACAATGGTTTTAAGCTTATGCCATTTTAAAGCACTGAGCCAGGCTGGGGAGGGGTGGATTTTGGAGTGGGGTAGGGCGGAGAAGGTGGAAGAGAGGAGAGGGACTGAAATAGAGACCGAAAGATATAGAGAATGAGACAGAGAGAAAGCATGAGACAGAGGGAGACAGAGACAAAGACACAGAGAGACAGAGAAAGAGAGAGACAGTGAGACACCTAGAGACACAGAAACAGAGGCAGAGAGAGAGGAGAGAGACAGAGACAGAGAGAGGAAAACAGAGACAGAGCCAATGAAGGAGAGGAGGGAGGGAAAGAGAGACAAACAGACAGAGAAGCTGAAGCTGTTTTAAAAACAAGCGAAAAATGGAAGAAAGATATCTGATAGTATGAGATAAAATGTATACTAGAAGACCAATATTACCAGTGTTTACAATGTAGTAACAGAGTTGTTTATTGGTCAAAAAATTCAGCTGTTAGGTAGGTTAGGTTAGTTATCATTTATCCAGTATTTAAGTGATAAATACATATATACTGTATTTGTAAGGAGGTATTTTTTCTGTGTGGCTCCTCTCTCTCTCTCTCTCTCTCTCTCTCTCTCTCTCTCTCTCTCTCTCTCTCTCTCTCTCTCTCTCTCTCTCTTCCTCCCCACCTGTGTCTCTGCCTTTTTCTGTCTTTCTGTCTCTCTGTCTGTTTCTCCCCCCCATCTCTGTCTCTGCCTTTTTGTCTTTCTGTCTCTGTCTCTGTCTGTCTCTCTATCTCTGTTTCTGTCTGTCTCTCTGTCTTTTCCCCCACTCCCCATCTCTGTCTCTGCCTTTTTCTGTCTTTCTGTCTCTCTCTGTGTGTCTCTCTCTCTTCCCCCACCCATCTCTGTCTCTGCCTTTTACTTTCTTTCTGATTCTCTGTCTCTGTCTGTCTCTGTCTCTATTTCTGTCTGTCTGTCTCTCTCTCTGTCTCCGTCTCTGTGTCTCTCTCTCTCTGCCTCTCCCTTGGAGTAAGAAAAAGTTTTGTTGTTTTTTCCTCCTGAAAAAATAATTACAATATAAAGAAAAGAAAAATATGTCTATAAAATATATAAAAAACATTTTTTAAAGGAAACAACAAAAAAAAAGCTTCTTCCTTAGATAGATACTGGGCTGAACTCCCATTAATGTCCATATACTTCTTTTAAATACATAATTTAAAATGAAAGGTAGTATGACCTGCTTCTGACATAAACTAGCTGTGTGAACATGGGCAAATCACTTACCCTTTCAGTGCCCCTGGGCAACTCTCTATGATTATTAGTTGCTGAGAAATTGCTGATTTGCCTTGGCAGATAGGTTTTCTACGTTGTTATTTCCTTACAAAAATGCAATTCCCGGCTCAGATTGCTCCCCCAAATTATTTAATTGCATTAAAATGTTCTTTGCAATATATACTAAAAAAATCATCAGTTTTTCCTTTAAGTAATTTTATGCTAAATATAAGTAGATATAATTTCCAGATTTCTCTTCATTTCCCCCTAAACAAATTTACAAAATGAGGCTGTCACTAAAGGAAGAAAAGCTTAGTGCCTTTGGTTTGCTAATCTTACTTGTGGACAGTTTCTATTATTATTAGAAGAAGAAAGGCAGGTGTGTCATTGACTGCCATTTCCACACTTTTTCATTTAGATATTGAAAAAAAAACCACATCTCCAATTATTGTGAACTGTGTCTGAGTCATGGTGATACTGGAATAGCACAAGTTTTAAGAAAGAGACCGCAGGCAATAGCCAGCATTGCTTTTTCCTAGTTTCTAAATGAGCTCCCAAGAGTTAAAAAAAGAATATTAAAAAAGAAAGTTTTTTAGGCAAAAAAAAATGTATCACAACACACATCTCCTTTCTTTTCAGCAACTCTGTAGACTTTATAAATGTGATTAATAACAAATTTGTGTATTAGTAAACTTCATGGTCTTTAATAGATGAGGAAACTAAGGCAATTTCACTGAATTGACCTTTATTTTATTCGCTTTTATTTATATCTGTGTCTACACAATGCCAAAAGAATCAATGGGATTTGATTTTCTTTTTAAAATTCATTTAGGGATGGGACAGGTATGTCTCAAACCATTTGTTTGGTAAAGCAATGAATATGTTTTTCATATTTTAATGCTGTATTGGTTTGGCATCTGGCACACAACAGCTCTAAGTAGCCCAATCAAATGGATCAACTGCATAGCACACTGAATTAGTCTTTAAAACAGTGTGAAACAGCCAAGGCTGGATGTTTGACTATACTTTTCTTTTTAAAAAGATATTCTTTATTTTACTCTGAACTTAAGAAATAAAATGAGCATTTCCATAACATGGTAGAATAGAAAGAACAAGAAGATTTTACATGAAACTGCAAACCTATTAATGTTCAACTTGCTATTCCTTTTATTTTTTTTAATTCTTAAATACTAAAACTTAAATACATAAGAAAAAGAAACATTTTATAAACTTAAATATTAAAACTTAAAAACAAAATAAGAAAAGAAAAAATGCAATGCCATGTGCAGAGCAGAATGTAAGAGAGGATTCAAAATATATGGCAATAAATTTCCATTTCAAGAAAGCCTATATAATGAATACTGTGCATGGTATTCAGAGCTGTCCATCTTTCTTTGCTTCCAGGTTAATTTTTCTTTTTTTTTCTTTGGTGCAATTTTTACTTTGTTATTTTTCCCTCTTCCCTCCCATCCCCCCAGAAGACTACAATTATATATATAGATGCGTATATATGTATATGTGTATATGTGTGTATATGTATATGTATGTGTATATGTGTGTATGTGTATGTAAGTGTGTGTATATGCGTGTATGTCTGTACACATATGAAAGCACATATATACAGACACATATAGATATATGCATATATACACAGATATACACATACATACACATATATATGCATATACATGCATATACAAACACATATATACACACAAAGATATATACATATACTGACAAATATATAATCATACTCATGTATAGACATATACATTCATATGTATCTATGTAAGACTGTATTATACTTATTTGTTCTTCCTTTTAAATATATAATAAAATTATCATGTAATTTGTTTCTTTTTTCCCTTTTTTACATATACACATATGTAAAACCATTCTATACATATTTCTGTCAGTTCTTTCTCTGGATGCAGATAGTATCTTCTTTCATATGTATGTTGTAGTTAATTTGGGAATTTATAATAGTCAAAAATAATTTAGTCACTCAAAGTTGTTCTTAAAACAATATTGTTGGTGATCTTAGAAAATATGGAGAGACTTGCATGAAATTATGAAGAGCAAAATGAGCAGAATCAAGAGAATATTGATTATTTTTTATCACATGACCAGACACACTGAAAAGTTCAGTAACAGATTCAGTGATCATCTTGGAAGGTAAAATGAGTAATCTGTGGTGGGTAGGAGCAGAAGTGACCAGCTGACTTGGATAGAACAAGGCATAAAGCGTTGGACCTGTCTTCAAGGAGATCTGAGTTCAAATCCAACCTCAGATACTTATTAGCTGTGTGACCTTAGATAAGTCACTTAACCTCTGTCTGCCTCATTTTATTCATGTGTAAAACATCTTCCTCACATTGATTTTGTAAGGATCAAATGAGATAATATTTCCAAAGCTCTTAGCACATTCCCTCTCACATAGATGCTTATTAATAAATGTTTGTTCCCTTCTGCTCCTTCCCCTCTTGATTCACCTACTCAAGACTCACACATTTTACTCGACTAGTTTTCTCTCTAGTCTTAAGTTTGCTATCAAACTCGCTTACTTGGAATCCCTTTTAGTTTAGAGAAAGTGAATGAAGAAACAACAATATCCATTTCAAAAATGGATCTTAACCTACTTCAAATATTTTAAAAAAATCTTTAATATCACATTAATAATTCTCAGCACTTTGACTAGTCAGTTCATTAATAAACATTTATTAAATGCCTACAATATGTCAGGTATTGTGCTAAGAGATGGAGATATAAATGCAAAAGAAAAGAAGAGAAAAGAAAGGCAAGGGAAAGGAAGGGTTGGAAAGAAGAGGAAATGGGAGGGAAGGGGAGGGGAAGAGGGGAAGGGAGGGGAAGGGAAGGGAGAGAAGGAATTGGGCAGGGGATGGCCTTGCCCTCAAGGAGTCTAAAATCTAATGGGGTAAAAGTATGTGGAAGATAAAAATGAATATGAAGAGGGTGGAGGGTAGGGAAGGTACCCAAAGCTGGAGAATGATGGAGAAGTCAATGGGATGAAGAGATGGCTGGTCTGAGTGCCCTCCTTAAATGGAGATTTGGGGAGGATCTCTTTCCTCTGCCTTTCAACAAAGAGTCCCCATGGGCAGAGGGTAATGATAAAGTCTGAGTATCAGGGCTAATGTGATCTTGCAGAATATTGAGGTTTCTAGAGGCATGCATGATTGAGAAAAGAAACTAGGTCTGAAGAGGTTTGGAGTTGAGGGGTGCTCAACACACCAAAGTATCTACAAACAGGGTCTTGCCAAATTCCACTCAAGCCTTCTCAGCCAAGGGAAAACATGAAGTTTATTAAGGGTTTGCCATAATGAGTTGTCTTAAGAAATCCCACCCTTTGTGATGCCTGTTTTCACAAGTGGGCCAGATCAATCTGAGCCAAGCTAGATTGAATCTGAGTGCCTTCATGGAGGCAAGATGGAGATTATATACACAAAGATTGTGGGAGAGATCGAGGGGTGGTCTGGGGTGACTAGAGGAGGGGTTTAGGGTGGACTGGGGTGACTGGGGTTGATGGTGTTTAGACTGTGGGAATCCCCTTGGACCCCAAAAGAATTTGAGTCCTATTTGTTTGAGGGGGGAATGTTGAGGGTATAGTCTCTGGGAACCCCCTTGAACTCTCCTTCAGTCTTCCCACTTGATCTGACCTTGGCCTGAAGCTATAACCTTACATTATCATAAGGCCCAAATTTCTACCTAGCCTTGCCCTTTATTGTCCAGCTACTTGGTTGATACTATCAATATCCATGCCTTCAGCTACTTCCCACCGTTAATCTCATTCTCTTGGTTCCTGGAGTCTAACCTCATCCTAGTCCCTGGAGTCTGACCTCATCCTGGTCCCATCAAGCTCCTCCTTAGACTCCTCCTCAAGACCCTCCCTAAACCCCTCCTCTAGTCAGCCCAGACCACTCCTCAATCCCTCCCACAATCTTTGTGTATATAAGTCTCATCTTTCCTCCATGAAGGCTCTCAGATTCAATCTAGCTCAGTAGATTGAATCTGGCCACTTGTGAAATAAAAGAACAGTACTCCAGGACGTTAGGCAGATCCTGCTGAGTCACACAGCAACAATAATGCATAGCAGTAACAAGGAGAGAGTGCAGGACTACACTCTAACCTTAACAAAATAATCTCTTTGGGCCAGAGGAGAGAGGGTTAAACTATTTGATTGATACCTACTGCAACCCACTCATCCTGAGACATAATTTAAACCTTGCAAGAGAATTCAGAATTATATTTCCCAAACCTATTGCATTACCCCTGAGATTCTCAATTCCGTTGAACTCAGTTTTGGCCCAGGATGTCCTCTGGCTTATTTTAGAATCATAGTTTAAATGTGTTGTCCAGGGTGATCCAGCCAGTGAGTAGTCAGATAAAACTGTGTGGGATGAAAGACTCTCACCAAATAAAAGTTAATAAGAAGCCATCTCAGGATGGGAACAGAGATAAATTTTATTCAGTTCTCGAGAATTGGGCATCCTCTGCTAGAAAAAATCTAGCAAGGGACTCCCTTTACAAGGAGCAAAGCACCAATAATTATACCTAACACAAGAGAATTCCCACCCATCTCTGACCCTTCTCACCATTGGCTGGGAGGCAGGTTTACAATCAGAGCACAAAAGCTAGACAAAGAACCAGGAAATTGAGGGACAGAAACTCCAATTCCTATTCCCTTAGTTAATGATTACAACTGAGGTGACATCTATAAATCTAAAGAAGGAGAATAGGATAAGGGGAGGCGGAGACCCTCTCCATTCTTCTAGAGTATATTTATGGTAAAGGAAAATAGGTCACAGTGACCCTATCCTTACTGAGCAAATCTTTAAACCACAACCAGAAGAAAGAACAAAAAGTTTCAGGGTAAACTTTCCCAGAGGCTGAGCCATCAGACTCTCATGGCCTCAGAATTTTTCCACTTCCCGATTTCTTGATCTTTAAACATTTCTTAGCGTATATATATATATATATATATATATATATATATATATATATATATATATATATATAATCTTCTCTTTGAAGTCTTCACATTTTATTTACCTCACACAAAGTTAAGAATGATGACACAGAGAAAAGGACCAGACCTGTGGTTCCTCTGATATCGAGAATTCACAGGTGAAGAAAGTCCTTTTAACAATGGAGCACAACACCTCCTATGTAACTTAGAGCTCCCAACAACAATGAGTAGATGATGAAGGTCAATACAATGAGTACATGTCAGAAAGACTTGAAATAAGGTTACTGAGGTTTCAAAGCTAGCTCTCTATACATTAAGCCATATTACCACTCAACTATAAGGCTCTAAGGTATTCATTATATTTTGAGTGATCTAATCTTTCCTCTGAGATGACTTTCAACTTGTTCTGTATGGATGCTGTATATACATAGTTCTTTAAATCCTCCCCCACCCTGGCCATTATAATGTGAGTAATTAGAAGGCTCAGACTGGGCCTTTCTTCTTTACATGCCACAGTGCCAGCTACATAGTTCAGTATTTTCACAAATGCCTCAATATGCTAACTTCTTTATTAGAGGCCGTATGTGTTTAACAGTTCTGAACTTAAAGCATGGATTTAAAGTCTGATTGCTGATTGCGTACTCTGAGACCATTCACTTCCAATAAACAACATAGCTTGGCAAAAACAATCTTTAGGTTTTATCTTTTCAAGCAAACATGAAACAGGACAAGCCCATAGCACATATAAGTAAGGTCAGAAAATGGAGATGATTTGGGCAGCTAGGTGGCACAGTGAATAGAGCACTGGCCCTCAATTCAGGAGGATCTGAGTTCAAATCAGGCCTCAGAAACTTAACACACTTACTAGCTGTGTGACCTTGAGCAAGTCATTTAACCCCAATTGCCTTCCCTTCCCCCCTCCAAAAAAAAAAAAAAAAGAAAACAGTGAGGATTAAGCTACAGTCCCCTAGACTGACTTTGTCAGTTTCATCACCAGTGCCCTGGGGTCTACCAGAAAAGCTAATTCAAGTTGCAATCCACTAATTCTCATGATTCTATTTGGCAACCAGATCATAAGTTTCATCTTTATTGCCTTCAGATAAAAGCTGAATAAACACAAATTGAAATATTAAGGTGGAGATGTAATTTGAACTTTGAAAATAATCTGTGTAATACGTATATCAACAAATACATAGAGATGTAAGGTACATGTGTTTAGGTCCCTGCTTTCTTAATCACTTAGAAATGTTTTCCAATTTCAACTAAGCTCATTGTTTAAATAGTTATAGAATATTTTATCAACTGAACAAACTTGAATTCAAAGGGAAGACCTAAATCAATCTTTACTCCTCCACATCAGCAAGTAGTAAATAAGGTTGTTTTACTTTTGTCTTTGGATTCCCATTGCCCATGGCTGGTGTCTAATAAATGTTTATTGACCATGCCGAAGGGAATACTTATACTGACAAAAATTGCAGGCGAATCAATGTATTTATGAACACATTTGAATTCATACAGATTCTCATGTGCACATTGTTTAACCAGAAATTTAGGTGATTTTTTTCTTCAATCAATTAACGTGCATTTCTCAAACACCTATTTTTTTTCTTTGCCAAGTACTGTGTAATACACTGGGGATAGAAGGAGTATAATGAAACAGTTTCTGCCCAATTTGTGCAATGAAGCTAGTAGATTAAGTTCTTGATAAATGTTCAAATTATCTTTTGCCCATGCAGAGTAGACATTGAACTTATATGAAAATTGTGAGTCATTATTAGAGTACATCTTTATAGTCTTCAAGATTTTATAAAAGCTTTTTAGGGTGAAAAAAATTCTTGATTTCCATATAACATTAGACCATTTGGGAAACTACAAAGTGCTTTAAATGGTACCAAGCTGTTCCCTGACACAAAAGTCAATCTTTCCAACACCATTTTCCCCTAGTGATGCTATATATCTATGAATCATGGAATACCACAATCTCAGATGGATAAAGATTGCCAGTGACTCAAAGGACAATGGAGAAAAACAAGATACAATTAAGGTACAGAATATTACCAGTGCTGAGCAGCAAGAAGTGGCATAAAAATATAGCAAGGATATAGTTATGTAGTAAGAAAAGGGGACGATAATAGATGGACAGCATGAGCATTACACTGGCTGCCATAAAATATTAATGAGGTTTAGCTGAAAACCTCAAACACATTAGGTAGATCCTGTAAAAAAGGATTTATGGAAGAACATGAATAAAGATTGCACAGAATAAAGCATAAGGGTATGAAAAGGTTCAAATTAGCCTCGGTGGAGTGGGTCTTATACAGGTGTCACGACAAATCCAACAAATCATTGAAGTACTACAGACTATTAAAGTGAATTTTCTTCAATGTAAAGTGCTCTTCTACCTTAAGGCTCCATTCCAGTGCTGCATCATGGCATGGACATGACCCAGAATCCTCAAGTTGTTGGGTATAGGTATGGTGTTCTAACTAAATTTCAAGAGGCCACCCATAATCAGAGGAATAATCAATAGGTGATGATCCTTTTTGATGTAGGATCAAAACTTATCCAACAATCTGCTAAGGTCAAGAGGGCTATTGTGTCAATGGAAGTAATATTCATGCAAACGAAATCAAAGATTCATCAAATATTGAAGTAAATAAAGAACTATGTAATTGTGGGCTATTATAATCAACATTGCCTTTATTTCCTTGATGTATACTACTACTAATAATAATTTATAATAATAATAGTTGATTGATATCAAACTTTAGTTTTTTTTCATATTTGATCCTCACCACAACCCTTTGAGATGGGTGCTAATATTATTCCTCTTTTAGAGATGAGGAAACTAAGGCTAAGAGATTTTTGTCTTGTATGGAGTCACATAGTGACAAAACAGAGTTTGAGTTAAGATGTTCCTGATTCTAAGTCTAGTTCTTCATCTCTTAATTCCAAGTCTTTCACAATTGTAACAACAATGTTACTTGCAGCTACTGTGAAGGTGTAAGGCCAATGACACCCAGCACACATGAGGACTGCTAGCACAGGTTCTTTGATCTGCTTTTCTAAAGAAAAGCAACTTTAAGGGGTTAACTATCTTACTTTAATTAAACATACATATATCATTCACTTAGTTCAGGGGAAAAAGTCAGCACCTTGAACTACAGAGCAAATACAAAAAGAAATTACAAACAGAGAAAATAACACAAATCAACAGACAGGCTTCTAACTGTCTGACCATAGCAATATATGCATAGTTATCAGAGAGAGAAGCACCAATATCTGGGTTTTCAAAGCCAGGGGGCTCTTTAACGGTTACCCAGAGTCTCATCTGGCCAAATCACATGAATATTTTTCCAATGAGTGATTCCCAAAGCAAAATGCTAACCTCAGAGTATATATATACTATTTTCCAATCAATGACTCTTGATTCTATCAAAGCCTTTTGATTCAAACAAAGGCAAGACTCAGTCAAAGGCACTTGATTGCCTTAGTGCTGAGAAGCACTCCAAAAGAAAAAACAGCAAAAAGACCCACTTTGCTTGCCATTAATTACAACAATATATCACCCTCTGTGGCCCTTTCCTCTCAACTTCTACTCATACTCAAAAGAATGTGTTCCTAAAGAGACTACCACTTTCAGGATTCTAGGGGTAACCATGTATTTTAGGCATGTCTCTAAAGCCAGCCCCTTATTAGTTCAATGTTGAGACACATTTAACAAAAGAGGTGTACTTTGCTTGCACAGCAAGCATATAGAATATAGTGGCACTTAGCTTCTCTAATATGCACATCTGACAGAAGCAATTATTTATCTCTGGTATTGCAGATATTACAAGTCCATTCTCACTTCCTAGAGTCTTCAGATAAATTTCCTTTGGTGCTTTGGTGTTGCATCTCCTATTTGTCCAGTAGCTCTAGTGACATAGTGATGGTGGAAGAGAGGAGAAAAAATCACTTTCTTTCCCTGCTTCTCCCTTGTTCAGGTTCAGGTGATATGGTTTGAGGAGGGATTCAAAGACCCCTCCAGGACAGGAATGCAGGACAGAGTCATCTGGAATGAATTCACGGACTCAAACATTCTTTAAGTCAAGTTGGCAAAGGTGTGTTTTTATGCTTTTCAGAGAGCAAAAGTTCTTAAAGAACGTGTAACCTTAGAGGGGTACAGTTAAAGTTTATATAGGATAAACTATAGTAAAATGTGCCAAATATGTTAACTAGGTGTTATAGGATGTGATTAGGGAGTAGTTAAGGAGTGGTCAGTTCTTAAAGAAACATGTACTTTTTGTATCTACTGTACAAGCATTTTACCCAGAGCTCACCAGGAAAAGCCCAAGGGGCAGGGTAGTAAGGAGGTATGGTTTTTAGTGCTGCTATGTTGCTAAGTTAACTAGTCATAGTTAATAATACTAGTCAATAACACATACTGAATAATACTAGTCAGGGCTGACTAAGGATTGCCCAGTCTGCCACCAATCAATGTCTTATTTGACAAGATAAATGTAGGGAGTATACTTGTCTTAAGTCTAGGATACACATAATGAGGAGTCCAAGATACATATAATCAGGTAGGGAGTTGGTATAGATAGTCCAGTGAGTATTGAATGTCTTTAAGAGCTGGTATAAAGACAGTTCAAGCTAATAATTCTTACTGGTGCAGTTTGTTACTGCACCAGAGAGAGAGATAAATGTTTTGCTGGGGCCCACTCATGAGCAATTGCTAGTCATAGTGTCCTTGGGCTGGGGAGAAGCTGCTAGGGATAATGTTTTGAGGCTAGGGAGAAATGTGATCTTGGAATTGGAGTCCAAGCACAGGTACCCCAGCACCCCATCACAGGGACTGTCATCCACAACTGCCTCTAACTCTCAAACTCCTCAATTGCTGAATGGTTTTCTTCCTTTATATGGAGGTCTGATGGTCATAACTGATTTTTTTCCAGATAACTTCTATGTGCTATCATACATTGGATGAAATTGCCTTCATCCAATGACTATAGCCCTATAATTCTCTCAAACAGATTAAGATGCTTATTAACACATTGTCTAGGATGGCAGAAAAGTAGCATCTACTTTACACTTTGTAATTGCATTCTGGTCTTTGATGACTGAATCAACTGTAGTAGGAAATATAAGCCTCTTGTTTCTATGTTAACACCTTCTTTCGTAGTGCTGCATTCTGCAAGGATATCAACTGAGTTTAGGTAGAAATCAAACACCACTACCACCACCACTACCCTCCAAAATATTAATCTCCATTGTAGAAATGTTCCAGTACATTCTCTAAGTTATTGTGTCAATGAACTAAATAATTCCCTGGAGGACTGACAAAATTTATTTAATACAACTTACAAAGAGGCAAAACTTGGAATTAATTTGTTACTGATTTTAACTTGGTTGCTGAGAAAATAAAGTTTGTTATCATGGATAATAAATAATACTTCATATTTCTATAGTACACTGAAACTTACAGGGGCAGTTAGGTGAAATAATAGGATATAACTCAGGAGACCTGAGTTCAAATACAGCCTCAGACACTTACTAGATGTATGACCCTGGGGAAGTCACTTAACCTTGATTGCAAAGACAGAGGGAGAGAGAGAGAGAGAGAGAGAGAGAGAGAGAGAGAGAGAGAGAGAGAGAGAGAGAGAAAAGAAGAAGAAGAAGAAGAAGAAGAAGAAGAAGGAGGAGGAGGAGGAGGAGGAAATATAGAAAAAAAAGAAATGTAAAAAGTACAGTTCAAATGATGATTTGATAGCAGAAAAAGTACAAAAATTCTTATTACCCCAAGATCTATTCTTTTTTTTTCTCTACTTGTAATTTTGCTGGTAGAGAAAGCTCCTTCTACCAATGAAGAGAGGTAAATGTCTATAATTATCTTGAGGCTAGAGAAGTTGGGTGATTGGCCAGTGGTCCCAAAGGCTTTATGTGTCAGAGGTGAGTTTGAATCCAGGTTTTCCTGGCTTTGAGTTGAATGCCTCTCTTACCGTGCCACACTGCTCCATTTTACAACTGAGGCTCTGGTAATAAGCTAAGGTCAGGGCTCTTGACTCTAACCAATGCCAATGCTCTATTCACTATGTCATTATCAGTTTCTTATTTGTAAATGTGATAATGGATGGAAAAGAGTAAATCTTAAAGCACTGATATGAACATCAGTTATTATTTTTGTCATTTCTTCCCTTTCCCCTCTTACTTTTGTACCACTAACAAACCAAACAAACTTCCACCACTGATTTGCTTTTATTATATAACTCTTTAAATTTTGATTAAACTTTCTATATATTTAAAATTGTTTGAAGTCTTTGTCCCATGAGGATGATTCAGCACGAATCAATAATAGCCAGCAGTTTGAGCTGGATATAAAATAGAGACATTTTTTGTTCATCATTTATTTTGTTTTGCTTTGCTTTTTATGGTCTCCTGGGGGTTTGCCCAACCTATGATTTCATTTGTGTAGGCAGTCCCTGGTGAGAAAACTATCTCTAACAAATGCATATCAAGAATTATTTCCAGTCCTGTGATTTTGCTTAGAGTATTGAAAGTTTAAGGGTTTTATACGGGGTCATACAGTCAGCATGTACTAGACAGAGAAATTGAACCCGTGTCTTCCTCATTTCAAGGGCAGCTCTCTATCAATGCACAACATGGTAGAATTGAAAGGCCACTGGATACCTTAATACTATTTCCATATTTTATAGTGATGTCTACTACTTACCGAGTTTTCAGATTTCATAGAGTAGTAGATTCCAAAGTTGGTGGGAGGGGAGGATGAAGTTGTGATAAACCCCCAAGAGAATTGGAAAGTCTGTCACATTCCATTCCTCGATAAAAGCTAATCACATGTGAGTCTCCAATGTGCAGTCATGAATGGTACAATCTGTCCACCTCTCCTTTTCTGCCCTGACCTGGTTCCTTCAACATTGTAACTAAAATTGATCAGCAGTAGCAGCTGCACAGGTAACAATGGGGAAATTCCTTTCTGTCTCTATTCTGCTCCAAACAATCTCGTATCTTTCCCTCTAGGTCATCATGTAGTTACGACAAGCAACGACAACAACAGTGAGGACAATTATTATCATAAGCATTTATTAAGCACCTCCTATCTATGTGCCAGACACTGTGCTAAAGCATTTTACAAATATAATTTCATTTGGCTTTCCCAACAACCATAGGAGGTAGGCATAATTATTGTCTTCCTTTTACAGTTGAGGAAACTGAGGCAAACAGAGATGAAATTAACTTGCCCAGGGTCACACAACTATGGAATGGCTGAGGCAGGATTTGAGCTCAGCTCTTCCTGAGTCCAGGCCCAGTGCTTTATCCACTGAACCATTTGGTAAATGACCATTGGTTGGTTTTGTGTTCCCTGACTGGCTATGTGTACTAGGGGAGTGGTAGGTAGGTAAGAATCCCCCCTCGCTTATTCATCTTGGTTAGGGCAGAGTGATTGCATAGCATATGCAAAGATGAGATCATGGATCACAGAAGAATCAAATTTTCTAAAATTTTTACTCAGCAATTAACAAAAACAAAAATGGTTGAGGAAATTCTAGGCAATAGCGATAGCCTAAAAACAATAAACATTTTAAATACTCAATATTATTTATTACACAATTAGATCTCAGTCCTACTGAAAGTCTCTATGACACCTTTATCACACAAACTCAAGGAAGCCTGATGCCAGAGATCCCACTACCGTAGATGACAGCTGAAATCACCTTGGATTTAACCCCAGGTCCAGCTCAGCCCAAGCAATGCATACCCATCCCTTTGCCTTCAGAACAGTATTCATTCTTCAGAAACAGTTTTAAAGCAGAGAATAAAAACTGAATCAATCCTACTCAGGAGACAAAAAGAACCTACCGATTTGTGATGTAAGGGGCAGGCAAAGAGTTAAAGGGCACGAGTGAGATGGATAGTCGCAGGAAAAGTGTGCGGTAATTAACAGTCCCCTGAAACAATCTATAAATGAAAAAATACAAAAGAAAAATCCATAGAATGAAAAAAAAAATACTGGCAAGATTTACCTATAAATCTATTCGCACTTCTTTAGCAAGTAATAAGCAAGTCTTTTGGAATTATAATTTTCCATACTTTTGTTCATGTGGGAAATCCTTACACAAATATTATTTAGTAGATGAAGCTTTGGAGAGGTTGAGACTTGTAATTGTGAGTTTATACATTGCTGATTTCAAGCCAAGCAGGTTGTCAGTTCCCACCCCACACTAACTCTGTATCATTCTCTATATTGTTACCTAGAACTGCCCAGCCATAACACTGATGCATAACATTTCAAGAACTATGTTTTCTTTTTTGGAAGGAGGAAGAAAAGGCAATTGGGATTAAGTGACTTGCCCAAGGTCACATAACTAGTAAGTGTCAAGTGTTTGAGGTCAAATTTGAGCTCAGGTTCTCCTGAGTCCAGGGCTGGTGCGCTACTCACTGCACCACCTAGCTTCCCCAAGAACTGTTTTTAATAGATATCACCATGCCAAATACTGGTAATCTCCAAACTATACCAAGTGAAACATTTTTTTTAATATAGAGACTTAGTAGGAAAAAATAAAAACCACAGAGGATTTGGGTGAAATATGTATCATCCTTGTGATCCATTTTTCTGCTGTAGTTGTTCTGAAAGTGTTTCATTGAATCTACAAAAGACGAACTTACATTCTAATACTCTTCTTCAATTATAAAAAGAATTCATTTTATCCACCTGTGCAATAATCCACATAACATTAAATATAAAAGAATAGTTTTCAGAGAGCAGATTTTACAGAGGCCTTTCCTAGGCCAACCTCATCAAAATATATAATATACTTTTGGAAAAATAAAATGAGTGAATCTAGAAACTATCCAAACCAAAACTAATATGCTATTAGTAAGATATAGCCTCCAACCCAGACTTCTATGTAAAGATTAATACATTCTCATAAAAATACAAGAAAGATATCTGATAACTATTCTTACTGCATGATAAACAGGTTAATCATTTACAGCAATAATTCCTAAATCTCAGATACCACTTCATAAAACACAGTAAAGTATAAAAATACACATACACTACTGAATCCATCAAATGTAATTGGCATTGTTTTATCATTGAATGGAGCCTATGAAATGGCAACGATCCAGAAATTAAAACAAAAACCATGTCAACTCAAGCCATAATATAGTAACATGAACTCAAGCCATAATATATTAACAAAGAAGCAATGTACAATGGCTAGTTGACTATATTCATAGAGGGTTCACTGTAAATATAAGATCATGTCATTGCTACAAGAAACAACTCTAAAGCATCTACATTTACCAACATTTACAAAGTAGACATTGTACAACATATCACCTCAGGTTGCATTGCAAAATTACCACCTTTTGAATACCTAGAAAGTTGTGACTGAGTACTCAGAATTATGTGCCAGGAGATTACTATTATTCATAAATTAAGAGATGACATATTCCTTAATTATAAAAATATCCTTAGAAATTTAGCAAATAAACCATATTGTAATAATAAAATTGATGTAGAGAAATTCTGTTGCCCACAATTATTAACATATAGCATGGACCTAAAAAATGCTAAAGCAGCCATTTTAACAAATGTCACCATAAAAACACTCATAATCCACAAACTAAATTAAATGAAATGCTATCAAAACAAAGAGAACTAATCAAAAGAAGCAAAACTACATTAAAACAAAAAGAAGCATGTGTCATTCTATTGTTCCCTTCCTGGCTCTGCTTCTGATTTTCTGGACTTTGCCAACATGTATCAGTGGCTGTCTTATCCTGGATCTTCCCTTAGCATCTAGGGTCTCCTCACCTTGAAATATCCATCTGTTCATGTAATATTCTTACCCTGAAACATCCCTTCATTATGCCAGCCTCCCTCTCCTACTGAAGAATTTCCTCCAAGGGCCTCCAATTTGGGGAGAAGCATAGGTCAGTCAGTCCACTCCTAACCCATCCCACTTTACTTGCAGCTTTTTACTTTTTAGTTGCCTTTTCTTTGTTGTCTTCTCCTATTCAAATGTAATATTCTTAAGCATAGAGATTGTCTTTTTACTTGTATTGAATCCCCCATAGTTAGTACAATGCTTAATAAATGCTTGTACCCTAATGTTTCCTTCTCCTATCTTGCTGTTGAAGTTGTTCCAAAGATGAGAGGAAAATAATATTAACAATAATAAGAATAGCTCACAGATATAATGGTTTGCAAAGGAAAATAGCAATACTGTTTAAAATAATTTCAGATAGTCTACATTTTCCCCCACACTAAAATTTTAGCAAGTGAATATCTTTATCAGACATGGGTATGATGTACTGCTATATTATTTCTCATGCTTTACTACATTTCCCTATTTTTTCTTTGAACTGCATCAATCTCACAGTTTTTAACCTATAGTAGATAATCTATAAATTTGTTAATTTAATTTGAATGTCTTCAAACAGGCAATTATTATGTGTTTATTTGTGGAGGGGCATTAGAAGTATAATATTGTCCTGTTCAGGAGAGGATCAAATTGACAGCATTTCCCTCAACCTATATTAATTCTGCTTTCATATTTTTAAAGCCATCAGCTCAATGATTTATCCTGATGCAAATATTGCTCAATTAGTCAATGAATATTAAGTGCATATTATGTGCCAGGCACTATGCTAAGCACTGGGGATACAAAAAGAGGCAAAAGGCAGTCTCTACCTTCAAGGAGCTAATGGGGAGAACAATATGGAAACAAATAAATACAAAGCAAACTACATACAAAATAAATAGGAAATAATTAATGGAGAGAAGACATTGTAATTAAGAGTCATTAGGGAAGGTTCCTGTAGAAGGCGGGATTTTAGTTGGGATTTAAAGGAAGCCAAGGAGATCAGTTGCTGTAGCTGAAGAGGGAGAGCATTACAGACATGGTAGACAGCCAGAGAGAAATCTTGGAGCAGATGGAGGTTTTTTTGGAGAGATGGAGGGCCTTGTTGCTTGAATGGTCAGGAGGCCAACATCTCTGAATCAAAGAATACCTGTTGAGAAGTCTAGTATAAAAAGGCTGGAAAGGTAGGAGAGGATTAGTTTATTAAGGGCTTTGGATGCCAAAGAGAGAATTTTTTACTTGCTCTTGGAGGCAATAGGAAGCCACTGGTGTTTGCTGAGTTAGGGGAGTGTTATGATTAGATCTCTGCTTTAGGAAAATCATTTCAGTGACTGAATAGAGGATGGATTAGAGTGAGACTAGTAGACATAACAGGAGGCTATTGCAATAATCAAGGGGTGAGGTGATGAGGGCCTGCACTAGAATGGTGATGATATCAGAAGAGAGAAGGGGGTGTAATTGAAACATTTTGCAAACGTGAAATCAACAGACATGGGAACAGCTTGGATATGGGGGGGGGGTTGAGAGATAGTGAAGAATGCAGGATGACTCCAGTGATGAGCCTGAGGTACTAAGAGAATGGGGTTGACCTCTACAGTAATAACAAAGGTAGAAGGGTAAGAGGGTTTAGGTAGAGAGATAATGAATTCCATTTTGGACATACTGAGCTTAAGATGTCTTTTGGATATCCAGTTGGAGATGTCTCAAAGACAGTTGGAGATATGAGATTAGAGGTCAGCAGAGAGATGGAGAGAGAAAAGGTAGATTTGAGAGTCATTAGCATAAAGATGATAATTAAATCCACGCGAGCTTATGAGATCAGCAAGTGAAATAGCATAGAAAGAGATGAGAAGATGGCCCAGAAAAAAGAACTTTGAGGGACACCTCCAATTTAGATTTTGATAGCCTTGGCATTTACTTTCTTATGGCTATGAGTCCAGTAATATCCAAATACCCTCACTAGATAGAGACATTCTAAGCGTCTAGAGACTCACGTAAGCAATTTCAAATTTGTCTATGGCTTACTGTCTTTATACCTATTCAAATTAAGACAAAGCACAAACTCAGGACTAGGATCTTTACTTGTAGGACAGCTAATTTCACTAGTTTGACTAATATTTTTTCCCCCTCTTAACTAGATATAAGTCTCCAAGACTTAAGTAATACACTTATAAATATTCAAGTTTATAAAAAAGAAGCTTATTAGAAATGGCATTCCATTACTACCAAACTGATGAATTGGAGTGCCTTTCCACTGTTGCATTAAACAGAATTTAATTGGTATTCAGGCTAAAGAACTCAATTGAAATGCTGAGAGTGCTTTCCTTTTAATAATGAATAGTAAAGCCACAGGCAAGTGGTTAAAAAAAAACCTATAAATGATAGAAAAGTTTAACAGCTCAGTGTGCCAAACTTGGTCTCATGGACTGATGTTCCAAGGTTGCTGCTGTGAATGGAATCATTCCTCATTAAAAGCTACAGGTAGAGCAAATGTATTTGCAGGGTGTTATAAGGATGTTGGTACAAATGACAACTCAAATAAAATTAATTGCCTCCAAATGTTAATAAATAAAAGTGAAATAAACAAGGTTTTCACATTTGTATGGGCACCACTAAAGATCTCCTTTTCATATGAATGCCAATTAATTACAACTACTCAATATACAAATAAATATAGAGAATATGATAGTCTGAGGCACTGAGTTACTACAGAACTAAAATTCTATTGCTGTACCTTCCAATTACCTTAGTCAATTATTCACATAATGCCGAAAGTGGATTAAAATTATCGATCAGGACACCAATAGAACACAATAGAATCTCAACAGAGAGAACAGGAGAAAAGGAGAAAACAGCTGCATAGAAAAGGTTATACAGACCCAAAGGAAGAGGAAAAGTGACTTTTAGAAATAAAAAAAGGAATTTAATGTGTATACATTAGTATATAGTATAAACAAAAAATGATTATTTGCAAGATGATTTATTATTTGACTGTTCTAACATGTAGCACATAGGGAAACATATTGCAGTGAATGAAATACAACCAAGTTCTCTTAAATTGTTTCTACTACTACTCCTTCTGCTCTAATATGAATATCATGGAGAAAACTCACACTTATTTGAAAAAAAAATCATCGGATTGTCCATTTACAGCTGGTAAGGGCCTTAGAGGGCATCTAATCTAACCAACTCATTTTCTAAATGAGGAAATTGAGGCATAATAAGGTTAAGTGATTTGCCTAAGGACACTCTAGTAGTAAGAGGCAAAGCTACCCAAGTCCTCTGAATCCAGACCCAAGATTCTTTCTACTAGATCACACTAATTAATTCTTGTGTCTGCTTTTCTCATACTTTTTCTTTGTTTGTTTGTCTGTTTTACAAATATTGAATCATGCTTTGATATATATCCAGTGAACTTATCAATCTCCTTCATTTAAATCTGATAATCTATACCTGTACACCCTATACCTCTCTCCACCCTTCCAACCTAACTTCTCACATAATTTAATTAAACTTAACAGACATTTAATATCTTCATGCTATTTAGAAAAGCAAAAATTGGACAGTGGGTATAGAACCAGTCACTGAGTCAGGAATACCTTTATACAAGTTCCACCTCTGACATCTTGGTTCTGTGACCCTGGACTAGTCACTTCAACCATACAGTTTCTCAGGTCACTCTCTAATGATTTTATTATGTTTCATAGCACTTTAAAGTTTGCAAATCATTTTTTCTAATACTTATTTTATTCTCACAACCACACTGGGAGGTAGGTGATAATATTATCCTTATTTGGCAGATGAGAAAACTGAGGCAGGGGAGGTTAAATGATTCGCCTAAAGTCACATGGCTAATAAGGGTCTGAGATTGGATTTGAACTCAGGTCTGTCCTAACTTCAAGTCCAACCCTCTATTTACTGTGCCATCTAGCTGCTTCTAAGGCTCTAGACTGCAGCCATGAACTTAAAAGATGCTTTCTCCTTAGAAGGAAAGCTATGGCAAATTTGGACAGCATACTAAATAACAGATATCACTTTGCCAACAAAGGTCTGTATTTACTGACAAGTCACTAAACTCCTTAATTTTCTGATCTAAAAACAAAAACAGGGGAAGAGGGTTGAACTAGGAATGACCTGAGTTCTAAATCTATCATCATATTATCCAACATAACTACTTGGGTCACTATTTATATTACCAACTAGTATCAAACAAGACGATGGAAGCAAAGTACTTTACAAACTATAAAGTGCTAATAACACTTGGGAGATACTTTAGGCTAAGTGATCTCCCCTTATAAAAGCAAGTGATTTAAAATCAAGTCAAGAAGTTGAAGCACTAATTTAATAAAAATAGAGACCTGGATCATCAAATTTATAAGAAATGTTGTACTCCTATACCCATTTTTGTTATACTGAATGTCTATATACCCTGGGGATATTTAAGATTTTAGGAGAAAGAATGAGAAAGGTTCTTTGGTGAGTCAAGGTCTAAAAATTTTACCCTCATTAGTGTGTCTTGGGGAAAGAAAGATCCTGCATTTCTTATTCATTTATTTACCAGCCAAATCCCAGAAGAAAGATGTATGGTAAGGAACAGAGGAATTCTAAAAAGCTAAGCTTCACACTCGATTAGCAAGAATAATTAGATTAAAAGAGAAGTCACAAGATGACCCTTAATTCCCCTCCTCTCCTCAGTATTCACACCAGAGATGATCTCTTCCTTGGACTGATGGTACCATTCTGCTCTAGTCACAGTTTGGGCCAGAGATGAATGTCATAAAGGGTTAGAAGTCCTGAGAAAGAAATCTGATCCAAATACATTGCTGAAATTGCTATTCTCATGTGATGTACTAGAGGACTACATTTTAGCATTTTATCTTTCCCTGGAATGAGTAAAGGATCTGAATAAAAAGCCATCTTAAAAATTTATTTCTTATTGAAGGAATATGTCCTTACTAATTTTATCTTTGTTTGCTTTCTACCCTGCTTGCTAGTTATTGCCTAGAATAAAAAAAATTGTTCAGTTGAAAAAATTGTTCAGTTGAAAATCAATGCGATTCAGGGGGCAGAGGCAAGATGGCAGCTGGAAAGCAGGGACTAGCATGAGCTCCCTGCCAAGTCCCTCCAAAAACCTATAAAAATGGCTCTGAACCAATTCTAGAACTGCAGAACCCACAAAACAACAGATGGAAGCAAGGCTCCAGCCCAGGACAGCCTGCATGGTCTCTAGGTAAGTTCTATCCCACACGGAGCTGGGAGCGGAGCAGAGCAGAGCAGAGCCGAGCATGGGCGGCGCAGACCAACCAGACCAGGAGCCAGGCAGAGCATGCCCTAGCACCCTGAATCAGTGAGCTGTGGCAGTTACCAGACTTCTAAACCCACAAATACCAAAGACAACAGAGAAAATTAGTGAGAAAAGCTGCTGGGGACAGGGAGTTTGCTGTTGGCCACCACCCTGGGGGCAATGGAGGTGGGGCAGCTACAGAGCTACAGCTGCCCCAGGCCCACCTGGTAGAAGGAATTAAGTGGTGGATCAGAGCAGGAGTGCAGAGCCTGCTGAAGATCTAAGTCCAGTCCAGGTTGGAAGTTCTTGAGGAAGGAGGAGTGCTGGTGTGGCAGAGCTGGCACATTCCCCCAAGCGTGAAACATAGAACTCGGTACTCTACAAGCAGTCATAACCTGCTGAAAAATTTGAGGGGCAAGTAAGTTGGCTGGGAACATGGCCAGGCAATGAAAACACACCCAGATTCAATCTCAGACTCTGGAATCTTTCTTTGGTGACAAAGAAGAAGAAAACATACAGCCAGAAGAAATCAACAAAGTCAAAGAGCCTACAACAAAAGCCTCCAAGAAAAATATGAACTGGTCTCAGGCCATAGAAGAGCTCAAAAAGGATTTGGAAAAGCAAGTTAGAGAAGTAGAGGAATAATTGGGAAGAGAAATGAGAAGGATGAGAGAAAACCATGAAAAACAAGTCAATGACTTGCTAAAGGAGACCCCCCAAAATACTGAAAAATATACTGAAGAAAACAGCACCTTAAAAAATAGACTAACTCAAATGGCAAAAGAGCTCCAAAAAGCCAATGAGGAGAAGAATGTCTTGAAAGGCAAAATTAGCCAAATGGAAAAGAAGGTCCAA
>CM053626.1:267339035-267354522 GCA_028646595.1 Phalanger gymnotis
TAAACATTCATTTGTGTAAGATTTTGGGTTCCAATTTTTTCTCCCTCTCTCCCTTCCCTCTCTGTACCCCAAGATGGCAAGCAATCTGATATAGGTTATACACATGCAATCATGGAAACATATTTCCACCTTAGTCATGTAAAAGAAGAAACAGAACAAAAAGGAAAAGCTACCAAAAAAAGGTCAAAATACACTTTGATCTGATTTGAGACTTCATAGTTCTTTCTCTGATGTGGATAGTATTTTCCATCATGAGTCTTTTAGAATTTTCTTAGATCATTGTATTTATGAAAAGAGCTAAGTCAATCATAGTTGATCAATGCAAAGTCTTACTGTTACTGGGTATAATATTTTCCTGGTTCTGCTCACTTCACTCAGCATCAATTCATGTAAATCTTTCCAGGTGTTTTTTTTTTTTCCTGAAATACACCTGCTCATCATTTCTCATAGTACAATAGTATTCCATTACATTCATATATCACAACTTGGTCAGGCATTGCCCAATTGATGTGCATTCCCTCAATTTCTAATTCTTTGCCACCACAGAAAGGGCAACTACAAATATTCTTGTATGCAATCTCTTTGGAATACAGACCTAGTAGTGGTATTGCTGGATCACAGGGCATGCACAGTTTGATTGCCATTTGAGCATAATTCCAAATTGCTCTCCAGAATGGTTGGATCAGTGCACAACTCCACCAAAATGGATTAGAATTCCAGTTTTTCCACATCTTTTCCAATATTTATTATTTTCCTTTTCTATCATATTAGGTAGGTGGGAGGTGGTACCTTAGAGTTTTTTTTTAATTTGAATTTTTCTAATCAATGGTGATTTAGAGCATTTTATATGAATGCAGATTTATTTTTTTATCTGAAAACTTTCTGTTCATATCTATGACCATTTATCAATTGGAGAATGACATATTCTTATAAATTTGACTCAGTCCTCTATATATTTTAGAAATGAGGCCTTTATCAGAAACACTGGCTATAAAAATTGTTTCCCATTTTTCTGCTTTCCTCCTAATCTTGGTTGCACTGGTTTTATTTGTGCAAAACTGTTTCAATTTAATATAATCAAAATAAAATCATTTTGCATTTCAGAATGTTCTTTACATCTTGTTGGTCATTATTTCTTTCCTTCTTCATAGATCTGAAAAATAAAGTATTCCTTGCCCTCCTCATTTGCTTTATGTCTAAATAATGTACCCATTTTGACAATATCTTGGTTTAGGATGTGAGATGTTGGGGCAGCTAGGTGGCACAGTGAGTAAAGCACTGGCCTTGGAGTCAGGAGGACCTGAGTTCAAATTCGGCCTCAGACACTTGATGTATTTACTAACTGTGTAACCTTGGGCAGGTCACTTAACCTCAATTGCCCTGCCTTCCTCCTTCCAAAAAAGAAAAAAATAAAACAGTTGTGAGATGTTGGCCTATGCCTAGTTTCCAGGACACTCTCTTCTAGTTTTCATCAGTGACTTCTTATCCCAGAAGCTGGAGTCTTTGGGTTTATCAAACAGTAGATTACTATAGTCATTTACTGCAGAGTCTTGTGTACCTAAACTGTCCCACTGATCTACCACTCTATTTCTTTGCCAGTACTAAATAGTTTTGATAATTGGTGCTTTATAATATAGTTTTACATCTGGATTGGTAAACCATCTTCTTTTGCATTTTTTCATGAATTCTCTTAACATTCTAGACCTTTTTTTCTTCCAGTTGAATTTTATTATTTTTTCTAGCTCCATAAAATCATTTTTGTGATTTCTGTTGCTTTTGTTATTCATATGATCAATTATACAAATAGTTTTCCTAACATTAAACCAACTCTGAATTCCTGGCATAAATTTCACCTGGTCTTAATGTATTATCCTGGTGATGAGTTGTTGTAATCTCTTTGCTAATATTTTATTTTAAAAATTTGAATCTACATTAATTACAGAAATTGGTCTATAATTTTCTTCCTCTGTTTTGGCTCTTCCTGGTTTATGTATTGGCACTATATTTTTATTATAAAAAGAATTTGGCAGGACCCCTTCTTTGTCTCTTTTTTCCAAATAGTTTATATAGTATTGGAATTAATTGTTGTTCAAATGTTTGGTGGAATTCACTTACAAATCCATCTGGCCCTAGAGACTTTTTCTTAGGAAGTCGATCGATGGCTTGTTCAATTCCTTTTTTTCCCCTGACATGGGGTTAAGTATTCTATTTCCTCTTCTGTTAATCTGTGCAAATTATATTTCTTTTGCAAATATTCAGACGTTTCACTTGATTGTCAGATTTATTGACATACAGTTGGGCAAAATACCACCTAATTATGGCTTTAATTTTCTCTTCATTGGTGGTAAATTCACACTTTATTTTTGATACTGGCAATTTGGTTTTCTTTTTCCTTTTCTAATCAAATTAACCAAAAGTTTGTCTATTTCATTATTTTTTTTCATAAAATCAGTTCTTAGTTTTATTTATTAGTTCAATCACTTTCTTACTTTCAATTTTATTAATCTCTCCTTTGATTTTCAGAATTTCTAATTTGGTGTTTATTTGGGGGTTTTTAATTTGTCATTTTTTTTCTAGCTTTTTTAATTGCATTCCCAATCCATTGTTCTGCTCTTTCTCTATTTTATTCATTTAAACATTTAGAGATACCAAATTTTCCCTAAGTACTGCTTTGGCTGCATCCCATAAGTTTTGGTATGTTGTCTCATTACTGTCATTTTCTTTGATAAATTTACTGATTGTTTCTATGATGTGTTGTTTGACCTATTCATTCTTTAGGATTAGATTATTTAGTTTTCAATTAATTTTTAATCTATCTTTTCATGGCCCTTTATTACATATAATTTTTATCATATCATAATCTGAAAAGGATGAATTTAATATTTCTGCCTTACTGCATTCGATTGTGAGGTTTTTGATGTCCTAATACATAGTCAATTTTTGTGTAGGTGCCATGTACTGTGGATAAAATAAAGGTATATTCCTTTATATCCCCATTTAGTTTTCGAATGAGGTCTATCATATCTAACTTATCTAAAATTATATTAACCTCCTTAACTTCTTTCATGTTTATTTTGTGGTTTTATTTATCTAATTCTGAGTGGGAGAGTTTCAGGACTCCCACCAGTATAGTTTTGTTGTCTATTTCTTGCCATAACTCACTTAACTTCTCCTCTAAGAATTTGGATGCTATACCACTTGGTGCATGTATGTTTAGTATTGATATTGCTTCATTGTCTATGGTGTCTTTTAGCATGATATATTTTCCTTCCTTGACCATTTTTATTACATCTATATTTTTTTTGCTTTTTCTTTGCCTGAGATCAGAATTGCTCCCCTGTTTTTTTTAATCTCATCTGAAGCATAATATATTCTGTTCTAGCCTTTTATCTTTACTCTGTGTGTATCTCTGCTTCATATGTGTTTCTTGTAGACAACATATTGTAGGATTATGGTTTTTAATACACTCTGCTATCTGCTTCCATTTTAGGGAAGAATTGAATACATTCATATTCACAGTTATGATTACTAATTGTATTCCCCTCCATCTTCTTTTCCCCTATTTATACTTTTCTCTCTCTCTACTTTCACCTACTCACTCCTCACCAGTGTTTTGCTTTTGAGCACTGCATCCCTCTATCTTACCTCCCTTCTATCAGCCCCGTCCCTTTCTTTTCCCCTTCCTCTCCTATTTCTATAAAGGGTAAGATAGATTTATTTACCTGAGTGTGTATGCTACTCCCTCTTTGAGCCAAATCCAATAAGAGTAAGTTTTAAAGAATGCTCATGCCCTCTCTTCTTTCCTTCTACTGTAATAGGTCTTTCATGCTGCTTCATGCAATGTAATTTATCCCATTCTGCCTCCCCTTTTCCTCTTCAACCAGTACAATCCTTTTTTTCACCCTTTAATTTATCATCATATCAAAATCAATTTATACTTGCACCCTCTTTCTAAGTTAATTCTTTCTTACTGACCTAATAGAGATACAGTTCTCAAGAGTTATAAATATCATTTTCCCATGTAGGTCTGTAAACAATTTAGCCTTATTAAATACCATGTTGTTGTTGTTATCATTGTTTTCTTTCTTGTTTACATTTTTATGTTTCACTTGAGTCTTGTATTTGAAAGTAAATTCTTTTGTTTAGCTCTGGTATCTTCCTGAGGAAATTTAGAAAGTCCTCTATTTCATTGAATGTCTATCTTTTCCCTTGAAAGATTATGCTCAATTTTACTAGGTGGTTGACTCTTGGTTGTGATATAAGTTCCTTTGTCTTCTGAATATCATAATCCAAGGTCTCTGATTCTTTAACGTTCAAGCTGCTAAATCCTGTGTAATCCTGACTATGGCTCCCCAATATGTGAATTGTTTCTTTCTGGCTTCTAGCAGTATTTTCTCCTTGACCTGATAATTCTGGAATTTGGCTACAATATTCCTTGGAGTTTTCATTTTGGGATCTCTTTCAAGAAGTGATTGGTGGATTCTTTCAATTTCTATTAAAATTCTCTGGTTCTAGAATATGAGGGAAGTTTTCCTTGATAGTTTCTTAAAAGATGATTTCTAGGTTCTTTTTTTTAACATAGCTTTCAGGTAGACTGTAATTCTTAAACTTTCTCTCCTGGATCTATTTTCTATGTCAGTTGTTTTTCCAAAGAAGTATTTTACCTTTTGTTCTATTTTTTTCATTCTTTTGATTTTGTTTGACAGATTCTTGATTTCTCATAGAGTCGTTAGCTTCCACTTGCCCAAATCTAATTTTTAAAGAATTATTTTTTTCAGTTAGCTTTTGTACTTCCTTTTCCATTTGGCCAATTCCACTTTTAAGGAACTGTTTTCTTCAGTCAATTTTTGTGCTTCCTTTTCCAAGCTGTTGATTCTTTTTTTTTCATAATTTTCTTGCATTAATCTCATATCTTTTCCCAATTTTTCTTGTACATTTCTTACTTGATTTTTAAAATCCTTTCTATGCTCTTCCAAAAGGACATTTTTGGGCTTGAGGTCAATAGATATTTCTCTTTGAGCCTTTGCATATTGGCATTTTGACATTGCTGTCCTCTTCTGAGTTTGTGTTTTGATCTCTGTTGCCACAGTAGCTTTCTGTTGTCTGGGCTTTTTTTGTTTCTTCACTCATTGTTAAAAGTTTAATTTCACTCCTTGGGAGCAAGGAATCTTGTCCACAGCTTCTCCTACTGAGGGCCAGGGGCCTCTGGGGCTGGTAGCTTGCCCGCTATGCTAGGGTGGCACAGCCTAGTGACACCTGTTGTGCCCTAGGTTCCAGGGTTAGCAGTTAGCCTGCTGACCTTGTGCTAGAGGCCTCACAGCTGGCCTGCTGTGCCACAGTCTGCTCAGCCCAGACTGCAGTGCCTTGGTTGCTGATCTGTGCTGTGGCTAAGAGCCTCCCACTGGCTTGCCTAGAGACAGCTTGCACTAGGCTGAGCTGCCTTTTTACACAAGTGAGACAGACCTTTCCTGAAATCCTTCTAAGGTATCTTGGGTGGAAAATTGTTTCATTGCCTTTTTGCATATTCTGTTGCTCAAGAATTTTTTAGAGGCTTGATTTAATGTTTTTTTTTTTTTAGGGGGAGGGGTTGGCTAGTTTTCTGAGGGAAACTGAGGAAAGCTCAAGCAATTTCCTAGATTCTTTCTACCATTTTGACCCTGCTGCTCCTTCCCTCCTCCCTACAATGTTTCCTTTTTTAAAAAACAAAATTATTATTTATTTAATATTTTTAGTTTTCCACATTGATTTCCACAAGATTTGTGTTACAAATTTCCTCCCCATTTCTACCCTCACCCCCACTCCAAGATGGCACATATTCTATGCTCTTTTCTTATTATGGGCTTCAGATAGTCCAATAATTTTTAAATTGTCTCTCCTGGATCTATACTCCAGGTCAGTGGATTTTCAATGAGATATTTCACATTGTCTCCCATTTTTTCATTCCTTTGGTTCTGCTTGATAACATCTTGATTTCTCATCAAGTCACTAGCTTCCACTTGCTCCAATCTCGTTTTTAAGGTAGTATTTTCTTCAGTGGTCTTTTGGACCTCCTTTTCTATTTGGCTAATTCTGCCTTTCAAGGCATTCTTCTCTTCATTGACTTTTTGGTGCTCTTTTGCCATTTGAGTTAGTCTATTTTTTAAGGTGCTGTTTTCTTCAGTATATTTTTCAGTATTTTGGGGGGTCTCCTTTAGCAAGTCATTGACTTGTTTTTCATGGTTTTCTTGGATCATTCTCATTTTTCTTCCCATCTTCTTTTACTTGCTTTTACAAATCTTTTTTGAGCTCTTCCATGGCCTGAGACCAATTCATATTTTTCTTAAGAGCTTTTGATGTAGGCTCTTTGACTTTGTTGACTTCTTCTGGCTGTATGTTTTGGTCTTCTTTGTCACCAAAGAAACATTCCAAAGTCTGAGACTGAATCTGAATCCATTTTCTCTGCCTGGCCATGTTCCCAGCCAACTACTTGACCCTTGAGATTTTGTTGGGTTATGACTACTTCTAGAGTAGAGAGTACTTTGTCCCAAGCTTGAGCGGCTGTGCTGCTGTTTTCAGAGCTACTTCTACACAGCAAGCTCTGCTGCACCAGTGCTCCTTCTCCCCCAAGAACTGCCACCTAGGATTTCAGCCCAGATCCAGGCAGGGCAAAGCAGTCTTTGCACTCCTACTCTAATCTGCCACTTAATTCCTCCCACAGGGTGGGCCTGGGGCAGGAAGCACCTGCAACTGTAGCTCTGGAAGCAGCCTCAGTCCTGCACCACCTCTGCTGCCCCCAGGTTTGTGGCTTACCACGAACTCCTTTTACTCAGTCCCCACAGTTTTTCACACTAACCTGCTCTGTTGTCTTTGGTGTTTGTGGGTTGAGAAGTCTGTTAACTGCCACAGCTCACTGATTCAGGGCCCCTTGGCCTGTTCCACCCGACTCCCAGTCTGCTTGGTCCTGGTGCAGCCCACACTGGGCTCTGCTCCGCTCCACTCCCAGCTCCATGCGATATACCCTTCCCAGCTACCATCCAGGCTCTCCTGAGCTGGAGCCCACTTCCCTCTGCTATTTTGTGGGTTCTGTAGCTCTACAATTTATTTATTTAGAGCCATTTTTATAGATATTTGGAGGGATTTGGGGGAGAGCTTATGCAAGTCCCTGCTTTCTAGCCACCATCTTGGCTCTGCCCCCAACTCTCCCCTCCAATGTTGTCTTTTTTAAAAAATGTGGAAAAAGCAAACAATGAAAGCCATTTGCCAGAATCTTTTCCCTTTTGAAAAATTAAGCTATGACATCTTCCAAAACCCCCACCCTCTTGTGCTTTTAATTGGATTAACTATGACTTTAAACAGGCAGCTTATCATCTGAAGTGAGGGTCATCAACTTTTCAAATTTCCTTTTTGTTATTCTCCTTGTCTGGTTGCTTATTATTTCTCTGTACAATTCAGGACAATCAAGCCTTCCTAAGACTGTTCAACTTTAATTGAAATCATTTTCCTGATTACCGTGAATTAAAGGGGAAAAAGAAAAAAAATCAAATTTTAATCAGGTCACATTAGTACAAAGATTGCAAGTTCCATTAAATCACAGATGATTCTTCAAATGATTGCTTGTTTAGAAGTTGACGTAAGGTTCACTGTGTCATTCCCAAATGAAACTGGCAAGCTGTGTTTGACCTTGAGTTACTTGGTTGTGGCAAGAATGAACAAAAAGTCAATTTTTTAATTTCAAAGTCTTTAGGAATGACCATTTGATTTTGGCACATAATTGTAATGGAATATTATTATATTGAAAGGATGAATCTGACTATGAAAAAGCATAAGAAAATTTACATAAATGGATACAAAGCAAGGAAAACAAATTCAGGAAACCAATATATACAGTGGCTATAGCAATATGGAAGGAAAAAAAAAACAATTGAAAACAAATGCTAGGAAATTACAATGACCAAACTTATGATCATCATGCCCATCACTACAGAGAGATGGTTCAGTGGATAGGGCAAGGCCTTGGAATCCTGAGTCTGAATCCCGCCTCAAACACTGACTAGCTATGTGAACTTGGGCTGGTCACTGAAATTCTTGATCCCTCAGTTTCCTTATCTGCAAAATAGGGATAATAATAGTATATTCTTTGGAGAGTTGTTCTGACCATCAATTCAATTAATATGCAAAGTATTTTGAAAATATTAGTATGTTATATAAATGTTAGTTACTATAACAACAACAACAATAATTACTACTACTACTACTATTACTACTTCTACTACTACTACTATTACTACTACTACTATGAGTTATGTGAAGAAACCTCTTTTTGTTTATTCAGAGGAACAGGAGAATCTGAGTGTGAAACAACATAAAATAAGACTTTGTAAATTTTATTTAAGTATTTTTTCCTTTGTTATAGAAAAGATATGCTAGGAGGAGGACAAAGAGATACACTGGGAAATATAGATGATACAAAAGCAATAGATGCCAATATTTTTTTTTAAAAAATTTAAATACCATTTGATAGAACTAACTAGATTCATTTCACCCTTAAATGATAGAAAAACAAAACTATGGAGTGGAATGGAATAAGGAGACATGATGATAATATACTTCAAAACTTTTAAAGATATTTAATGGCATTGTGTCACTGACACATCTTTGTAAATTTTCTAATGATTGACTCTAGCCAAAATAATTAATTGCCAGGTGGGTAATCTTTGATAGTGAGTGTGTCTGAATTGAGAATACAGTATATCCTTCAGTTTTTCCAGATTGGCAAATCCAACTAGTGTTTGAATCCTATTTGTATGCTCTCAAGAACTCCAGGTCACCATAATGAGGCATGAGAGCAAAATATTAGAGGAGAAGGATGACATAAAAACAAAACTAAATTTCATTTACCTAAAATTTGAGAATTATAAATCACTTTATATACATTATCTCACTAAACTTTCATAACAATGTAAAGTATAAGGGATAGGTATCATAATCCACACTTAAGAGATAGTTATAAGATGATTTATTATTGTCAAGTATATAAAATATAGAGAAATATGTGTGTCTCAATGATCATGCTCCATCAAAGTAATTAGGTTTTACTAGTACAGCACTGAATCCAATAATGTTGTCACTGCTTGGAACAGTTTTGGAGAAATTACTTGGGAATAGTTGTCCATTGGAAAACACAAAAGAAAAATCAGTCCCACTACTTTATTTGCTTCTGACCACTGCGTCCCTTAATTTGCCCTTATCTGTAAACAAGAGAAAAGTTAAGGAGATGAATTGAACTTTAGAAAAGCTATATATGGTAGATTTCTGGAGAATGTTGAATGGGAATAGAAAGGAATAAACTTTTTTCTCAGCTATATATAGCATCTTCACAAAAACTGACCATGTATTAGGGTATAAAAACCTTACAAGCAAATACAGAAAAGCAGAAATATTAAATTCATGTTTTTCAACCACAATACAATAAAATTATATTCGATAAAGGCCCTTGGAGGTATAACATTAACTGGAGACTAAATAATTGAATCCTTAAAAAATGAGTGAATCAAAGAATAAACCATAGAAACAATAATTTTACTAAAGATAACAACAATGAGATATACTAAAACTTGTGGGATACTTCTAAAGTGGTAATAGGGGAAAACTTACATCTCTCAGCAATTATAAAGAGCAACGAATTGTGGATTCAAGTTAAAAAGCAAGAAAAAGAACAAATTAAAAATCTCCTATTAAACACCAAAAGAGAAATCTTGAAAATCCAAAAGATAGATTGAAAGTTTAAAAAAGTAACTGAACTGATAAATAAGACAAGTTACTTTTGTGAGAAAAATAACAAAATGTATATACTATTAATTAATGTGATTTTTTTTCTTGGAGGCAATCACAATTAAGTGACTTGCCTATGGTCATACAGCTAGTAAGGTCTAAGGTCAGGTTTGAACTCAGGTCCTCCTGATTCAAGGGCCAGTGCTCTATTTACTGTGCCACCTCACTGCCCCAATGTATTTTTTTTTTAAGAAAAGCAAATTACGAGTAGCAAAAATGAAAAGGTTGAACATACCACCAATGAAGACAAAATTAAAGCTATTATAAGAAGGCATTTTACACAACCATATACCAATAAAACTGACAATCTAATTAAGAGGGATAAATATTTACAAAAATATAAATTGTTCATGTTAACAGAAGAGGCAACATAATATTTTAAGAACCTGTCTTAGAGGGAAAAAATGAACAAACCATGGCTCTCCAAGAAAAAATCCCCAGGACTTGGTGGATTTACAAATAAATTCTACCAAACAATTAAGGACAATTAATATCATAAAAATTATTTTTTAAAAATAGAGTTGTACCAAAGTCCTCCTATGACATGAATATGGTTTTGATGCCTAAACCAGATAGAGCAAAAATAGAGAAAGAAATCGATAAACTAATTTCCTTAGGGAATATTGATGCAAAAATTTTAAATGAAATGCTTATGAGGACATTACATCAATACATTAAAAAGATCATACACTGAGACCAAGTGAGATTTATGTGATGAATGCAATGTTGCTTCAATATTGGGAAAAATATCAACATATTTGACTATGTCAATAACAAAAAAAGCCCAAAATCATATGAGTATTTCAATAGATGCAGAAAAAAAAACTTTTAACAAAATACAACAGCCATCCCTCTATTAAAAACATTAGAAAGTATAGGAATCAATGAATCTTTTCATAAAATGATAAGAAGCATCTATTTAAAATTAAACTAGGAACCATTCGCAATGAGAATAAGCTAGAAGACTTCCCAATAAGATCAGGAGAGAAGCAACAATTCCCTTACCACCACATAAATCATTAGCATTTCTGTATATTACCAACAAAATATAGCACAAAGAGAAAAAGAAGCAAAATTCATTTAAAATGACTGCAGACAATATAAAATATTTAAGAGTCTACCTGCCAGGCTAAACCCAAGAACTATATGTATATAATTACAAAACACTTTTCACAAAATCAAAGACAGATCTAAACTATTCAATCGATAATTGCTCATGAGCCAATATAATCAAAATAAAAATTCCACCAAAATTGATTAACTTATTTCAATCCATAACAATAAATCTACCAAAGAATTATTTTATAGATCCAGAAAAAAAACATTACAAAGTGATAATCATCAAAATATTCTGGCACTTTTTCAGAAATAGATTGGTGGAACAATGGAATGTATTAGGTATACAATACACAGAAATAAATGACTATAGTAATCTGGTGTTTGATAAACCTGAAGATCCAAAATTTGGGGGCAAAACCTCAGAATTTTTCAAGAATTTCTGAGAAAACTGGAAAGCAGTACGGCAGAACCTAGGTATGGTCCAATATCTCATGCCATATGCCAAGATAAGGTCCAAATTGGTACACAATTGAGACTTCAAGGATGATACCACAAGCAATTAGGAAAGTATGGAAAATTTTGCCTGTTATATCTTTGGATAAAAAAATAATTTCTGAGCTAACAAGATATTTTCAAAAGAATTGTATTGTAATTTCTAAACTAAACTAACGCAGAAGGACAGAAAAAATGGCAGTACTTTTTATAAAATAAAGTTTTCAAGGGGGTTTCTTTAAAGGAAGTCAATCTTATTTTTGCTTAAAAATATTGCTTCAAAATCATACCCAATATAATGGATCACAGTTATACTTCCTTGCAGTATAGATATAAACTCAGACATCTTGTCGAATGAATGAAACTCAAGATAGGAGCTTGAAAACCAAAATTAAAGTGAGCAAAAGTCAAGCTCATTACTGGCAGGAAGCAAAAGATCAAAATCAAAACAGATTCAAGCCCCAAAGCACAGATTCTAAATATTAAAACTATATTAGGAAATTAAATGTCTCTGAAAAAAATATATTAGAAACATACAAGTTTTTAAAAACTAAAGCAATTTAAATTGGAAAACCTAGAAAGACCTGAACATTTTCAAAGGTTGCCCTGTGGCTTTCTTTTCTTTGAGGAGGTATTAGAAAATACCCAGGGTCCACTTGAGATTTATCACAAATATCTCTTGGGTTTCTCGTGGAAGGAGCAGAAAAAAGAAACAGCCCATCATTTCTTATCAACAAAAATATGCTTATAACCAGCTAATTGAAAAGTGAGGAAATTTTTTTAAGCAACTTTCAAAATTAGGTTCAAAACAGTAAGAGTATTCTGTTGCCCTCAGTGAAAACATTCACCATGATAACAGGGTTTAATCAGTTTGCCTGAGGAGTTAAGTAGAAAATCTACCTGAAAAAGCAAAGAAATAAGATTGTTTACCACTTTAATAACAATAATAAAATTACAAAGAAATTCAAAAGTAAAATTAATTTTTGAAAGTAAATTTTTTTTTTAAAAAAGGAAGTTATCATGGAAAATGTAAATTCTGATGAACTTAACAGGATATCACTCATGGAATAACCTACAGTCTGCTATAGTTGAGAAAAAAAATTTGTACACACACACACACACACAATTTTAAACATTTTCAGGTGATTTTAAGGAGGCAAAAAGAGGAAGGGATACAAATATTAACTGTTTATAAATAGTAAAACTTGAGGGGTGGAACCAAGATGGCAGAGAGAAGGCAAGGACTCGCCTTAGCTCTCCCCAAACCCTTCCAAAGATCTTTAAATAATGCCATAAAACAAATCCCAGAGTGTCAGAACTTAGAAAAAGATGGGGTGAAAAAATTTTCCAGTCAAAGACAACTTAAAAATTTAACAGAAAATGTCTGTTGTGTTGGGGTAAGGGTGAAGCATAGTCCAATACAGGCCATAACAGCACAAACCAGGCCCCAGCAAACAAGAAGTAGGCCTTGGGAATGAATGAATCATAAGCTACGGCAGTTGCTTCCAGAGCTCTCAGCCCACAGAAAGTAAAGGGGTCAAACAACTGGTCAGAAAAACATTACAGGGGTCTCTTTGCTAGCACTGAGGCAAGATTCTGTTGCTTTGCTGATATGCTGATCCAGGTCATAGTCCTGGGTGGCAGTCCCGGGGTAAAGAGGAGCACTAGCACAACAGAGCTTATGGTCACAGTTGAGGAGGAACCCTCATCACAGTTCCAAGGCAGAAAAGAATGTTTGTGGTCCCTCAAGACCAGAGCACAGGCCAGGGGATGAGTAAAAGCACCTCTCCTTAGATCATACCACCTTGGATAAACTGAAAACTTACAGAGTCCTAGAATTATCTCTGAAAATAGCTGCACAGAACCTCTAAAGTTTGAGACTATGTGAACTGCCCCTTGAAGCAGAGTCCCACTTTAGTAAAGTCAAGCAATAAGTGGGGAAAACAAGTAAAGAACAGAAAAAAATTGACCTTAGAAAGTTACTATGTTGATAAGAAAGATCAACACCCATCTTCAGAAGAAGACAGTGAAGTCAAAATTCATACATCCAAAGACTCCAAGACAAAAATGAATTGGCCTCAGTCCCTGGAAGAGTTCAAAAAGGATTTTTTAAATGAAGTAAGAGATGTAGAGGAAAAATTGGGAAGAAAAATGAGAATGATACAAGAAAATCATGAAAAAAAGAGTCAACAGCTTGGTAAAAGAGGCACAAAAAATACTGAAGAAAATAACACCTTAAAAACAGACTAGAAAATGGTAAAAGAGGTTCAAAAAGCCAGTAAGGAGAAGAATGCCTTAAAAACAGAATCAGCCAAATGGAAAAAGAGGCACAAATATTTACTGAAGAAAAGAACTCATTAAAAAAAATTGGCCAAATGGAAAAGGAGGTACAAAACCTCACTGAAGAAAATAATTCCTTAATAATTAGAATTGAGGAAGTGGAAGCTAAGGATGCTATGAGAAATCAAGAAATAATAAAACAAAATCAAAAGAAGGAAAAAGAAAACAATGAAATATCTTACAAGAAAAACAACTGACCTTCAAAACATATCCAGGAGAGATAATTTTCAAATTATTGGACTTCCATGATAAAAAAAAAAAGATCCTAGACATCATCTTTCAAAAAATTGTCAAGGAAAACTGCCCTGATATTCTAGAAGCAGAGGGTAAAATAGAAATTGAAAGAATTCACTGATCACCTCCTGAAAGAGATTCTAAAATAAAATCTCCCAGGAATATTATAGTCAAATTCCAGAGCTCATATATTAAGGAGAAAATATTGCATACCAAGCATCCAGAAAGAAACAATCCAAGTACTGTGGAGCCACAGTCAAGATAACACAAGATTTAGCAACTTCTACCTTAAAGGATCAGAGGGCTTGGAAGTTATTCTGGAAGGCAAAGGAGCTAGGATTACAACCAAGAATCACCTACCCGGAAAAACTGAGTATAATCCTTCAAGGGGAAAAATAGATAGTCAATGAAGTAGAGGACTTTTAAGCATTCCTGATGAAAAGACTGGAGGTAACTACAAAATCTGACTTGCAAATACAAGACCCAAGAGAAGCATAAAAAGGTAAACAGGAAAGGTAGCTCATAAGGGACTAAATAAAGTTAAACTGTTTCCATTCCAATATGGGAAGATGATACTTGTAACTCACAAGAAATTTCTCATTATTAGGGTAAATCAAAGGAGTATATATAGACAAAGGGCACTGGTATGAGTTGAATATGATGAGATGATATCTCTAAAAGTAAAATTAAGGGGCAAGAAAGAGGATTGCACTGGAAGAAAGGGAAAGGGAGAGGCAGAATAGGGTAAATTATCTTATAAAAAAGAGGCAAAAAAGAGCTATTATGGTGGAGGGTAGCATAGGGAAGGTGCTGGAGGAAAGCTTTTACAGTGGAGGGGAAGAGGAGGGAGTTGAGGATGAATGAGATAACCTTTACCTTATCAGAATTGGTTCAAAATGAGAGGGAATAACATACACACTCAACTGGGAAGATTAAGAGAAAGGGGAGTGCTCATAAAAGGAAGGGTAGATTGGGGAAGGCAATAGTCAGAAGCAAAACACTTTTGAGGGGGACAGGGTAAAAAGAGAGAGAGAGAATAGAATAAACCAAGGGAAAATAAGATGGAGGGAAATACAGTTAGCAATCATAACCGTGAAAACAATTGGGAAGCAAGTTTCTCTGAAGACCACATCTCAGAAAAATGACTCAAATCTATTCAAAAATGAGCTATTCCCCAATTGATGATCAAAAAATAAGAACAGTCAATTTTCAGATGAAATAATCAAAGCTATCTATGGAAATATGAAAATTAACTCACAATTGGAAAAATGGAAATTAAAACAATACTGTAGAACTACCTCACACCTATTAGATTGACTAATAGGACAGAAAAGAAGAATGATAAATGTAGGAGGAGATGAGGGCAAATTGAGATGCTAATATAATGTTGATGGAATTGTGAACTGATTCAACCATTATGTAGAGCAATTTGAACTATGCTCAAATATTTACAGCAGCTCTTTTCTGGTGGCAAAGAATTGGAAATTGAGGGAGTGCTCATCAATTGGGGAATGGCTGAATAATTTGTGATATATGATTGTGATGGAATACT
>CM053626.1:267355022-267373113 GCA_028646595.1 Phalanger gymnotis
GTTGAGAGTAACCAACTAAAGAAATCGCATCTTTTTCAGAAACTGTCCAGTAGAGGAGCATATAGCGAAAATGGGGGAGCATCAATTCCTAGAGAAGGCAAGAAATCAATTGTCCTGTGTAGCTTTGTAATATCATAGGCATGAGTTGTCCATTAATGAACATGTCTTGCCCCTGACTTCCCTGTATGGTTCCCATCGTAAACCCTCTTTGTATTTTCTCTTCCTGTTGGTATCTCTTACTAGATTATTTTTGTAAATGCTTTTCCTTTAATTTACCAATGGGAACATTGGTACACTCATACAACTTTGGACTTCACTCCTTTGAAATTGGGCTTTGATAGGTGATCTTGCTGCTTTATCCTGACAAGAAATAGGCTGCTTATGTAACTTTATGTAAGGAAGCAGCTAGGTAGTAAGTCAATAGAGCATTGGACCTGGAGTCAAGAAAACCTCAGTATAAATCTAACCTCAGATACTTAATCACTTTGTAAATCTAGTGGTTCAGTGGATATAGTGTCTGGTCTAGAGTCAGGAAGACTCATCTTGATTTCAAATCTGGACCAAGACACTTAATAACTGTGTGACACAGGGCAAGTCATTTCACCATTTGCCTCAGTTCCTCATCCATAAAATGAGCTGAAGAAGGAAATGGCAAAGCACTCCAGTGTCTTTGCCATGAAAACCCCAAATGGGGTCACAAAGAGTCACTCAGGACTGAAACGGCTGAACAAACACAAAATTCAGACAAAGCACTTAACCTCTTTTTGCCTCAGTTTTCTCCACTGTGGGCTGAGTTTAATAATAGCACCTACCTGCTAGGATTATTGAGAGGGTCAAATGAGATAATATTTGTAAAGTTCTTAGCACAGTGCACAGTACATAATTGGTGCTTAATAAATGCCTATTTGCTTCCTTCCTTCTCAATCATCTCTTCACATGCTTCCTCTCCCACTCTTTTCTAGTTCTCTTTCAATTCTTTCTTTGTCCCTCTGTCTCTCTCTGTCTCTCTTTCTCTCTCTGTCTCTATCTCTTTCTGTGTCTCTCTGTCTTTCTCTTTCTTTCTCTCTCCTTACTTTAACCAAATCAAGAAATCCTTGGTTTAGGCCTTAGAAGATAAAATTAATTTTTAAATATTTTGGTGAATAAATTCTAACAGTAAAGTTTTTTGTTTAACACCAATGAATCAACCTTTCAATGTTCTTTCTAGAACCTTGGAGAAAATTTTCTTAATTAACACTAACTGATGCCATTCTTTATAAATTTTGGAAATTACTTAGTATAGTAGTTAGGATGATAGATGTGTAATCACGAAGACCTGGGTTCGAATACAGCCTCTTACGTTTGCAAGCTGTGTGACTTGTATAACTCACTTAACTTCTCCATGCCCCAGTTTCCTCATCAGTAAAATGATAATTAGGGACCTCTAAGGTCCCTTCCAACTTTAACTGTATAGTACTATGATATTATGAATAAGTTTTGCTCATCAATTGAACCTACATAATTTGATAATTTGGCAGTTGGTTGGGCCATTTGGAAATGGGCAAGATTTCATAGAGGTAGCTAGGTGGAAAAGTCGATAGAGTGCAGAGACTGGAGTGAAGAAGACTCATCTTCCTGAATTCAAATCTGACCTCAGACTCTTTACAAGCTGCGTGACCCTGGGCAAGTCACTTCACCCCATTTGCGCAGTTTTCTCATCTGTAAAATGAGCCAGAGACGGAAATGGCAAACCACTCCAGTGGCTTTGCCAAGAAAGTCCCAAATGGAGTCACAAACCATTGGACATAACTATAAACGGCTAAATAACAAGACAATTTCACAGAATGGAGATTCATTTAGTCATTCATTTATTCTTCCATTCAAAAGATGTGCTAGACACTATATTAGCTACTAATGGGGTTAAAATATTAAAGAAATATATTCCCTGCACTCAAAAGCTCATAATGTGTCATTCATAAAAAAGATCATGGTTAATATTCATATCATTGATTTGAAATTCCAACTTCTAACATACACATTGTTGAAGAAAATAAAACAAGCAGTTACCATGTAAGGCAAATAACTTTGCTGTGCATATGGTTGTTTTTGTCATTTAATAACAACTGACATCAGAGCGTCAATGTCTCATAGCTTTGTAAGAGGAATTAGTGGCTTTCTAACAACTTTGCAAAACTTTGGTGGGGAGGATTTTCACTAAATTTTGAAGCTATGTAGAGACTATTTGTTGGTTCATTTACTTGCTTACTTATTTGCTTGCTTGTTAATTGTTTGTGATTGTTTTCAAAGGCGCAAGCTTGAATGGGCCCCATAGTTGACATGAAGGATAATTAGAACAATTTTGGGAATTTAGCTATATTCCAGCTTCATCTATAAAATGTTTACAATTAAACTTGGAACAGTTAAAACAAGAAGAATAATAACTCATATATGACTAATTACAAAGAGGTTTTCTCAAAACAACTCTTTAACATAGGAAGTATAAGCAATACTCTAGATAAAGAAATTGAGTCTCAGGGATGGTAGGTGACTTTCACAAAGTCATCCAGCTTACAAGTAACAGAAAGACTTGAAATACAGTTTTTCTTACTCCATACCTGGTGATGTTTACACTCTGCACTGCTGATTCTCAGTTCTAGAAATAACCTAGGGAATCTACGAGAGTGAATTAGTCTTTTGAAAATGCTAAATTTTCAAATTGGTCAATTTTCAATTGGTCAATTGGTCAAAAATCAATTTTTAATTTCATCCTAGTCTTCATTGATCAACTTGAACTTGAAGTTAACATTACTGTTCTTTGAAGTTTTGAGACAAAGATCATTAAAAATCCTAAATAACATCAAATTCTTATTATACCAGATGTGCCTGTACTGGTCAGAGTTACTTTGCCTTAAGCCTACTTGGTATTCATAGTTACTTGTAACCAGCCTCCCCAGGACATCAATCCAAAATACTGTCTGAGGAACTAATTCAAATGAGAATAGTTTTACATCTTTCAGAATAAAATGAAAAGAATAATACTATATAAATAAAAGATTATAGAAGTTACTTTATTAAACATAAAAGCAATGGTTCTTTTTATTATCCAATTAATAGACATTTAAATTTCTTACATGGAAGGAAAAAAGTTAAATGAAGTAATGAAACTTTTAGCTTCATTGTAATGCAAAATATGCTTCTCTTTCAGTAAAATGTAAGCTAATGAACCTAGTTCTCTACATATACTCCCAGAAGGGGGTCTTTCTTAATAGTGCTCAATGATGCCTCAGGCATCCTCCTGAGTAGGCCATGTGGCCCAGGAAGAAATCATTACATTATACACAACATCATCAGCACAGGGTTCAGAGGACACATAATTAATTTCCATATGGACCATGAATCACTATCTCCATGTCCAGAAAGGAGACTTGGGACTATTAGCCTCATGGGTAAACTATAGAAGTAGCTCTATTAACTTGAATGCCCAGGAGGAGGATGCTTTCTTCACAATAAAAGTAGAAGTAATGGTAATGGTAGCTCTTGCTGAACAGAAACAGCTTGGAATGCATGGGCAACTCACCAGAAACTTTTCTAACGATGAGATCTGACTAGTCAAATGTCCCTATGAGGCTGGAGACTCCAGATATTCTATTTATATGGAATTTTCACCAGAAACAAATCCTCTTGCGGGAAGTATAGATTCTTTTGTGGGCAAGGACTGTAACAGAAAGAAAAAAAGTCAAATACTTGTAAGTTGTCATAAGGGAGATTTATCCCTAAGATTTAGAACCATGAATTCAGCTGAACAGACATGTAGAAACAACTTTTGAGAATGCACGAGAGCAACACTTTTAAAAATGTTTTCAAATATATAGTATTTATGTACATTTATATACATGGCCAAAGCTAGATAAAACAGCTTTTTGTAGAATTTAGCTCTTTCGTTCTTTGGAAAACATGAGCAAAGATTGTGCAGGATACAAAAGCCTGGATGAGTTGCTCTGTGCACTCTTGGAGAGTACATTTATGAAAACAAATGCATTCAAATAATGATAAAAAAAAATAAGGCAGATAACATAGATTGTAAAAGCTCAACTCTGAGTTGGTTTTCTTTTGTTTTCTTTTTATTTTTTTTTTTAGTTTACAACATTCAGTTCCTCAAGTTTTTGAGTTTTAAATTTTCTCCCCCTCCCTCCCCTCCCTCTGCCCACCCAAGACAGCATGAAATCCAAATAGGTTCTCCATATACCTTCACACTAAACATATTTTCACAATAGTCAAGTTGTAAAAAAGAATTATAACCAATGGAATGAACCACCAGAGAGAAGAAACAAAATAGAAATAAAAACAAAAACAAAAAAAGAGAGAGACCAAATAGTTTGCTTCAGTCTGCATTCAGAATCTGTAATTCTTTCTCTGGATGTGAGCAGTATTTTCCATCATGAGTCTTTTGGAGTTGTCTTAGAACTTTGGATTGCTGAGAAGAGCCAGGTCTATCAAAGTTAGCCATCATAGACAGATACAATGTGTCTGTAATTGTGTATAATGTTCTCCCTAGTTGTACACCCTTCACTCTCAGTTGATTTTCTATGTGGTTCGAATACATCATTTTTTTTAAAAAAAATTGAACTCTGGCTTCTTTTAGAAAAGAATGCAAGACAACTTTATCTGAAAATGGCTTTTAGGGAATTGGGAGTGGCTTCAGTTTTAGACAGCTTGAATGCTTCTTTTCTTAAACTTAGCCTCATCTTTCTCTTATTTGTGCAGGTAGAACCAGATTTGATGCATCTATGTTATTATTTGTATAGATAAATCCTCCATTAAAGCTTGCTATAGCCCATCTATACTTCCTCATCCTTTACAATTCTTGTGAATTCATTTATTTAACATTTAGTGAGCATTAAATGCATCTAAAATATTGGGGGTCACAAAAATAATAAAACTTGGTCCCTGATGTTAAGGGGCTTATAATTGAAATGGAAAGAATTTGACCTAAAATGGATGTCATGTATATGAAAAGGTAAGGTTACATAATGTTATTTAAGTATACAATTTTCTTAGGACATGAGCACCCAACCTCAATACTGTGTTAGAATATTTGCAGGCTATCATATGAAGCATAGTCCACCCAAGTGATTTAATGGCATAAACTAGTCTATGTCTGCTGTTTCCAGGCCAATTCAGTGTCATAAGTAGACTTTACAGTTATTTAGTTCTGTAATGTTTGAGAATGAGTCCTTTAATATTGCTTGTTCTCTAGTATACAATTTCACTTTATTCCAGTATGCTTTGCCTCTCTGATTCTCTCTCTCTCTCTTTCTCTCTCTCTCTCTCTCTCTCTCTCTCTCTCTCTCTCTCTCTCTCTCTCTCTCTTTCTCTCTCTATCTCAGAGGGATGGTGACACTTTAGGCCATTACTGCAAGCCTTACTAGCTTCTTCTTTAGCAAGGTGGGGAGGCCACTGAGGTCCTTACAGCATTAAAATATATTTTTCTTGGATATTCTTATTCTTGCCTCATCATCAAATCTCTAATCTTAAAGATGGTAAATTAGAACAGTTCACTTAACCCAATCAGTCACTCCAACCCAATAAAATGAGAATTTTTAAAGTATCTATTATATTCCAGGCACTGTGGGCAGTAAACATAAAAAAATGAAATTTAAGAAAAAAACAAAACAACTGAACAATATTTCTTCCTCTCAAGAAAGAAATTCTACTTTGGAGATAACAAAACTAAATTATTTGGTAGGCCAAATTTTCTGTGGTGAATCTGCATGCCTTCCCGAGCAATGAGAAGGGTCTTTTTAGTTCCCTGCTATTCACACAGCTGTTACAGGGCTCTTTGTTGAAACTTAGTAGAGAGTGCCACAATGATTTTTTCCAGAAATATAGGAATTATTATTATAATGTCACATTTTTTGGTCTTTAAAGTTCTCACCAAATAAAAGATCCTTTCATCAACAAGTGACAGGATTTTGCCACTTCTTTTTTATTTATAAAGGCACCAATTCTAAATTTATATGTTGAGCTTAAAGGGTAGAAGATGACATTTTTGAACCATTGAATTACTCAAAAACATTCTGAACAGATGTTCAAAATTTCAAATAAAAAATAACTTAGAATTCACACCTAAATTGAGGGAAAAGAATTCCAAAGGTTTTTTTTTCCCTCAAGTATGAGGCTTTTATTAAGAATACTGTTTTAAAAAGATAGTTCTGGGATCTGTACTAAATTATATTTAATCTCTATATGTCTAGATATAGATAAATATGTATGTTTACCTTAGGTCAGCAGAAGGCCATTTAGAGAAATTTCTGTTCATTTGAGCCCAGATTCCTTCAATCTCACTGTCCACACACAAGGGATTCAATTGCTCTTGATTAATATGTAAAGGAAACCTCAATAAAGGGTGTAAAAATGGTGTGTGATATTACGGGATTCCCTCCTTTCCACCTCCTTATCAGCCTTCTGATCTATTTTGACAAAAATATTCTTGAAACTCCCTTAGGAGCTACATTGTCATTCCACAATATATTCCAAATCCCCTTGATCTTTGCCCCATGAAATATGATCATCAGAGAGCACAATCAAGTGCTACCCTCCATCTTCTCTGTTCTTACCTCTCACCTGGCTTTCTATAGTTTCAAATCACTAAATAAATCTATATTTATAAATTCATTATTTTCCAATTGTTATAGTAAGGTGGTTAGGAATAAGTAAATCAAAATTAAGCCTGGCTAAATTACTCTTATAGATTTTTAAAAATCATTTTTCAAACTACTGAATTATATATACATACATATACTTATATGTGTATACATACCTATATAATATACTTTGTAAAAATAGTGTTTCATAATTTTATGTCATAATACATCTTACATATTACACAACATTATTATGCTATCATATTACATTTCATAGTACTGTTGAAAATGTACATTTCTATTTCGATCTTTATTCTTTATGTTCCAGACTTAACGTGTATGTGATTTACATGTGACATTTTTGTGTGACTTGTTCATCCTGGCTTTGCTATAAAGATACATCCTGCCTTTGCTATCACGTAGGTTAACAGTAAAGTCCTTGTTTGATGCCTTATGATGGGAAGACTCTTGATTCTTCAAGGTTCTCCCAATGCAACACAAGTCTGACATAGTCTACCCACCAGAAAAGTCTTCTTTTAGTAGGGGCTGGCAACAGATTTCATGTCTATAACTATTTCATGTCTATAACTATTTCATGGGTATAACAGATTTTGGGGCTATAACTATTGTTTAATGATTAGACCAGCAGAAACTAGTTCAACACCATGAAATCAGTCATTAAGTGAGGTCTGAGATTTTCCGCTCTCAATTGGGGAGGCTGCAATGACCATTAGTGTTGAAATCACCCATAATGATGAAGTAATAGATCTTCTGAGCTAGTAAAGTTAAAGAACAACAATTGGACAGAGTTATAGATGGCAAAGACAATAGGATTCTATATTTACTTCAGGTGCAGATGAAATTGTGACTACACTGTGAGATTATAGTATATTACTTAATTCACACAGGGAGGGCTAAAGCCATAGGTGGTTGAAAATGGAAGTATTCCATTCTGTGGTGTCATGAAAGAAAAGGATGGAGATGGTAGGGGAGCAAAAAGTTTATGGTTTATAGCCGGAGCTGATCTTGGCCAAATCTTTGTCCTTGAGGGACTAAGAGTAGCCTTTAGTCACCAGGTACATCCTCTGCAGCAGGAACTGAAATCTATTGAACTCTCTGGATATTTCAAAAGCCTCTAGCATGTCTGGATTCTCCCTTTTACTGAGTTATTACAAAGGGTAATGCTGATCCAAAACGACTTCAACTGAACAGGCTATCCTTAGTTGAAAATGAATCACTCATCTTCCCTGAAATCTGAATGGTTGACAAGTACCTAGGTCTAGAGCACTCCCCATCCTTCTTTCCATGTCTGTTTTCATTGGCTCGGCTAACATGAGCAGTGATGTTAAACCTTCTTCTAATTCTCTATTTTTTTCTAAGCTCTTTTTCAAAGTCCTTTTTTAGTATTATTTAACATTCACAGCAGGCATCAACCCACTATAAGCTTTAGTTCTCATGGCATTATTCTTATAGGATGATGCTATGTTTTCACTATGCATCTCATTATGTACTATGTCTATGAACTAGCAGCTTTATTAAAAAATATAATTAATCATGCATGTCTCAATATCAGTGAAACCATACTTTTCCCAAGTGATCAGTTTCTCTTCCTATGTGGTTACATACCAGTTACTTAAAAATATATTCTCAAATTGACCAAGGAATAAATAATTTAAAGATTTGAAAGAAAACAAAGTAAAATGGATAATTCGCCTTCAAAGGCCTCTAGTCTTTTGTCACTTCTATGGTTTTCCATAACTCCTCAAAGATTACCAGAAGTAGTTTAGAAGTTATATCCACAAGGTTCTTAATGACAAAGAGATAATTCTTCCAGGTGGGTTGCCTTGAAATTATTGAAGCTTGAAACATATATCGCAGTTTGTGCTGTGACCCTGTTGTTTCAGTTGTTTTGTCTTCTACCGGTACCTGCTAGTCCGATGAGTAGCGTTAATCAGTCTTTTAGTAGAGGTATCTATTTCCTTGACATTTGTATTATTCAGCACATAGGCACGTGGGCTTTCATCCCATTCCAATTCCTGTGATGTAGCAACGGTGGAAGGATTTGAGATAGAATAACACATCCCCTTTTGCAAACATGTACCTATCAAGATTGTCTTGCTCTTATTGGAAAACTTGTCTTTAAAAGCAATCTTCCTTTTGGATCCTGGGTTGGCATCATGGCCAGCTAAACAAAGCTTTTTTTTTTTTAATAAGCTCCTATTAAAAGGAAAATCTTTTGTCCTGGCTTTAATGAGGCAAAAGTCAGGACAAAATGAATTAAAAGGAGTGTGTTAAAGCACATCAAGGAGCAACACATAGATGGGCTGATCACTGGAGATCAGCAAGAGTTTCAAGATGGGGCCTGCTCTTGTTACTAACTACCATAATGAATAAAGACAATTTGGATAGGTCCAGGGCAGCAAAAGGGGATGGGCCATTGTGTCTCAGTTCCTCCCCAATCACCTATAAATGATGTTTATAAGATACAAACAGGTAGGAGCTGACTTGATGTGTGATAAATAAAGGATAATAAAAAGCTGCAGGCTGGCTAATGCCTCCCCCCCACACTGATGGACAAGCAGGCCTGAAAACAATGGGTCACTGAATCAGTATAACTTTCTACATTCCTTTTTAATTTTCTGTTTTTGAGTTTTACCTCTTTTATCAAGGAGAAAGCCTGAATATAGAATTTTCTTTTCATCACATGTCTTCTTACTATATCCACGTTTATCTTGAGTTTCAATTCACTCTTTTATCCTTTCAAAACTGAAGGTAATTCTACTTGAGAGAGAAACAGAAGCAAAATGGGAGCTGAGTAGTTCTATTTTCTTTCTGTCACCCATGATCATCATCTCATCCATTCCAAACAAACAGACCTATTCCTTACTTTTTCTTGTTTCTTCTCTCTCTTTACCTGAAGAGTTAAAAAGTCCTTATTATGCTTAGCATTTCTTGTGAACCTCAGATCCTTCTAGGTTCTGGCCTTCTTGATATTCTTTTTACAATATAATTCTAATCTGTTCTATTTAGTCTCAGTTTTTTATTAACACTTTCATTTTTTGTGCGTGTCCTTCATAAATCTGAGTTTATTGCCCTCATTTATCTGTATTGGTATTTTTAGAAACCTGCTCCTTTTTTTTTCTTTTGCATTGAAGACGGTGATATTGTATATTATTTACAAACTAACTTTAGGAAAGCAAGCCTTTCATATGTTTGGAGACATTTGGTGCAAAATTCTATACCTCAATTTTGGGTAAAATAAATGACAACTGACTAGTTCCAGGAAGAATAATCAAGAAATTGAAAAATCACAATTATCTCATGAAGTACAAGTGTTTTTTTTTTCTTCTAAATGAAGTAAACTCCTAAGCCTTGATAGTGACATCTACCTCCTTATTTTATTGAACAAAGTATTACTTAATCCAGTTCTAATTCTATTGGGTTATACAAATGCCAGAATGGGATTTCAGTATGTTTTACAAAGGGAGGGAATTGGGGTTCAATAAAGAAGAAAATTGATTTTGATTCAGAGAATGTTGGGTCAAATTTCATTCTGTCACTCTCTTGATGACTGTGAGAAAGTCATTTCCCCTCTCTGAACCTCACTTTCCCATTGGCAAAAAGAAGGCAGTTAGCAGGATGACTTTTAAGATCTCTTTAAGTTCTAATCAATCAATTAACCAACAGGCATTTGTTAAGCTCAAGTGCAAAGTAACAGCCCCTCATCCACTCTAATCGAAAACTAGAGTGGTTTATAAAGTGACATAAATGTCTGAGGATGTTGAATATAAACTGATGGCAGTCTGTTGGTGACAATAATACACAAAATGGGAGAACATATCAGAGTTTTCTGTGTGACAGTCATTTCAGCTTTAAACTTAAGAATACGCCAAAATCACAGAAATAGACACTTGGATGGTTGCATTCAAGAGTGGCCTCCATCACATTACAGCTTCTATTTATTTTCCAATGATGTGCTTTACTTCTGGGATACCCTGACTAATAGCAATTATACAAAAGGGCAAAGGAAACCAGGTGGAATGGTTTTTCAAGGACATTTGATGCTTAGAGTCAATGACACATGCATTTGAACACCATATTGCTCACTAAATATGTAGCAGTGTTTTAGTATTCAAAACTGTAAGCAATATTCCATGTGTCTACCGTGTACATGCTCTGTGCCAAATGCCTTCCACCCACCACCCTGAAATAGAAACGGTTCTTATAAATACTGTTATATACCACTTCAAGAGGCAGAGCCTTCTTTTTTTTTAAGGATTCCCATCTCTGGAACACTTTTTATTTGAAAGTTTTATTTTTCTCTGTAACCTCAGAACTTAGAAATTCTCCAATCTTATTTATCCCCCTCTATTTGCTCAGCTTTATGCCCTCCTCCCCACCTTATTAGTTTTCACAATGATAGTAACATGGTTCAAAGTCCCTTTGAAGCTTTCATTCTCCAAAGCATTCAATGCCTATTTACATGTAGTGCTGTGCTCCAGGCTATGCAAAGCCCGTGAAACTGAAAGTAGGCTGAGTTTGTTCTCACTGAATGCTGCATCCCTGATTAGTAACAGAGAGAAGCTACATTTAACTAACCAAATAGTTTGGATTACTAGGGATTTGTGAATAATATCAAGGGTAATACCTGACCTAGTCTCAGTCACAACTTTGGTTTCAAAAATTCCTTAGCTATCAACGCTCTCTTTGAGCATGTTTGAATTTGTGCCATTTGAAGAAACTAGATTATAAATTGTATATGCCCACACATACACCTCATCTGGTATTCCTACCTCACATGTATTGAGAATGGCAGACTGACCAATTCCATAATCACTAGTATGGTAGGCAAATACTATTTGTTTATTCTGGGTTCCTGATTCTGCTCCCTTCATTTTATCCCACTAGAGATCATCCGGTTCTGTCTTGACTTCAGCCTTTCTGTTTAAGTTTCTTTTTCTTTCTTTTTTTTAAAGAGATTTTATTTTTTTTTTAAATTCTGCTTTATTTCTATGAACTGAATAAACACCTACAATTGTGAACGTTTCTGTATACAAAGAACTGATTGCATAGGATACCATGAATGTGTGTAGATATTATTAAGGTATATACTCAATTTGACTCCATAGTTCCCATATCCTGTGATTCTTCGTACTGTATTCTGAACTTCCTATGTCCTCTTCTGTGTATGTTTTAATGTTTCATTGACACTTTCATTTCTTGTCTTCCTTTTTTGTAGGGGCTATTTCAGTAATACCGAAGTTTAAATTAGGTGAGACTTTAGAAGTTATTTCATCCAATGGTGTCAAACTCAAAAAGAAACGGATCCTATGGCCCACATATTGACTTGGAAAACAATGTTATCTATGTTGTGTTGCATCATTATTTTTTAAATTTTCTCAATTATGTTTTAATCAGGTTTGGGCCTTAGGGAGAGTTTTGCTGCTGCGTGTGTCTCATAGGCTGGAATTTGATACCTCTAATCTAGTCCAGTCTCCAGATTTGAGTTGAATATGGCAGGGACTGGTATTATAAAGAAAGAATACAGAGAAAGGGATAATATGAGAGATGTTATAAAGGAATAATCAACCTTACTTATTGACTAGAAAAAATGATCAAAGGTGTAATTAATTATTAAATTCTACATACGACAGGTAGCATGAATTAAATCTAACTCAAATACACATATGTATATGTATATACAAATACATATAATATATGTATTCATATACAATAATACCTACACTTAATGTATGTGGTATAGCCTTCCCCTCCCTACCCTTGTCCATATAGGAATATAAACTCTTTAGAGTATGGGACTATTTTTTCATTTTGTCTCTGTATCTCTTGCATAATACATGTGATTTACACATGGTTGGAGCTTAACAATTTTTTGTTACATACAGTTTGAACCCAAAGCTGTGATTGAGAATAGGTCAGGTATTACCCTTGATATTATTTACAAATTGTTGGATGTATAAATATGTTGGATGTACATCTAAGTCAATAATATCTTTTTATTTTATTTTTTAAAATAGAATATAGGCCCTCAAGAGGTAACACTATATAGTCTAATGGTACCTGTTCCAACAGTTGGCAGATAATGGCTGCTGTGATCTCTTAAATACTCAATATCTACAAGCACAGAATGACTGTAAACCTATGACAACAATGCATCGCAAGTGCAAACATCATATGTCAGATGTCTTCCAAACAAATTTTTACATTAACTATACAACAAGAACTCCTTTAAATAAATTGACATTGGCTAATTTCTTCTTGATTCTTTGGAAATGAAGGCTACTTACTCAAGGAAATGTCAAAATACTTGATGGAATGTTGAAAAGATGTACTCTACTTTCTCTTGTGATCTTATTGCCCTGCATGGGGTTTTCACTAAGGATCTAATTATTCTTAAGAATGACAATATTTTTTTGAGAAGCCATATTTCTTCATTGTTATTTTTGCTTATTCTCATTACAACTTTTAGGTTGATTTCCAAATTTCAGATTCAATATATTCTGAAAATGAAGTTAACCTTGACTTGAAAATCTTGCTAAGAGGCATATGGCAGAGGAGAGATGCACAAAGAGAGAGAATGCCAAACCACATCATCTTGGACATTCTAGCAGCACCACTGTTCTGAGTTAGTTGTCCTACCTTTCTATCCTCTTGCCCCTTACTTTCGTTCACTACACATTCTGCTCACCAGCACACAGATCAGGATACCACAACTCTTGTCATACTACGAGTCCTGTAAATACTCTAGTCTAGGCTGACCACTTTGTGGAACTCTGCCTCCCTTAAATCCAATTTATAAGCAAGTCAATACATCACCCATTATGTTATCAGTGCTCTTCCAAAATGAAGCACACAACAATGTTTCATGCATTTAAAAACATCATTCTGAGAAAGCGTCCATGGGTTTCAGCAGTTCCTATGAACTGGTATAAATAGAAGGTTCAGTGAGAAGTAGCTGGGTCCCACAAAAGGATACAGACCCAGAGGGAGTTCCTAAGCCATAGCAGGAAGTAGTCCCAAGCAGTGAGAAGTATAGGACAGCCCTAACCACAAAAGGAGGCAGGCCCATAACAGCATCCAGTACATGATATACCAAGAGCCCCAGAAAGAATCAAATTCTTAAGCAGAGACCCTAGCCTCAGCAGGAAACAGGTCTGCGGCAGCCCTCAATCATTTTATGCCTGACTCAGATCTAAGTAGCCTGTGTCCAACCTAACCTAACAATTAGGCAGCCCTGGTTCAACTCAACATCCAGACAGCTAGGGCCTATACCAGAGTAAAGACAAGGTCACACAAAGGCTACTCAGCTACTGCTTTCAAGACCAAGAAAGAACTGTCTAAGCATCCAGGAGTACAGGAGCAGAGTTTGATCCAAGCAGAAAGCCCTTAACCCAGAGACTAAGGCTTAAGATATAAATGAGTATGCAGAAAAAGCCAAGCACATTAGACTAAGAGATTCACAAGGGTTAAAACCAGAAGAAAGAGTTAACTCTGCAAGTTTGTATAGTCTCAAGAAAATATCATCCTGGCCACAGGGTCAATACAAAAGCTTGAGAAAAATTAAATAAGAATTATGAAATGAAAGATACAGAGAAGAAAGAATTGCAAAGATAATTAATATTTTAAAACAGATGGTAGCAAATCTTTCTCAAGAACTGAACACCTGGAAAGTATAATGGTCCAAACTGAAAATGACAATTCAATGAGACAACAAGATAGAATCTATTTTTCAGATGCAGTGTATTCTTAAGTACCAGACCATGTAGATCTTGCCTGTAGAAAGATCAAGTAATAAAGAGAACTGTTTTGATTCTGGCTTTTTAGTTGACTTCTTAAATAAACAAGCAAGCTAGGAAATTCCTACTTGCTCCATTTTTTTTAACCATCTGTAATCTGGAAATGATAGTACATGCTTTCTATGTCCTTCTGGTCATTGTTTTGAGAAGAAATGTGTTATTCAATTTAATGTTAGGTTTACATCAATAGGAGGATGATAAACAACTAAAATATTTTATTTTAAATTTATTTCAATTTACTACCATCTGCCTACCCAGTTCCGTAAGTGGTGGGAACCCAGGAATACCAGGCCCACTTCTTTCAGGACCACTCAAGAACCAATGTGCCAAAATATATTGACCACATTCAATTCCATTTGATATGCTAAGACATAGTCGATGTGAGCTAACTAGTGAACAGAGAATAAATTATTTGTCAATGAAATTGTAGTCTCCTTATGGATTGTATTATGCCTGGAAGAGATAATATGCAAAATTATCAAGAATAGTTAGAAACAGTTAATTTGCTTCTTCTATACACCTAGAATGATAAAACCAACAACATACAGAACCCTGTGAATCCCTCAGAATAAAGGCCTGATACAAAATCAAGGTTTTGTTTTCCTTCGTTTCTTTTATAAAGTTACCAATTGATTTGAAGTTTTATGCCTTTAAAAATTAATATGTTCCTCTATGAATTCATGTATTCTTCAGTAAAAGTCACATCCTAATGGAAGATACTGCTAAATGTTACCTCTCTGAGTCATTCTATCAAATCTAATATTGTTCTTTTATTTATCCATATTAGACTTTGAAACATTCCCAGGCATTTGTTTCTTGAGTAAAATTCCCAAGAATTAAGTTCTTTTTATTAATCTATTTTCCTGGTCTTTTCCTTTGTGTTTCTGTCTGTATCTCCTTATTCTTCCCCCAACCATTACCTTAGTACTTGTTTCTTTTGTTGCTTTAGAGAAGTGGCATTGTTAGTAACAATCATGCTGGCTTTGGGAAGAGAAAGCTCTCAGTTTGAATCCTGCTTCTGACATTTACTTTGTGAGCCTTTGGTAAATCCTTTAACCCCTTTGACTTTCAGGTTCCTCCTCTGTGAAACAGGGACGAAAACTACTTTATAGAGCTGTGAGGATATAATGACATAATGTATGTAAATTCTTAGTAAATTTCAAAGCCTCATATATATTATCAATTATTATTATTCTGTTATTAGTTTTATAGCATGTTTATATTGAAGCATGTTCATTTAAGTTGGCTTACTTAGAGGCAGACAGATAGGTAGTGCAGTGGATAGAACATGGAGCCTGGAGTCAGGAAGACCTGAATTCAAATCTAGCTTCAGAGACTTACAAGCTGTGTGACCCTGGGTAAATCACTTAACCATATTTGCTCCAGTTTCCTCATCTGTAAGACAAGCTGGAGAAGGAAATGGCAAACTACTCCTGTATCTTTGCCAAGAAAACCACAAACGGGGTCATAAAGAGTCAGACAGGGTTGAAATGACTTAACAAGAACAATGACGCTTAGAGGAAGCTAGGTGGTGAAATGGATGGAGTGCTGCTCTCACAATCAGGAGGAACTGAATTCAAATCCTATCTCGGATTCTCCCTGGCTGTGTGATTATCAGTCAGTCAATTAACTTCTCTTATTCTCAGTTTCATCTCCTACAAAATGGGGATAATGGTTACCTTACAGGGTAATTATGATGATCAGAAGAAATGATGTATGTTTTTTTAAAAAAATACATTTTCTAAACCTTACAAACACTATATGAATGCCAGCTATTATTACCTAAAGTCATATCTTATTATATTGAAGAGAATTTTCTCCAACATTTTTTCTCCAACATTTTTTATTATAGCAAATTTTTGTGATCTTTTCTAAGGATATGGATGAATACAGCCTATCTGGTATTATCTAATGTCATTGTGTATGGATTCTTTTTTGGATTTTAGGTGAAAAGTACCCTGGTAACCCCTATTGTCATTAATACTCTTCTAAAATGTTCTATTCATGTTGGGAATAACATTTCTTGGCAGAACAGAGTTGAATTATTCTTTTACCTTTTGTAAAGCTAAATACCTCTTTATGGCTTCTCCCTTCTGAAGAAGACAATTTCAAGCATAATATTTAATGACAAGTCATTTAATAAGAGAAAATCTTCTATTATGTGCCCCAAGTTGAAGATATTTGAGATAGTACTTGCAGCACGGTACTATTTTGAGAATTTAGGTAATTAATTACAAGGACTTGACTTCTGAACAACAGAGCTGACTTTTAAAAGTTCATGGCATTCCTGTCTCTCTCTAAATAGGAGCTGGTTGAAATTTCAAGGGCACCTAGTTAACAGGGGTTGACAAGACTGACTTTGATTGCCTGCCTCATAAAATGACTAAGCATGTGAAATTGTGGGTGCCATGACTCTAGGATTTTGTGACTATATTACAGACAGTGTGAAAACCAACTAGCACTTGGACAGATATATATATTTGGACAGTATAAATGTCCTGAACATTTATGCTATGTATTTATACTGTGTATTAATCTATGCACATCGGGTAGCTGTGGATATAACTGCAGAGGGTTTGAGGCCTCTTAAGAGAGAAGGGAAAAAATTCTGAGTTATCTGAATTTTCTTTCATATAGCTTCTCTTTTAAAAATTTTGAGTTATATTTCTAGGTTCTTTCAAGCTATACATATACATATCTGTATATGCATTGGATGCATATATATAGGTATAACCATATATATGTGTGAACATGTAGACATGCTATTGTGCATATATGTATGGCTGTATATATGTGCATAATACACATATACTTATGTATGTATGTGGGCATGTATATTTGTGTCCTATGTGTATATATATATATATATATGTATATATATATATATGTATATATATATATATATACAATATATCCATGTGTGACTTGAAAGAGCCTAGAAATGCAACTTGAAATTTTCAAAAGTGAGACTGAATGAAATTTCAAACAGCTTAGAATTTCTATCCCTTTTCTCTCAAGAGGTATTCAGCCCTTTGTGGTTATATCTATAGATACATAAAGTAGCTGATTAAAACAGAGCATAAGTACATAGTATAAATGCTCAAGATATATACTGAATATTGGTCTAAGCCCTGGTTGGTCTTTTAAATTGTCTATGATTAAAAAAACTTTGTGCCAAAATTGGAGATTTTTGAGGTAGTCCTCTGTTTCCACAATCTGGTTAGCAGCTTCTGTGGGGGGTTCAGATCCACCCACAGCACAACTGCCGGACAGCCAGAAAGGGCAGGTTCTTTTGATATGCCTTAATAAGGAGAGCAAGGTTAAGGAGTTGGCAAGAAACTTTAATTCAGCAGACAAATATCATTCACCTAGTTCAGGGGAAAAAGCCAGCACCCTGAACTTCAGAACAAAATACAAGCAAATTACAAACTTCAACAGACAGATTTTGTCTGATTCAAATCCCAATACGTAGTTACCAGAGTTGAACAAAGTCTCAGCATCTGGGTTTACAAGCTGGAGGGCTCCTTAGCTACAGCTGCCTGGAGTCTTAACATCAACACCGTCTCAAGAGCCCAACATCTGGGTTTCAAAGCTGGGGGGCAGTTTGCAGCTTGCCCAGAGTCTCAACACTCCTTCCATGAGTGTGCCCCC
>CM053626.1:267373613-267399143 GCA_028646595.1 Phalanger gymnotis
TATGTGGATTGAATGGAAAAGAGGATTAAAGGATGATTCCTGGCGTTAAAATTGGAACAACTGTGAGGACACCAGTATCCTCAATAATAAGAGTAAATTCTGGAAAAAAAAGGACAGGTATTGGGGTAAATTATAGTGAGCTCCTTTTGGCATATATTGAGTTTGAGATGTCAATGAGACATAAATTTGAGATGTCCAAAAGGTAGTTGGTGATATGACACGGGAACATAAGGGAAAGGTTCAGATCTAGGAATCATCAGCACAGAAATGATAATTGAGCCCATAGGAGGTCACAGGATAGCCAAGCAAGATAACAGAGGAAGAAGGACAGAGGGCCCAGGACAGAATTTTGGAAAACAGCCATAGTTATTGGGAATGGTTTGGAAGAAAAGTCAGTTAAGGAAACTGGGAAGGAATGATCAAACAAGCAGGAGAAGAACCAGGAAAGAACGATATCAGGAGAAAAGGGTGATCGATAATGTCAAAGACTGAAGACAGACCAAAAGGGATGGGAACTGAGAAAAAGCCATTAGATTTGGTAATTAAGACATTATTGGTAACTTTTTTATTAAGATTTTTTATTTTTAGTTCACAACGCTCAGTTCTGCATGATCCTGAGTTTCAGATTTTCTTCCCCCTCCGCCCCACCCTCCCTCCCCAAGACAGCATGGAATCCGATATATCTTCTACATATAACTTCCCATTGGACTTATTTACAGAGTAGTCAAGTTGTAAAGAAGAATTATGACCAATGGAATGAATCACCAAAAAGAAGAAACAAAACCAAAACAAGACAAAAATAAAAACAAGAGAGAAAAAAAAAATAAAAAAAGGAGAGCAAATAGTTTGCCTCAATCTGCATTCACTCTCCATAGTTCTTTCTCTGAATGTAGATAGCTCTCTCCCTCATGAGTCCTTTGGAGTGGTCTTTGAACCTTGCATTGTTGAGAAGAATGAGGTCTATCAACTTAGTAATCACAGAATCCATATATCTGTGGTTGTGTACAATGTTCTCCTGGTACTGCTCCTCTCACTCAGCATTATATCATGTAGGTTTTTCCAGGTTATTATGAAGTCTATATCTTCCCCATTTCTTTTTTTTTTTTGGAAGAGCAATTGGGGTTGTGACTTTCCCTAGGTCACACAGCTAGTATATGTGTCAAGTGTCTGAGGCCAGATTTGAACTCAGGTCCTCCTGACTCCAGGGCTAGTGCTCTACTCACTGCACCACCTAGCTGCCCCCTATCTTACCCATTTCTTATAGCACAATAGTATTCCATTACATTCATATACCACAACTTGTTCAGCATTCCCCAATTGATGGGCATCCCCTTGAATTGCAACTTTGAAGAGAATAATTTCAGGTGAGCACTAATGCCAAATTCCAGATTGCAGAGTTTAAAGAATCAACTGAGCACAAAGAAAATAAAGGCACTGAGTGTAAATGACTGTTTTTTTTTAACAAAAAGATATTTACTTTGAAGATACAGCAAGAACAAAAGTAAAAATATGGTATCCCAACACCTTTGGAGCACAATCTTATTTATCCCAACTTTGTCTCAGAGGATAGTTGGTTCAGACTTATTTCAGTTTCTAAATAACATTGGTTCCACCAATTTTACATCCAGTTATTGCATGCCTTCTGTATGAGTCATTGTGTCAGGTATCACGGGACTGGATTGCAAAAGTCACTTCTTGGCAATATCAATGCTGAATTGGCTGCAAAACCTAGACTTTGGGATCTCGGGATTCTTGAATATTGAGACCTGACCTTTTGAAATTCACAAGGTCAAAATCACTAATCCCTTCACACATACAGAACATATACAGAACTAAAGGACTGAGGCCTGTTTGGCTGAGTCATGTGTTGGCCTCGAAGAGAAGGCCAAAAGCTCTGCCCTTTCAGCATTGTCTCTTATACAATGCCAACAACCAAAGAAGAATCTATAAAATATTTCTTCAAAAAGCTTAGCCAAAAAAGGGAAGAGAGAATAAAATTATGGGTAAACTCTTGAGACTTGGCACTAGAAGAGTTTACCTATAATTTCGAGTTGGTTTTAGAGCATTGAAGAGGTAAGCAGTAAGAGTGCTGAAATTGAAATCAGGGCAGACTCTGATTTTAATCCTACTACTGACAGATAGTGTGATCATGTTCATATCATTTAATGTCTTGGGACCTTAGCATTCTCATTTGTAAGAAAGTCCAGTCAGTCAACTAGTAAATTAGCTGGGGATAAAAAGAAATGGAAAACAAAGAGTTCCTGATCTCAAGGAGCTTGAAGTCTAATAAGAGAGATAACTTGCAAACAGTATGAATAAGCATGATGTTTACAGGATAAATTAAGGGAAGGAATAATCTTAGAAGGAAGGCACAAAGATGAGGGAGGTCTGGAAGACATTTTGTTTAGAAGGTAGAACATTAGCTGAAACCCAGAGAAAGTCAGGGAAGCTAGGAGGTAGAGCTGAGGAGGAAGAGAGTTTCAGGTCTGAGAGATAGGCCTGTGGAATATCTTTGAGTTGGGAGACAGAGTGTCTTGTGAGAGAAATAAGGGGGTGGGTGTCACTGGATTGCAAAGTACATGAAGCAGAGTAAAGTTTAAGAAAACTTTCTGCCTTTCAGTAGGAAGGGGCCAGGTAATGAAAAGTTTTGAAAGACAAAGTATTTTATATTTGATCCCAGAGTTTTCCGAGAGTCACTGAAGTTTATTGAGTAGAGGTGTGATATGGCCCAACCTACATTTTAGCAAAGTCAATATGACAACTAAATGGAGGATGTCCCTGAGTGAGGAGAGATTTATGTTAGCCAGACCAACCAGTAGGTCATTGCAATGTTCTAGCCCTAAGGTGATGAGAGCCTGCATCAAGTTAGTCCTAGTGTCAGAGGAGTGGGCAAAGACAAGGGATATTAAGAGAGTAGAAATGACAGGCCTTTACTATTGATTTTGGATATGGGGAGTGTGAGAGATTGAGGAGTGGAGAATGGCACCTAGGTTATAAATCTGGATGACTAGAAGGATGGTCATATGCTCAATAGTAATAGAAAATTTAAGAAGGGAGGAGAGGTTTTTTGTTGTGAAGGTAGCAGTATTATAATTAATAATAATAATAATAAACTAGTATTTACAAGTATTACAGACTTTTGTGAAGATCAAATGAGATACCATATATGAAATACTCTGTAAAACAAAGTGCTGACAAAATGAAAATTATTATGTGGATTAAATCTCAGAGTTCTTTTTAACATGAGGGTGGGGTGGAGAGCTTTTCTTAGTTATTAAAATAATTACCAGAAGCGATTAGCTTTGTGAGGAGTAGGGAAGGAATTTGATTTGTCACATGTACTTAAAATTACATATATCTGAGATAGATTTGGAAGCTTTAGAAAATCCTTGAATTTGACAATTAAAAAAGCCTAAATATAGTCATTGAATACCAATAGACCCAAAGTTATAAGGGCATGTAGCTCTTGGCCAAGACACTTAGCCTTCAAATTCTACATTACAAGGATATGACTTCACAAACTACTGCACTGGCACCCTAACAATGATAAGATAGAGCATCTGACTGAATCTCAAATGCCAGAAATAAGGAGAAGGACTAGGATTGAGAGGCACCTTATCAGGGAGTCCAAATTAATGCAAAATAATAGGCATACACCTATATCAGATATGCATAGGGACAAATATCTGTTAACTATATGCCTTTTAAATATGTAAAATGTCCCTTTCTATATTTTTTCTTTAGGCTATAGCATATCATGAATATATATCTCTACTTCTGCCCCTTTCCCCCACCTCTCTCTTTCATTGATAGGGTGCCAGTAAAATAATATATGCAATAGTATTCTGGAAATGAATTATTCATTATATGTAGATATTTTATTTATGTATTTATTTGTTAATTTGCTTACTCTTGATATGCAATACATAAAGAAGGGAGATTTTTGTATGATACATACAAGTGTGTGCATGTGTCTATACATGTTATAATAATTCATACATTAATTATATACTATATATGCATATTTACTATGTATGAATGCAAAAAATTATAGGCATGTAGATAACATATTTACCCCTAAGTATATTGGTTATATCGTATGAACGATTATGTTATCTTGTGTACTTCAAGATAAGGTGCTCCCTAATCCTGCTCCATTTTCTGATTTCTGGTATTTGTGATTGAGTCAAGTGCCTATCTTAAGTATATATGCACACGTAATATATGCAAACATACACATAAAAGATATACCCTCATGTATGGGTATGTTATATATGTACGTACATACGTATAACTGAGACAGTGAACCTAAATAAGGGACATAGAGTGATGGTAATGTTAAATGAATAAGGGGATTTTTTTTCATACCTCTTCTAACAATATCTTTTTGACCATGAAAAATAGAAGCATTATTTTCTGGATTTATCATTTTTAATATATTTTTAAGAGTCATGGATATTCAACTAAGCAAAATTCCTAAATGTGACCATAAATGTTGTCATAATGATAAATGCTGCTGCAATATAACAGAATAATAGATATTGGTTGATATTGATAGTTTAAAGTCTTTTATCATGAAAATAGAAGAGCATTTTCATATTATCAATTCCAAATGGCATATTATGTAACAAAATTGATTACTTGCTTTTGGAAACTTTAAATCATGAGCTGAAATGAATGAACTACAGGAACTATGACTTCAAACCCTAAAAAAAAAATTGAAAATATCTCACAAATACTGGTGAATTTTATTATGAATACATTTTGCATTCGTTCTCATAGTTTATATCTTTACATTGAACTAAATATTCTGTACATATGTAAATGTTTCTTGATATTTTTCAATTATACCACATGTTAAGGAATTTTTGCAATTTTTTCTTTAGCAATAGTACCCCACCGAAAAGACTACTTTAAAACAAGAATTATGGTATCATCAGCAACATGTCATCCTTTCATGGTAAATACTAAGTAAAACAATTCTATTGGAATCTGAACAAACTTATCACATTGATAGCAATGTCTGACAAGCTGATCCTCTCTTTTTTTCCTAAGAAAAATTTATTGCAAATTGTCAACATGTAAAGTGAGTTTAAAAAGCACTGATTCATAATCACTATCATCTTTTCTCTTATCAAGAAAAAAGATAGCACACTATACAGGAGATCCAAAGGGCATCTAACAAATCATATCATTATTCAAAGTATCACTTAAAAGTAATTCTCAATAGGTTAGCTATAGCGGGCTGTGAGTTATGTGCCAATCATTGAATTCAATTATTATATATTATCTTTTTATTTGTACTATGTGCAGTGCACTTGCTATACAAGCCAACCCCCCCACACACACACACACATTCTGTCATAAAGAAGCTTGCATTAAACTAAAAAGATATGGGGGAAGAAAGATAAGTAAGTTGACTGAAGGAAAATACAAATACCTGAGGGGACTAGGAAAAGCTTTATGAAGCAGTTGGCACTTAGTTGAACCTCAAAGGAAGATAAAGATTATAAGAGCAGGAAGTGAAGAGAGAGAGAGAGAGAGAGAGAGAGAGAGAGAGAGAGAGAGAGAGAGAGAGAGAGAGAGAGAGAGGTCCAAGTATCTGGTACTAGTTGTACAAAATTTAGCAGCAAATGATGGAGTGGTATGTATGGGGAAACACAAGTAGGTCTGCTTGACTGCATCAAAGAGATTTTGAGACGAGTCTATCTGTAATTAACCTGGTATGACCTATGGTGTAGAAACATAATTTTGGCATACATTTGAAGATTGGGTTGCAGAGTGAAAAGGTGAAGAGAGCAGGACAATTGGGAGGTTATTGTACTTGTCTAAGAGAGAGGTGCCTCTACTAAATTATAGTAGAGGCAATGTGAATGGAAAGAAAGTGAAGAATATGGGAGATGTGGAAATAAAAACAACATGATTTGGTAAGCAATTAAATATTTGAACAGGTTGAGTACATATGAAGAATAAAGAGATGGCAAAACGTGAATGAATGGAAGGATAATTGTGGTCTGGCCAAAAATGGGAAAGATTTGCAGAGAGGTGGGTTCAGGAATTCTCTTTCGGATATGTTAAGTTTGAGATGCCTTTGGTGAATACAGGTAGAAATATTCAACATGCATTTGTTGATATAGGAATAGAGCTCAGGACAATTAGAGCTGAATAAGATTTTGGACCATTGCACAATATATCTTATATTTTTTCACTAGTAACAATAGAAAAGGGGGTGACATCTGAACCCAAAGTTTTTTGACAACAAAAGCATAAGGAAAAAGCTTTATGACACACCTGGGGACATTGCCTATTTCTACCAACTCAGAGGGTCTCTTTTCTGTCCATTGCTCTGCTATGAAGTCATCAGTAACCTTTAGTTATGGAAATATCTCTAAAATACATGAAAACTCCTATTGGTTGAAGAGTTCAAGAACATGAGCTTCAATCCTAGCACCAAAATTTACTAGTACAGTAGCTATGAAGATATCACTTGCCTCAGTTTCCTTTTCTGTGAAATAGTGATGATAATACTTGTGCTACTTCCTTATTAGGTAGTTACAAGACAAGTACTTTGTAAACCTTAAAGGAGTTGATGATGATGATGATGATGATGATGATGATGATGATGATGATGATGATGATGACATTAACATAACTGGCACAAATGGATGCAGGGGTGAGAGATGGGCTATTTGGAAATGACACTCTATTACACTATCATTCAATATAGTTCTCTGTCTCTCAAGAGTTTAGAAGTCCAAGATTGTTCTCTTCTACTAGTCCTAAACAGTGTCATTTAACATTTATCACCTTGGCTTCTCTTTCCAGGAAGGCTTTGTGAACAAATAATTCTCTAATTTAAGTAATGTTTTGAACAGGTCTGGGGGATAGGCTACTTTGAATTACTATTAGAAGCCCAAGTTCTTATTTCCCATTATCCTCCCCCAACTCCTCACCCATAAAAGTACGGATGGAATAAAGTTCGGTTATAATCCTTCTTAGAACATTAGCTACAAAATCCCAAAAGTGTATTTCTAAATAGAGTAATGTCTTGCATTCATAATCCTGAAGATACAAAATCTGGTTTTTTTTTTTTTTGTCATTGTGGCCTATTAAATTTAGAGAGCAAATGACATGGTATGTGATGTCGATGTCCCCATTTGTGACATTATTTGACTGAAAGTTTTAATTGCTTTTCAGTTCATTTAAAGTTTACCTGCCATGGGAAAGAATAAATCATGTGGTAATTTAATTTTACAATTATAATTGCTCTATAAATTTTCACAAGGCTTATTTTTCAAGTTCTTCAAAGAAGAAAGCAGAGATTAATGTTGCATCCCATCTCTTTATAATGGTAGTCCACCAAAGTAAAGGAAGTATTTACAGAGTTGCTGGTTATAGACTTTTATAGGGTTGGGGAAGGGGAGTGTTACATCATCCAATTAATTCTCCTGCCAGCCAAAAATTGTTCCCCAAGGTATAGTTTTTAAAACTTCTTCTATTTTACTTTTTCATGACATAAGCAATGTGGTTTCTGCCACATCCCTAGAGACATAATTTACTACAGTCTAATAGGTTTGCTTATTAGGATTTTCCCCTGATGTTCAGCCATTGCATATAATTTTTTGCTTTATTTCATTCCTTTATATCTAGTTATCCACCAGAAAGTAGACTGCGATGTCTTGATTTTCACAGATGGTTATGATAATGGGTAATTCATCATTATTATTTTTAATGATACATTAACCACAAATCAATTGATTAGGATTTAATTCTAATAATGTGTATATTTGTGTTTTTGATATATTTTGTTTTGAAAGTATGAAATGGCACAGAAGATTTTGCTTATTCATAAAGAGATAAAGTTTCTTCAAAATAAGAAAAAAATGAAGATTTTTTTAAGTCTTACTAGATGATAAGCTCATTTAGAGCAAGAACCACATCTTACTAGCATTTGTGGTACCCTGAAATCCTACCTTAGTATAGTATGCATAGGAGAGGCTCAAGAAAGGTTTCTTAATTGAATGAACAAATTTAAAATATCTGAAGCAGAGAGTAAGATGAAACTGAGTATTAAACACAAACAGATTTCATAGAAACATCGGTGTTTTTTGTTTGTTTTTGTTTTTGCTGTCCCTATCAGGAGAATAGCATTTGTTAGATTAACAGAGAAATATATTCTTCTGCATGTGATTTTAATTTTATTAAATACCATCTTGTTAAAGTCTACCTAGGTAAGAGATCATGTGACATAGTAAATATATTGTTTGACTTGGAATGAGGAAGAGTTGGGGTAAAATTCTTCCTTTGATGCTTGCTATGTGACCATGGGTGAGTCACAACTTCTCTAGCCATTTCCATAATATTTACTAAATAATTTATAGACTTCATTTTGCTATCACAAATTCATCTTGTGATATCACAGTCACATATCATGATATCACACAGAGATACTATCACAACAATCTGGGTATGGTTCTTTGTAATTCTTAATATATTTCATAATGTGTTTCTTGCTCCACAAATATCTCTTTTTCAGCTAACCCATTGGAGAACAGGATTTGAATTTGTGATTTGAGATTCAGTGACTTGTGATTTAAACTAGGAAAACAAACTACCAATTTTCCATTCACTGCACTATCTTCAAATATCACAGATTTGTGTGATCTAGAAAAAATATTTTCCTTAGTCACACTAAATAGCTGTGTGACCCTGGGCATGTTGCTTAATCTCTGTTTGCTTCAGTCTCCTCAATTGTAAAATGGGAATGAAAATAGCACCTACCACACAGGATTATTGTGGGGTTCAAATGAGATAATATTTGTAAAATGCTTATCATAGTGCCTGGCACTTGGTAGACACTCCATAAATGTTCATTCCCTTCTATTGCATTTAATAGTAGCATATACATTATAGGCTATAGCTAGTGAAAGAGTTAAAAATGTTTTAAGATGAGAAAGAAAAAAGTTGTTAGATTTCAGGAATACAATTGCTTTGCTTTCCTGTAAGTACTCTCAATAACAGAAGATCATAGCTTTGCAAGAGCTTTAGAATTACTGAAATGGGATAAGGCCACATTAAGTACTAAAAAAAAACCAAGCTGAAATTTAATATTGGTCAGGCAAACAGGTCATTTTTATAGTCAAACCACTTCTAACATAAACTGTAGCATACTAGGTATTATTTATCAATAGCAGTTTTAAAGTCCCTAAAATAAGATTTTCATAATCTCCTAAGGGAAGATCCACTTTATTGATCTTAAAGCACATTGCTTTGAGATATAGTTAATAAACTTTATTACTTATGTCCACCACAGCGTACCACATCAATAATTACAAACACAGTGTATAACAGTATTGTTCTCTGTTGGGAAAAAAAAGTTATAACTATTTTTTGGCCTTTTTGTAAGTCTGCCACATCTTTGGTAAGAAGTTATGCTTTGAACTGTTTTTGTACAATAGGGCTATGCTTTAAATAAAATCACTTCATAAAGAATTGTAGTTTAATTCATAGCAAAATAGTAATTATCACCAGTAGGTTCTATAGTCTAATTTTATAGGTATCGGAATCTACATCAGAAAAAAAAATCCTCAACTAAAAGCAACTTTAAAGGTATACTCTAATAAAAGGTTATATGAGGTTAACATTCCTAACTAGTCATCATTAATGACCTTAAACAATTTTGAAATAAAAGTGGAAAAATAAAGTTTCCAGGATACACAAGATAAATGTAACCTTTACAGGAAGAATGGTTCAAAGTTGAGAGGCAGGATGGTAAAAAAAAAAAACAAAAACCCACATTAACAGATCGGGAAGTAGCTGCACTAAAAATGGAGTTGCCCAGACTTTTGGGCCAACGACGACAACAACGCCACCAAAGTAGCTGCTCAGCCATTGCAGAACAGCTGAACAAATGGTTAATATGAGAAGTTTGTAAAAACATGGGAAGACAGGATTATAGCTTGAAAGCTGGGAGGTATCTTAGAATCCATCAATTCCAACCCTCTCATTTTACAGTTGAGGAAATCAAGATAGATAGCAATTAAGCACACTGGGTCACATAGATAATAATGTCTGAAGCAAGACACAAACCATTTTTCCTAACTCTAAATCCAATGACTTATCAGCAATGATACCTTACTTGAACTGATGCAGAATGAAGTAAGTAGAGTCAGAAAAACAAACAGCTAGTTAGATATCTAACAGTCTCTATATCTATATCCATATATTACAGTAATGTAAATGATAGTGATCTATTCTTAGAGGTTTTCTCTTTACCCATTTTCTTGTATATTCATTTCCAATTTTTTTTTCTTTCTTTAAAAAAATACTTAATGTATTAATGCATATGATGCATTGTGTTATCTATATATCCACAGAGGGGTGCATACAACACAAACCAGGTTCGAGCGAGCCAAAAAAGAAAATTCCAAATTTATCTATTTTTCCCTCCAATTTTCACAATTTCTTCTTTTGTTCTATTTTGGGTTTATTATGTGCTTATCTTCTAATTCCAATTTCATATTTAGTCTATCAATCATTTTTTTCTATTTTTGTTCATGTGTATTTTCAGGAATATAATTTTTTTCCCTGATGAGTGCTTTAACTGTATTTCAGAAATTTTGGCATATGGTCCTTTAGTTATCATTCTCTTTCACATAATCATTCATTTTCATATTTTTCTGACTTATTCATGATGTTATGGTTTGCATTTTTGTTTAATCTTTTTCCTTTGATCCATATATTCATGACTTTTGTGTTGTTGTCCAATAGGTACATGCTTAGTTTTGAATTTTAAAATTTATTTATATATTTTTTGTACCTTAACACATGGTCAATTTTTGTAAAATTATTTTGTGGTATAGCAAAATGTTCATATTCTTTAATATAAAAATCTATTTAGAAGGCATTTTACATATTTCAGCTTTAAATTCTTTAATAGCTTGTTCAATTCTATATTTTCTTTTATTGGTTTATCTTATTGTTAGATTTGTTGAACTCTCAGATAGGAACAATAAAATCTCTTAATAATATTGTGTTACTATCTATATATTTTTTGTAATTTAGTTAACTTTTCCTTTATAAAACTCTACCCTCTGCTATTTGGTGCACTTACTATCTATCTGTGGAAGATGAGTAGATGATAAGTAGATAGCTACATAGAGATATGAGCATATATACGCATATATATTAGTATTGATATTGGTTTCTTTTTTATTACAATAGTTCCCTGACTTTAATCGTGACAGATTTTTTTCTTGTTAATCTCTATATTGTGAATTTTTATTTAGGTTTTGTTTAATAGCATGATTAAACTCTTGTTTTTTTTTTTAAATTCATTTGGCACATAGTAAATTTTTGTTTCATCTTCTCATTTAGGTTTTGTATGAATCTTTATTTTTAAGATGTTTCTTTTTATACAATGGATTGTTATATTTTGTTTTCTCATCTACTGCAATCAGCTTAGGGGAGGTGAATATCACCTTTATTTGTGTTATGTTTCTTGAGTACAAAAGACACACTTTTGAGTATAAAAGGTACATATTGTTTTCATTGTTGTTGCTATTCTCTTTTACTCAGGACTATAAGACAGAGCCCAAGGAAGCATTTGTTGTAGTCAACAAATCATGCTTTCTATGTGAAAAAATACTAGCTACATCCACTGATTCTCAAACTAAAGGGGGAAATATGATTAACATCATATTTCTGGAGAAGTTGTATACATGAGAATAGATGTCTTATGAACCTTGGGGTTCACCCTGTTGGTTAAAAAGCAAATGGTTTAGATATTAAAGTTTTAAGTATCATGCCTGGGCATACAGAGGTAGTATGTCTAAAAGGACTCAGGCTCCAGTTTTCTGAACATCTAGACATGCCATGATCTCATGCAGGACACAGTGCTTCTTTGTAATGGAAGATAAAGGAGCTGAAGGCATTGGCTTCATTGTGCACCCAGCTGCTACTTGAAATAGTGTTTTTGGGTTACTTGGCAAACTCACTGTTCTCTTGGTTTTAATAGGCCTATGTAAAAACAGTTAATTGAGAGAATGAAGAAACAGGAAAAAAAGAATAGAAAACTTGATGAGAGCTTCTAAAATATGCCACATTTAACTTGATACTGAGTAACTTCTGTGTAAAGATGACCACAGGAGAGAAAAGGGGGAAAATATGGTGGAAAATATGTTTTAGAGTCATAAAATTGAAGAGCTTAAAAGCTTTCAGTTTTCTTAGAACCCTCATGCCTGTGTATCATGAAAATTTCCACTAATAAATTATTTGGAAGAACAGACCTGCCTGTGCCAAGCAATAAAGGACACTACAAAATAAAATTGATTCTATCTTAAACTTAAAATGACTATTTACAGATGTGGGATTCATATCAGAATCAGGTCTCTGTAGGAAATCAAATCATTAATTAAAATGAGCAAAGGTAAAAATCAATTCCAAATTAGAAGCATAGAAATGAGAAGATACAGTACACGATCATAATGGTCTCAACCAATCTCTTTAAAAAAGCTGCAAATTCTGAAAAGTAGGAAAGAGGGGGGAAAAGTAAGACATTGACTCTGACTACCTCATTTCATATAGATCTTTGAATGGGAAAAAGTCCACAAAGAGGAAGCCAAAAATGTAGAAAACCCATCTCAGTAAACACTTGTTCTCTTTCCCACTTGAAGCGATGTAGCCAAGGGCAACATTTTCTCATTTGTAAAACATACTTGCAGAAGATGGAAAGTTACAAACAATATTCCCTCACAAAAAAAGTGGAAAGCATTTGAGAGTAAAAATGTGCCTACAGATACTTGGCATGAAATATTAAAGCCAGAGCATTTGGATAAGATATGTAGTTGGAAAGAAGAGGATAGCAATTAGTTATGAAATAGAATGATTTTTTAGACCTTTCTATGGCAATCCATTGTCAATATCGTAAATAGTGTTACTGTCACCATCACCAACTCCTTGTCTAACTACAGAATGAAGAAGTAGCTATAGCACTTAAAAAGATGAAGTTGGAAATATTGGCTCTATCTAATCAATTAAGGGGATAGAAACTGGACCTCTGATTTCACTGATGCAGAGGATTCCTGGATGAAGAAGCTACCTCTACAAATACATATTGTCTCCTTGACAGCAATGTAAAGTCTTAAAGAGTTGACTAGGACACTGAAGGGGAAGTTTAGTGGCATACTCAGTATGACACAGACATTATTTGTCAAAAGCAGGATTTTGAAATCAGGTGTTAATAATTCTTAGGATTGTTCTCTATTCATTTTTATTAGATAATAAAAGGGAGAGGGAAATCACATGCATATAGAGCTCACAAGCCATATCATCCAACCTCATCATTTTACAGAAGAAGAAAATGAAGTCCAGAGGTGTTAAGTGACTTGTCAGTTCATATATGTAATAAATTTTACAGGTGAGATTTATACTCAGATTCTCGAACTACAGGGGGGCTTGCCCTCACCCTTCTGTCCTTCATGTGTGTTTGTGTGTGTTCTTTGCACGCGTGGGTTCAAATCCCATCCTTGTCACCAGATGTAGTATGAAGGCAGAATTTATGATTTCAAAGACAATCATATATATGTCTGAATGGTTCAGAACTGCAGGATATAAGGAATTCCCTAAGTAGAAAGCAAAAGAATTAAAGCATTTATTCAAGCTCCAAAGTAGCGGACCCACGAACCAGCATTCCCATTTTGATATCTTGGTCAAAAGCTTCCAAGCCCAATAAATCTGCCTCACGAGAGTAACCAGGAGGCCACGGAAAAACATGATGGAATTAAACCAAATCATATTCATGCTTCCTTCTACAGTAAGAAGATTACTCACTGGCCTCAAGCCCTTGCTCAGCACTCCTCGGTCCACACGCATCAGCCCTGCTCCCAGCAGCTTTTGCGTCTTTGCTTCGGCTTTATCTTCAGCTTCGGCTGTAGCTGTCTCTGGCTCCAACAAAATCTCAATGTCCAAGCCGTCTTCTTTCCTCTTATAGAGTTTTTGACATTATCAAACGTCCTCTGAATGACCAGAGCTTTGGTGATTGGTTCTTGAGTGGGCCCATCCCCTTAGGACCCTGGGAGGTTCACATCCACATAGATTAGGTTAACACCTAATGGTTAGCCAGCCCCACTTTGGGCCCCACCCCAGTCACCAATCCACACCCACATATGTTCCACACCTAACAGGGATTTGGGCCTGGAGCTTAGCACCTAGCAAGGCTCAATGAAATACGCTTAAAGCAAACAAAAGCCAAACACTTCAAGGGCACTAAGTGCTAAGGAGCCCATTTTGCTTACCAACACACTGTGTATGTGTGTTTTAAAATTTAAATTATATTGCCTCCAGCATGGAAGCAACTTAAAAAAATTTAAAATGTAATTTTAAAGATACTCCAGATATAGCAACATAATTTTAAAGATACTCTGGAAACAATGTGTGAGATACTATAAGGGTTAATGAAAACATTATAGATAGTACTGTTACTAAAGATGAAAAACTAAGACGATTATGGTAATTGACCCATATGACACTTTTTTCCATCTCTCTCAAAATCTTTATGAGTTCTCTATGAAAACTTATGAAGTGGACCTTTGATTAAAAACAAAACTCATTCCCTGAAGTTATGAACAAATAGGAATACAGAGTAACTCAGAGCATATCACAAATTCAGCCCTAAGAGCAGATTTAAACATAGATCAGCAATAGTGGTGAAATCTAAGCTAATAACAGACCTAGGTAAGCAGCAGGGGCAGCCCAGAGCATATTGCTGACTTATGCCAGGCCACAGAAGAGAAGTCAGTCAACAGTGAGGTGTCATTTTACTTCCTGAGTCTGTCAGCCGGCTGACCAGGGCTAAGGCCGACTATCGTCCACTAAAATGCCAACCAGAGGAAAGTCCAAAGTTTTAGTGCCTAGACACAAACCCGGAAAATCCCAGAGGTCAGTCACCAGATTTCAGACTGCCACTCAGTGCTTAAAGTTGTCCCTGTGATCAGTGAAGAACAAAGCATTGAATACCCAAATAATATAGTGGCAAAAACCTAGATAATATAAGCCCAAATCATTCAAGTCCTCAACAGTTCCAACAGAAATGTAAAGATTCAGATCTTAATACTAAGTTTCTGTCCAGGAAGTAAGATGAAAGGATTAGTCAATTAAAAAAAAAGATAAAGAATATTATGGTGCCAATGATGCTCAAGACATAAACCTAGAAGAAGTGAATAACTACAAAATATCTACAAACAATGACTAAAAAACTAAACAAACAAAAAAGTACCAGTCAACCACAAGATCAATTAAAATTCCTAAAAAAAAGAATGTTTTTTAAAGATTAAAGTGATATTATAAACGAAATGAGATCAGTGGAGAAAAAAAATAAGAATAGAAACAAGAGATTTAGAGGAATGACTTGAAAAGAAAATTAACTCCTTCGCAAAAGAGGTACAAAATATCTAAAAAACAAACTCCTTGAAAATTAGAGTGGATCAAATGGAAATTAATGCCTTAATGAGAACAAGAAATATTATTTTTAAATTCAAAGGACTGAAAAATTGAAAAATATAAATCATCTTATTAAAAAACAAATTGGAGAACAAATCAAAGAAAGATAATTTAAGAATAATTAGTCTATCTAAAAACTATGACCAATAAAAAGAGCCCCCATATTATATTGTAAGAAATTTTGAAAAAGACCTAGAAAGACCTGTTAGAATAAGAGGTCCAAATCAAAATAGAAGAATCCATAAATTACCTCTTGAAAAATTCACAGATCCATAGGAATATGAGTTATTGTCCAATTCATAGTCAAAAATATGAATAGGATATCTTCTAAGGAAGAAATGACAGTTACCATCACCCATCACCCATACCATTTTACCATTCACCATTTAGTAGTTATATAAAAATGGGCTAAATCACTAATAATTAAAGAAATGCATATTAGTTTATAACAAAGCCTTAAAAAGGACCTTTATGTTCTTGTTCTCTCTATCTCTGTCTCTGCCTCTGTCTCTGTCTCTGTCTCTCTCTCACTCTCTGTCTCTAGATATATATAATATATATGTATGTATATTGATAGATAGATACACACATAGATAGATAACATACATACATATATAACAGTATTTTTGAAATAATAAAACACTGGAAACTAAGGGGCACCCCTCAATTGGGGAATGGCTATATGAAAGTTGTGGGATATTACTGTGCTATAAGAAATTTTAAAAAGGGAATCATCTCAGTGAAACTTAGGAAGACATATAAATTGATATAGACTGAGGTAAGAAAAATAAAGAGAACAAGCCTTCAAAGACTCTCCTCAAATATTGTGTCTTTCATATTTAGGTTGATGTATTACAAGATTTAATCACAGATGTGACCACAGACAGACATACATTTAATTAATCAGAATGCCACCATCAAATACAATATATTCTGGGAACCTTCTAGGGAAAATCAACTTTTCTCTTTTTATGGAAATTAAGCTTGAAGGATTTTATACCAAAGATTATTCTTCCTCTGAAGGTCAGAAGAAGATGCTGAAGTTGACATCTAAGCCTCTTGACCGACGCAAATTATGATAATCTTTCAAATATACGAAGGCCTGTGTTACCTTTTTATTTCCTTAGCGATATACTTCCGTGCTTTAAGCTAAAGTACTAAATGCTTAATCTTTGTAATATATACTTGATTACAAGGCATGAGAAAACTAAGATGTTCAAGATCTCACATGGTCTTAAAGTGCACCTCTGATGGTCAAATTTTGCCAGAAAATGTATCTTAATTGATCTCATTCTGTTGTAATATAACGAAAATTGTAGAAATAACTACAAAAAAAAATCAAGTTGGCTCCGGAATCTGGTAAGGATGTGGAGTCTGAGGACATTAAAGCAGTAATAAAGACTTCCTAGGAGACCTAAGACCACTTAATTAAATTAAGTTAATTAAATTAAATTAAAAGATTCATTTAAAGAGTTGGAAAATTATTTTAGCCCTCTAATGAGAGAGACAGCCAGAACTGAATGAATGGTCATTTGGATAGGGTCTAGCCCAGCAGTGTCAAACTCAAACAGAAATGAGGGAGGGGGGTGCTAATCCACACACAAGAATCCCTGTTGGCTGCATATTGACTTAGTTTTAAAAGGTAATGCTATCTGTGGTTTATTGTATTCTTGGTTTTTTTTTGTTAAATATTTCCCAATTACATGTTAATTTGGTTCAGCTGGTACTCAGAAGTGTTGCAGGCTGCCTACAGCTTATACATCTCATGTGTGACATCTCTTATATAGCTCATATTTTTTTCCAAGATATGTAGGGGTTAGGAAGTGATAGAGTGTAATAGAGCATCAAGGAACTTTCAGTTTCTGTCTCTAGATCTGAAAGTCCATACAGTGAACTGTCACATACACTGTGATTTGGTTCTTGAAATCTCATCTATGTAATATACCATGAAAGACCTAACCCTGAAAGCTGCTTGTCATTGTAAAAATTTTGCTTCTATTCAGCATTAATCTGATCCCAGAAGTGGTTTCTGAAGCTTCTCCCCACCAGAAAAAGAAACAAACCCCGAAACACAAAGTGATATTATTGGGTACAATGTAATTTAACTATGACATATAGTTGGGATACGGAATCAACTTTTGGGCCTAACTCAAAAATCAAGAATGATTGTTGCAATACCAATATAATGCTTCTAAAATTATTAAATTGAGATTTCTTATCACATGAGGAACAGGTGGGCACATTTTATTTTGTGTGATTTAGAGGAAATAAGATTCTTGTAAACAAATATATAAGATCGGCATTTCCTTTTCTTTTTTCTGCCATGTCAAATAGCAGCTTATTTCAATTCCATTCAACAGATTGGAGGTGGATATTAAGCAAGTGCTTCCCTAGACACATCAGTCTTCAGCCCTATCCTAGATTGCTAGAATTGCCGCTTAATATAAAAAAAGATGATTAGCTCAAAGTATGAGGGAATGTAATGCTATGTTCTCCTGCCCCCTCCCCCAAGTATTATCTTTATCTTTCAAATTCATTTTTTCATTAATTTGACAAATCAGAAACATTATTAACCATGTTGATTCCAATTAATTAAAAATTAAAAGTGGCTACTAAATGGAGAGGATAATGCTAAAATCTGGGGATGATACAAAGTATTTGGGACTGGGGTGGGGGAGGTAAAATATAACACACAATGGAAATTCTGATAATGCTCCTTAGTATTAGGTAGTTCATTGTAAAGGGTAAAGACTCAAAGAATTTTCTCAGGAAGATGTGAGATAGGATATTTACTATCTGGAAATGGGGAGAGGGGCAGAACGGGGAACGTTTCAATCCCTATCATATCCAAAGCCAAAAATTATATTTGAAATAATTTTCTCAGTTTGTTTTTGAAATATTATTTTATTATAGAGTTTCCACCCCTGCCACAATTAATATGATCACAGAAGGCTCTGATTTCTTGATTGAATCTATTAATCAATTAAAGGTATAAACTAGGTACAAACAAAATTGAGTGAAATAAAATGCTTTATTGCCTGGCTGAGGACAACTGACAACACAAAACATTTATCTTGAGATTGGATGAAATAATCAGAAGCCTCTTTGGGCCAATGTATAAAACTGCAAGACAACTCAGAATCAGCAGTTGAGTTGTGGGTCAGCATTACATAAAAGGACTCCAAGTTTAGGAGCACCTTGATAACATAATCCTTTGTGCCTGCAACAAAGAGATACAATAAAGGGGAGGAGGTACTCCCAGAGCGTTACATTTTGCCCTCCCTAAACTGATCATGCCACTAGAGATATTGTAGATGTATTGCTAGGAGCAGAGACATACCAAGGACACACCTGGGCCAAGCATGGATGGACAAAGATAGCCACTCAAGGGAGGAAGCAACATGAAAGAAGTGTGACCTCTTGATATAGAAAAGAAGACTATCTGTGGACTCAAGAAATTAGTTTCAGCAAACAGAAGTCATAAGCTTACGCTTTAGCATTACTTACCAAATGTACTTGCTGAAATGGGGAGCACACCAGTAGGGAGTTTGTGAGTGGAAGTACTAGAAACAGCAGTCTTTCAGGCTTATCCTTAGAACCCTGAGGGGCGTAGTAGCCAGCCACTTTGGGGAACTTGGGCCACTAATGCCAGTGGACTTTAAGTAGCCCCAGAGCGGGTGCTTCATTATGCCAAGGGCTTGGTTCACGCTGAGCTCTGCATTGGATAAACAAGGATTCCATCCCATTTCTTTGAAAAGACTTAAGGATACTCTTTATTTTTCAGTGGATTTGATACCATCCTCATCCATTATAACTAACTAAAATACTTCTTCATGTGGAGATGACTCTAGGTTTCAAAAGGCATGTCTATAGAGAACAAATTTGGGTAAGACACAGTGGATTTAGATCTGTATCAGTAGACGCAACACACACACACACACACACACACACACACACACACACACACACACACAATGATAAAATCTTCTTTTAAAATACCAAAGTAAGGATGAAGCTGTAGTTTTGTAGAAATGAACAAACAGCAGATTTAAGACTTGGATTCAAGTTTTCATTTTGTTTCTTAACCTCTTAGAAAATTGATGTCTTGTTCACTAAAATAAAAATGATGCTGCCTATCCTATTGACCTCATAAGTTTGTGTTAGATCAAGCAAAATAATTTATTCAGCACCTATTAGTCATTCTGTTAGGCTCCAGGCATAAGGGATAGGAGATAAGGACTACATCCATAATTTCATTGACTTAAAAGAGCCACTATACCCAGAAACTCCTTCTGTGGAAGGTGATACCTTCTCTAAAGCTAAACATATAACTTGGAATCTAAGAATTTACAAAAAAAAGCTCCTGGCCTAGAAGAGCTTGCATAATATGAGGGCAAGTAACATATGTTTAATAAATATTAAGTGTCTACTATGTGTCAGGCCCTGTGCTAAGCATAAGAAATACAAAAAGAGTCAAAAGACAGCCCTTGCCCTCAAGGAGCACACACTCTAATAAGACATCTATAAAGAAATATAATATTCACAGAAAAATAGTAGAAGTAACTTGGGAGTGGGGCAGAAAGCACTCTAGACCTGGTGATCAGTGGAAGATAAGGAAAGGTGGTTGCATTTGAATAAAGCTTTGGAAGTAGCTAGGAATTCAAAGAGGTCAAGGTGAAATGAGAGTGTGTTCCAACCATAGGCGTGGGGAGAATAGCCTGTGCAATCAGTTAATTGATAGACAGTAATTTATTAAGCAGCTACTATGTGCCTGGCCCTATGTCGGATATGTGGGAATGTAGTGGTTAAAAGTGAAATCGTTCTTGTCCTAAGAGATCTTTTGTTGGAGTGACTATATATATATATATATAAATACATACTAATTAAACACATGAAAATTTAGAAAAGACACTAGTATTGGATCATGGCTTGATGTACCTGGTGGTTTTTGAGCCGAGCCTCAAAGAAATCATGGAATTCTCTGATGTGAGGGAATAGGGAATTACCACTGCAAAGACTCAGAGATGGGAGATGGAGTATCATGTGTGAGGAACTATAAGAAACCCAATTTCACTGAAGCAGGGACAGGAAAGGGAATAATGAGTCATAAGGCTATAAGGATAGCTTAAGGAGAGGCTGTCAAGGACTTTACATGCCAAACGCAAGAGTTTATATTCGATGCTGGAGACAATAAGGAGACATTAGATTTTTCTGTATAGGAGAGCGATATGTTTGGACTTCAATTCCAGAAAAATTATTTGGCGGCTATGTGAAATAATGATTGAAGAAGAGAGAGGCTTAAAGAGTCAAAAAGAGGCTACTGCAATAGTCCATTTGAGAGAGGATGTTGTCCCGAATAAACCACGATATAGAATATGAATAGATAAGGGAATGGATGTCACAGATGATGAAGAAGTAAAAATGAAATTTGATAACTGATCTGGAGTGAAAAGTAAAGGGTAATACCGAGGATAGAATTCTGCCTCTTAACCCGGGAGACAAGAAAGATAGTAAAGATTTCAATAGAAAAAGTCACATTTTGAGGATGAATTTATTTTGGGGGAAAAGATGAGCTCTGTTTTGTATGCATTTAGTTTGAGATATCTAAAGCTATCCTGTTTGAAAGGCCTCAATAGACATCTGGTGATGTGAGACTGGAGTTCAGGGTAGAGGACTGGCTTAAGACAATGAGGTGTCATGAGAAGACTAGGTGGTACAGTTGATAGAGTACTGGGCCTGGAGTCAGGAAAACATGAATTCACATCCAGCTTCATATGTTTTGTAGCTGTGCGATCTTGGGCAAGATGTTTAACTTGTTCGTCTGTTTCATCAGCTATAGAAAATAGCAACTACCTCCCAGGGATAGCTGTGGGGATCAAATGAGATAATATTTGTAAAGCACTTAGTACAGCGCCTGTCACATAGTAGGCACTATAAAAATATTAGTTGTTATGTATCTGGAAATTGTCATCTGTATAGAGATGATCATCATGAAAGGCACAGCATATGGAAGAGAAATTCAGATCACAGAGTAAGAATCTCATAGAGCTTGAAGGGATCTCACTGGTCAGGTAGCCCAAATTTTATATGTAGAGGCTCCTCTCTACAACATTCCAAAAAATAGTCATTCATTATGCTCTTAAAAACCTTTAGTAAAGGAAAAATCTATGTCTAGGAGCAGTCTGTTCAAGTTTTGCACTGATTTCATTGTCGGGCAGTTTTTCCCTTGGGTCAGGGTTTACCATTAAGCAATAACTTCAAAAAATAAATGTCAGGAAAAGTTTTGTGTCAGCCTGTGGATGACAGGGGTGATTAGGGTGTAGGAACCCATGGATAAGCCACTAAACCAGTTGAACTGCCTTGGATGTGTAATTAAGACTATATGTAATAGCACTGGATTAGAGACCAAAGAATTGGGGCGTTTGGCAGGCTCGACCACTAAATAGCTTTGTGACTTGGGTATGTATTTTTCCTTTTCTGGGCATCATCTGTAAAATGAGGAGGCTGGATTAGCTGATCTCAAAGGTCCCCTCCAGTTTTCAAATTATATGATTTTTTTTCCTTTTTTTTCTCTTACTTAAAGCTCTGGGTATAATTAAAGCAAATGTCTACTGATGTGAAAATCAAAATCTTCCAGTATTCTCAGTGAATTCTATAATCAGAGAATGTTCTTAGTCTCTATTGGGTCTTATTCATGCTCCTTGACTTAGTTCTTTCACATGATATCTGTTCTGGGATTCTGAAGAGTTAACTGAGAAATAGAGATGGGCTGGCACCGATTAGCTTTATTTCACACTTCTGGCACACATGGATATTGCCTTCAAGATGCAGTGATTTAGTCCATCTCAAACCAATTTTCAGTAGCAAAATTAGTTTCTTTAATAGCAGTAACAACAAATCTACAGAATTCCATCTGTCATGATTCATATAATAACTTCCTTTGTGGGCAGATATTGACTTCTGCCTGGAGAATTTCCATGTAACTGTGTCTTTTTTTGTAGAAGTAAAGATCCTTAGGTTTCTACTGATGGTAGGAATATTTGTTTTAGTTGAAATAATTGTTTAGAGAAGCATCGGCTTTGGAAAATAAAGATGGCTCTTTTGGGGCATCCTGCAAGTGCTGTGTTTTTTTTTTAAAGTAAAGAGTTGGGTTTATTTTCATACTATATGCTGCTCACCATAATTTAGTACTTTACTAAATTTCTATCAACAGCTCTATGTATTGCCAAGTTTATTTCATCATTTAAAAAGAAAAAAACTCTGGGCACAGAAGAGGAACATCATGGTTCTTTTTTTTTAAAGTAAAGAGGTTTATTAGCATGTTGACAAATCTTCTTTTGCCGATAGCAAGTTCAGATTCCTGGGGTACTGATTTGTTTTTTATAATCTCTTTTAGAGAACCCTGCCAATCTGCAGCAATTTAGGGTGAAAGGTAAAGCATTTCACAGGAGTAGGAGAGGTTGAGGAAGAAAATGGATAAGTCAAGGGGAAAAGGGGGGTTGTATCTGGAATGCAAGTTGCAGGATTTGCTATCAGAGCAAGAAAACCTTGCCTGTTCACATACAAGAGACCAAAGAAAGAGACCAAATACTTTTACAAATGTGAAAGCAATCCTTTTAGAAAAAAACTGCAGAGTCGCTTAGTTTCTTATCCAAGGGCCTGAAAATACTTCTTGCAACAGTAGATGAGACCATTTGCTTTACCATGTCCTTGCATGTGAGTTGGTAATGTTCCAACATTAGGCCACCAGGTGTTTGGGGGATTTCTACATTGTTAGTCCTTCAAGCTATGGAAAAATGATTGTGGTTCCTATTTTCTTCCCACATTCCCTACTTTGATACTTCTTCAGAAGCAGCATTAAATCTGGATTACTTCAATGTCTGTGTTCATTAGAATTTTAATTTCTAGAAGTTTCCTTAAAAATCAGGGTTTTTTTTTATCTGAAAGACAGTAATAGTTTTTTTTTAAACCATCTTGCATATTACAATAAGGCAGTTCATTATACAGCAAAATAGGGACTTTAGTCCAATGAAGCTTATGGCACTGAGTGTAAAATTGAAAATTGACTTTAATCCTATTTTTAAGATTTAGTCTAAATTAGTAACTTTATCCATCACCTCCTTTCCAAGGTGCATGGGGTGTTCAGGAAGACCAGCACCTCCGGTGTGAGAACTTGCTGAACCCTTCAGGGCTGCTCATCTACCTTTGGTATCCACCTGGCACTCCACTCTCACTTGTGACTCTAAGAAGCTGTAGCATGTGCAGTGGCCACACTCTGGTAAACCATATTAACAGACAGGCCAAACCAGGTTGAGGGTAACTGACAGGCCTCAAACCTGTTGGTGAGTTAGGGGGTATATAACCCAAGCATGTGAAGACTTTCTCAAGAGGAATGGCCAGAGGAGAACAATTTGTTCCAACGTCAATGAAGGTGGCTGAAGTAGGAGCTACACCACTTCTGCTGCCCCCGGGGAGGTAGCTGAACAGCAAACTCCTTTCACTCTGTTCCCGCAGCTTTTCCCACTAACCTTCTCTGTTGTCTTTGGTGTTTGTGGGTTGAGAAGTCTGGTAACTGCCACAGCTCACTGATTCAGGGCGTTAGGGCCTGTTCTGCCCGGCTCCTGGTCTAGTTGGTCTAGGTGCAGCCCACACTGGGCTCTGCTCCACTCTGCTCCCAGCAGGGTGCTATAGACCTTACCCAGTGACCATCCAGGCTTTCCTGGGCTGGAGCCCTGCTTCTCTCTGCTATTTTGTGGCTTCTGCAGTTCTAGAATTTGTTCGGAGCCATTTTTTACAGGTTTTTGGAGGGGCCTGGGGGGAGCTCACTCAAGTCCCCACTTTTCAGCCGCCATCTACCATCATGGTTGTTTAAGAGTTGAACATTGCATTATTAGGATTACAGGATCTAGAACTGAAAGGGATGGTTTATAGAAAATCAGATAGACAGAAAACCAAGAAAAGATCTGTTTAAGAGAAAAGGCACAAGAAAGTTGTCCCTTATCCTTAAAAGGAGACATAAGATCAGGGATAGAAAGAGAACAGAAAATTTATTTAGAGAATCATACTGAAATAGTATTAATGTCTTCCAGTAAAGATTAAACAATTGTCTGTGCATGTGTATGTTTTATTAACATTTATATAGTGTTATAAGGTTTGCAATGTTCTTTACAAATATTATTTCATTTCATATTCATAACAGTTCTGACAGGAAGATGCTAATATTATATCTGTTTTACAGATGAGGAAATTGACAGACTAAGATTAAGTGACTTGCCCAGGGTCACACAACTAGTAAGTATGTGAGGCCAAATTTGGACTAATATCTGCACTCTGAGTCAATTTTTATCCATTTTATCCATTGTATCACCTATATGCATACATATACATGCACATGTACATGTAGATACACAATAAAAATCCCTACAAAATGTATACATGCATACAAAATAAGCACATATACACCCCAATACATGCACACATGCAAATGTGTGTATGGTGAATCACCCATTATTATCAGGAAAAAAAATTATCATATGATTGAGATCTTTAAGGTACGTTAGGAATTACTTAGTCCAATCGCCTAGTTTTATGTGTTAGGTCCAGAATGATTTTCCAAGTTACAGTAATCAGAAGTAAAAGACTGGTGAAATGGATCCTTATCCTTTGATTCCAGTTTCACTGCTCTTTCCACCATGCTGATTACCTCAGGATGATTTTGATCAGATTTATAACTACTGCTACTGAAACAATGACATAACATCCCTGGTGTAGATCAAGATGAAAATACATTTAGAAATCAGCCTTTGTTTTCAGAAGTGATGCTAAGATGCATAAAGAAGTTACACATGCAGCTTGATTTAACCTTGTAATAACCTTCTCACTGTATTATGGAATTAGTTTGAGTATTTATTTCTCATATCAGGCTGCCTCAGTAAATAAGAAGGTAGAAATTAGAGAGAATATTAAGGACTAAAGGGCAAAACCTAGATTTGGCAAATGAATCCAGTTAGGAATGATTCAAACTTGTTGTTT
>CM053626.1:267399643-267418505 GCA_028646595.1 Phalanger gymnotis
TAGAAGTCTGGCAAAATTCCAAAGAACATCATTTAAGTTGACATCTAGAAAAGGAAGTGTTGAATGAAAAAATAGACCATGTCTTCATGAAGACCATTTAAAACCCTGTTTCCATTTTTGACAGGGTTACTAAAGTGTGGATATTATAGATATGATTAATTTAGATTTTAGCAAAGATAGAGAAAATGGACTAATGGTAGCTACATGAATTAAGTAGATTTAGAATGGGATAATGGCAGGATTGAAAGAATAATCACAATGATTGAGAGTCATTGGGACAGAAGTTCTCCCTTATAATATCCCAAGGATTGGTCCTTAGCCCTGTGTTGTTTAATATATGAGTGACTTCAGCATAAATGGCATGATCATGAAATCTGCACGTGCCTCAAAGTTAGGATAACTTCAATATTTCTGATAATTTATTTACAACTGATGATTGGATTTATTTTTAATGGAATTATGGTCTACTGTCAATGGAATATAGGCAAAGCAATATGATAAAATTAAAATAATGTTAGATTTAGTCAAAGTGACTTAAGTTGAATATCTGTTTTGCCACTTAATATTCACGTAATCATGGTCAATTCACTTAGTTTTTATGGGCCTCAGATTTCTTATCTGTAATGAAGGGATTAGACTAGATGCTTTTTAAGATCTCTTTAAGTTGAAATCTATAATACTAATAATTCACAGATCTAAAGTCACATATAATTTTACTTACAAATGAAAAATACCTGTGAGTATGTGTGTATATGCCTAACATGTAACGACCTGTCTTAGGTGAGAAGAATGCAATTGGGTGTTGTGCTTTGAGATCACTTACTCCTTCAATACTTCATGTTATTTGTGGCTTCATCAAACACCTAACCATATCTTTGTAACCCTGGCAAATTCTTGTCCCTGGAGTCCTGTGAAGGAGGATAATGCTGAAACAAAGCATCATTGAGGAAAGAGTGAAAACAAACTAAAATCTTTTTGTTTCTGTTCATGAAGTGTTTTACTCACAAATCTGAAAGAAAAAAACTGTTGCAGATAACTCTTTCCTTTTTGCTTACATGTGTTAGGATTTTTCAATGACATTAATAGTTTGCAAAAGCCGAAATAAACTCAGCTCACTCCAATAGTAAAGCGAAATCCTTAGAATCAACTAAAGCAATGTATGAGTAAATCCACAGATATCAAGGCAGCAGAAGTTGATATCACCAGAGGATATATTCACTTGCACATAGGATGGGAAAAATATGCTAGCTCTGGCATTTTTTAACTTATTTTTTTCATTTTGTGTAAATGTTTTTAAATTTTGCTTTAACCTTCTATTTTCAACCACTTTTTTATTCTCAAAAGGGGGTTGCAAAATATAAATATATCTTTTCTTAACTAGGTAACAATTTCAGAAATGATAAATCCCCTAGGATTATTTACAGTGATTAATGATGTATTATTTTTTTAAATGATGCATTATTTAAACTATTTGCTTGATGTTTATAGTGAACTATATAATGGTAATGAATGCTAAAGAGAAAATAGGAAATGAACAGAAATAAGGAAATTAAATTCTCTAAGTGATGAACAAGATGTTTTATTGGAATTAAATTCTTATACAAGATCTTCCCCCATAATTCATCAAATTCAATTAATGCTTTATTTTAGAGCCAACATGACAGTAATGAACTATTCTAAAGGATTGTGCAATCATTTTGATTATTAACTAATGCACTTAGAGTGATTTGGTTAACTGGTATACTTTGAAGGATTCTTGCATTATTAATAAATGATAATCTAAATTCATTCTGCTCCTTCATTTTATCAATATTGTAGCTACAAGTTATTATGTAGTGGTAAAAATCAAGATAATAACAGAAAACCTATTATAGAACACTTAACTGAATTCGGAAAATAAAATCTTTTATTTCTTTTCCTTTTGCTTGTTAGAGATTTTACCAGAAAAAAAAAAAAGGTCTTAGGAAGCAATCATAATTCCTCGGGGCACATTCCAGAATTTGCTCATTTTTTTCCCCAAAAATGTCCTCACAAAACATATTTAACTATCACTGACAAAGATTAGAAACTAATTGCACTTATGAGCTTCAAATTAACTGTTAAGCCTTAGGCTAAGTATTATAGGCAAACTTGTTAACTTAATTTGGTCCAAAGATAATGAGAAAGTGGATAACTGTCCTCATCACTTTAGCAAAGCTAGACATTAACTTTTGAACACTTGGGCTCTGTGTATATACTCAGACAAAAATGCAGAATCTTTCCAATGGCAATTGTCAGGTGAAGTAATACTGTCCACCTTTGTAGCCAAAACTCTCTGGGACTAGATACTGTTATCTTTAAAATGAGATGGTGGAACTAGATGGCCTCCCATGTCTTCATGTATATGATAGCCTGGTATATACAGGAATTTATCAGTTATTTTACTATATAGAAAAGGAATTAACTGCCAAAAGTTCTGGATAGATTTCACATGGTTAGTTCAACAGAAGGATATATTAGACATTTTCTCTAGTCTGGTACAAACAATTTTGGTAAGATTTATTAAAGATCTTTGTAAAATCTGTAGTTAATAAGTTGCTTTAAGTTTAATAAATAGCTTTCCTATCTATGTGTCTACCCTATTTGTTTAGAGTGAGGGTAAGTTAGGCTGGTTAGAAAATTTAAAAAGAATTAGTTTCTTTGATAATCTAAAACAAAAATAAATGTTTATGAAAGGCGAAAATGCTATCACGAATTTTTGAAAATATGCTCACTGATAACACTGGTCCCTTAAATTTGAAGCATGGCCCTTGAGAAAATTAAGGTTTTTAGGAAAATTAAGGTTGTTTTATTATTTAATGTTATATTATTGAATTGTTAACATTAATGACTAATTTCCTTTACTCAAAACTTGTTCTCCAAATTATATGTGATTTCATCTGCAGTGAGATATAAGCAAATTAAAATTTAGTAGGAGAATGATAAAACCACCTATCTCTCAGTATTGGGGGTGGTGCAAATCACATATCTGTAAAGTGCTTAACAAAGTGTCTGGTACATGGTAGATACTATATAAATGTCAACTATTGTTTCCTTAATTAAATGTAATTACTTTACATTGGGTTTTTGAATAGGATTAATGTACAATACCAAATTGTTACATTTGGAAATGTATTCAAATGCATGGGTGTTATTTAACTGATAATCCCACCCCACACACAAAAAACCCCATAAAGTTGCATTATGATCCAGAATATTGTTTATGTTATTGTTAGACTTTTAAAATTTCTTATACTTTCATCATTGAATCAGAAATCCTGTTCAGTTATGAAATTCATTGATAAAGAATGTATTAAAAAGTGTTGTTTTTATTTGAGTATATTTTCCTAAAGGAATTTGTGAAGCTCTTTGGGACTTGCTACTTGTGCAAGATTGTAAGATCTTCACAACTCTGCTGACATCATATCGTGAAATTCTGAAAATGCTGTAGTTAGAGAAATTAAAACTATCTCCCAGCTGAAAACAGGAAGCTCATTCCTTATTAAAAGTACAGCTGAAAGATTTTATATATAAGGGAATTAGCTAGTTCACTTATAGTAAAGAGAAAGTGAGTTTTATTTGATTTGGCTATTGTCTCTGTTCATAAATAGTATGTATTAACGATACATATTTGAGTCAATTTAGATCTTAGATTTAAAGATTTCAATCTTTCCTTAGATCAATCAGAAACTTACAACAGTCAGCATCCTTCTAGGAATTTTGAGTCAAGGATTTGGTATTAACAGGATAATGGAAATATCCCAGTTGGTGTTAATTGTTGGAACATACATAATAAAGAGAAATAATAACTTAGTCCTAAGTTGTGATTACTGAAATATCTCTATTTAAGGTAAAATCTTTTGAGACTGTAATTTGATATTGTTATCTGAGTTTGATTTCAGATGAGAACATCTGAGATGTCATTAAGCCAATAGTCCACCATTTAAGAGAAATGCCAAGTGCTGCCTAAAGAGACTGCAGTCAAAAACCTGTTACAGGTGCACATTCATAAAAGCAAAAAGTTGTGGGACAACCTTACAAAGGTGAAGGTAGAATCCTCTTGACTCAGTTGCCCATTTTGCTGTTTTCCTTTTAGACAGGACATTTTCCCACATGGTTCTTAGCCTCACTCAATACCCTGTGAATATACTGGGACTTAACTATTGGCTGTAAACTATAACTCTTATCTGTAAGCAAATAAAACTAAAGGATTTTTCCTCTGTTAAAACTGTGTGCTTCCTTTTTCCTTTAGCAGAAAATTTCTATAATCAAAGCAAGTGAACAATAAAATGTTCGCAACACTGCATCTTTTACTTAATAGGTTAATATGAAAGATCATAATTGAAGGCATATAAAATTAAGTTTCTCATTCTTTCAGAGTTATATGGGGATAATATTCTCCTAAGGGGAGAATTAGACAAGGAATATGAGAAAAGTTGGCAGGTATTAGTAAATGTTTCCCAAGAGGTTTTCAAGTTTCCCAAGAAAGTGTTATAATGAAAGAGAAAAGTAAATTTTGAAAAAAGCTAAAAGAGCAAACTGCTTTTTTCTAAGAATTCAGTAAAATATTTTAATTGATATGTACAGGCTTTGAGTATGTAATAATAAGTTCTCAAAATTGGTTTAATGGTTTTATGTAATAAATTGTCATGTGAATGATGGGTTCCTAATTCGATGATTCTTCTTATAGCCCTATTTGGGGAAATGTAGTAAATTTTAATATATTAGCAAAAGCAAGTGGCTGGGAACCATATCTACTAGAAGAAGCTGCCTTGAGAACAAGACCTATTCCGGGACATTCAAGAGAAGATAATTCCAGAGATCGGACACTAAACAAGACATTTGAGACTCAAGATGCTGATTAAATGGACATTAAGAGTGAGATGTTAAGATGCAGAATAACTTGATGTTAAGTAATTGTCATTATTATATACCTTTTGGGGGGGGGGATGCTTATACCTGTTGAGTTTATGGAAATTTAATGGTTCTATCTCTGAAATATCCAATGCTGTCTCCTCCCTCCAGGTGGAGTTTGCTGCAAACACATTTGGTGTTGAATGTTCTCACTGCTGCTGGACTTAAATACTTCAATAGGCCGGAGGAGCAGTTCTCAAACTTTTTGGTCTTAAGACAACTTATATACTTAAAAATAATTGAGGATTCTCCATCAAGAATTGGTTTATACAGGTTACATCTATTGATATTTACCATATTAGAAATTAAAATATCTCAAGGTATTATTATTCTCATGAAAATAGTTTTGACTTTGAGTACACCCTGAAAACTTCTTTGGAAACAGCAGGGGTCCTCAGATCACGTTTTGAAGACCATTGGTGTAGACGAGTCAGACTTATACAGAAGATATGAACATAAAAGATGCTAGTTCTGGCCTAGGTCTGAAAATATTGATGTAACCTTGACCAAGGCCCTTAGTGTTTCTGGGAATCAGTTTTTTTTTTTTATTTTTAAAATGAAATGGTTAGACTGCCACTAAAATTCTATAATCCTATGTTCAGTTATATTATTTATTTTCGCAGTAACAAAAATGTAGGGAATCAAAAGTTTTACTTTATCATTTTAAATTTACTTCAGCAGATATACATAAAATTTAGTTGGTAGAATATAGAATAAGATATTTAGCACATGTGGGAGTTGTGCCAACTTAATCTTTCCCTTAGTTGTTTTTTTTTTTTTTTTTTTGGTTTGGGAGAGGTACTAAGGATTGGGGAGCATTTATTATGATTATTTAAATAAAAACTTTTAAGTCATTAACAATATGAAATCATCTTTACTGTGATTCTCTACAACCATTAGTTGCATTTATTTGAATAGAATGAAAATGGATCCTAGTCTGGTAGTTTACAAAAAGTGCAAAGCCATATTTTCTTTTTATATATGTGGGTGAAGGATCAATTCTACCTTGAAAACATGACCAAAGCAGGGGTGAAAGTTCAATGCAATAAAGGACTTGGTCCCTGTCTTTTCTGACCTCTGTTTTAGTCAAAGCTTTGTCATCAGATCACCTTGGAAAAAGAACAAGATAAAACAGAAGGAAACAACAAAGAAGGGCTTCTGTATGGAACATAAATATTAATTTAATTGTCTTATCTCTTTACTGTTTAGAAGGTTCAGTTTTCTTCAAACAATTTAGTTGTTTTCAGCTTGATGTGCTGATAATCAAATAAGGTTGACATTCACAAATATGAACACACACAAGCTTAGTGGATGACTGACAGTTCAAAAGAAATGATAATTCTTCACGGCTTGCAATATCATAGAGAAAAGGGTGACTTTCCTCGGTGAATTCCAAATATTATAAAAAATTTACTAATAGTTAAACTCAAGAGGATAAAAACTGTCTTTCATCAATGAAACTTCTTTTCTTTCATGCAAAAGCCTGATATTTTTAGAAGGGAGGAATAAAACCTTTTTTTAATATAACTTGGTGGCAAAGAAATGTCTTGATAAAATCTTTATAATATATTTTGAACAGTGTGGTGAAGGAGTGATGAATCATCCAACTCTGTACCTACCTCTATGTTAGCATAGTATGGTAAATTGAAAACTAAGGTATATGAACTTTCATTCTGCAGTAAGATAACACTGATTTAAATAATTGGTAGCTTTTCTGGGAAATAAAATGATACAAAACAGAATTCGGAACCAAAAAAAGGATCATCTATAAATGATATTAAATGATACTAGAGTCTTTAGGGTCCTTGTTCAGAGGCCAAGGGACTTTAGCAAAATAGTGATATAAAAGAAGGTTCTTCCAACCCCCTCACACAGTAGATATGGTGCTGAGCCAGGAGTCAGGAAGACCTGAGTTCAAAAATGGGCCCAAACACTTATTAGCTTTGTGACCCTAGGCAAGTCACTTAAACCTCTGTTTGCCTCAATTTTCTACAACTGTAAAATGGAAATGTAATAGCAACTACCTCTCAGAGTTGTGAGATATTTGCAAAGCATTTAGCACAGTGTGGCATATAGTAGGTACTATATTAATCAAGAAACATTTATTAAGTGCTAGGGACTCTGCTAAGTACTGGAGATACAGGTAGGTACAAAAGACAGTCCCTGTTCTCAAGGAGCTTGCAGTCTAATAGGGGAGACAACATGCAAACAAATACATACAAAGCAAGACAGACACATATGCATATGTGCGTATGTACATATATATGTATATGTGTATGTGTATATATATACATATATATATATTAAATAGGAAATAATAGAGAGAGCACACTAGAATTAAGAGGGATTGGGAAGGCTTCTTGAGGAAGATGGGATTCACCCTGGACAGGTTGCAGTGAGGTCAAAAAGAATAAAGATTGAGTAAAGGTCATTAGGTTTTACAAGTAATATATCATTCATAACTTTGGAGAGAGCAGTTTTGGCGGAATGATAAGGTTATAAGCTAAATTGTAAGGGAGGAGAGAAAGTGGAAACACCATCTGTAGATGGACTTTTTTTGAGGAGTTTAGCTACAAAGAGCAGAATAGATATAGGATGACAGCAGTGATGGAAGGATAAAATGAAGGTTTTGTTCAGATAGAGGTGACATAGGCATGTTTGTAGGCAGTAGGGAATGAATCAGTGGACAGGGAGAGACTGAAAACAAATAAAAAAGTGGAGATGACAGAGGGTGTAATCTATTAAAGGAGATGGAATAGAATGGGACTGATTGAACAAGTAGAAAGGTTAATCTTGTTAAGGAGCAAGGTCCCTTCATCATGTGAAATAGGGGGCAAGAAGAAGACAGCGGCAGAAGGCATTTCAATGATAGATAAGGAAAAGGAGAGTAGAGGGAGTTCATGGAAAAAGGCCTCATTTTTTCCTGCAAATTATGAGGCAAGGTTTTCAGCTGAGAAAGGAAGGATAAGGGGGAGTCATAGGAGGTTTTTGAAAGGATGAAAAGGTTTGGAAGAGCCACTCACTTTGGTTAATGGAATAATGAGTTGATAATAGCAGTAGAGTCAGACTGCCTACAGCAGTGAGGGCTCAGTTGAGGTTGTGTGACATAAAGTTGTAGTGAACCCAGTTAGAACAGTTGCATGATTTTCCTCATCTTTGTTCAGTATCACATAAATAAACGTTGGTTGTTGTTACTATTGTTTATTGTTAATTACTTCAGTTGATATGATCATAGAAAGCAAAATAAAAAAGTAACAGTGATAATGTGATATCAAAAATGTTTTAAAACCTTTCATCCTTCTACAACATATGGCCACCTTTCTCTGATGGAATTAATGGAATCATACATAGGTGAACAAAAGAATTAGGCACAACCTTGGGGACTTTCCATTACTGAGCCACAAGGCATTTAAGAAAGATAGTCAGTATGAACCATCAGTGGAAGGGGAATCTAGCCACTAACAATCAATCGCTCAGGGTGAGGGGGAGAGGTAGATTTCTCCCTACTTCTCCATGAACTATGTTATATTGAAATGAAGGGCAGGCATCGGAGCCCTTTTTAGAGGACATTCCTTCAAGAGATGGAGAGAAAGGGATTATATCTGCCCTCTCATCCTACCACAGAAAAGCACCCTGATTGAGTAGTTGAGTCAGTTTGAAAGAGTACCACTCAGGAATGCTTTGTGGATAAGATTCATGAGAAGGGAGGATTTCTCTCTCTTTCCTCCTGCATTGACCATAGCTTCTAGCAATCGAAGGATATTTACCATTGCATCTAGCAATTCACTGGGTCCAGTTGGTTTGAGGCCTAGTTGGGGAAGGAGATATACATACACTCCAGGAAAACACAGATACATAAAGACAGTCACTGAAGGAGGAAAAAGTTTTGAGAAATGGAACTCCTGCTAAATGAGAAGAGATAATAGTAATGGAGAGAAGCAGATTCTGGGAACAGAGTAATTTATAATAATAAATTATATAATTTGTGCAGCACAGCACAAATGTTTCCTCCAAGAGGAACCACATGAGGACTCAAAAATGAGCAGAAAGGGCCTCCAGAACCTGCAGTAGCAGGAGTTGTTCATGTTGCCTTTGCAATTTGTGTCCTATACATTAGCCTCATAGCCATATATGCTAAATTTGAGCTTATTCTTCATATGGACAATGTGTATATTTCTAGGAGAATGTGCTACAGGTATAATGCAGCAGGGTATATTAAAACTACTGTTTTTGTGATGTGGTCATAAGAAATGTATTTTTAAAAAGATGATTATACATATTGGCTGACGGTTAATTGACAATCATACAGAGGGGAATTTATGAACTTCTACTGTTGCAGAATTTACCTCATACGCTGACCCTGGAACCTGAGATCCTTGGTCCTATCAGAATTTAACATGGAAGCTTGTTAGTGAGAGGTGGAGATGTAGCCCAAAGTCAATATTAAACTGACATCCAATAGAAGCTGGATCTGCTTCACCAGTTACTTTGAAAGAGGTAAAAGAGGAAATATATAGGATTAAAGAGAAAGTTTAGGAATTAGACTGTGACAACTAGGTCATTGGCTCAGGCTACTCATGTCATAGAACCTATGATTCGTAAAGGGCCCAATTTTTACCTGAGCCTGATACCTTTTAAGGGAAGCAGGAGAAGACCTTGGCCTTTCTTATCAAAGGTGAAGTAGCTCATGAAATGCAGCAAAGGTTGAATAGTTTGCCTCTAGAAGTAATAGACATCTGTCACAGGTTACTACATCCTAAGGTACTACCTGAAATTTATATTTTCTCAGTCCCTACATTTTTCTCCATTACCTATGATTGCAGAATGGACATGACTTCATTAGCCCCATAGAAATGTAATTTCAGTTATTTCTCTTTGGATTCTCTTCTTGACAGTCACCATGGCAGTGGTCTCTGATTTCTCACTATACCATGCATACATACCTGCTATTCTCTTGTCATACTTGCCAAGTCCTACTGCTCTATAGTAAAAGATATGAGACAGCTGATGTTCATTTTGATATCTAGTCTCTGAAGAAGTCAAGATCAGTAAAAGCTGCACAATATCTGGGGACCACAAAGATACAGGGGAGAAAACGGGAAACTACATCTAAGGGAACAGATGGGACTAGATTCTAGAATATGCACCCAGTTAAACAGAGATAAGTAGGGTGCTCCAGAGACTGACAAATGAAAGCATAAAAACTCAAATGGAGTCCACTAGTCAGTATACCAACTGAGTTAGGAGTATGTGAGGTTCAATCAGTTAAGATGGAGAAGACAGGTTGCTATATAATACTGTAGACTTCCTCTGTAGCATCCTTTTCTCTTTGAGGCATACTACTCATGTCCTCTTAGGTTTATAGGAATTATTATTATAGGATTATAGGAAGGATTATTAATTTTAGGTCAATGAAATATACATATATATATGTGTATATATACACACACACATACATGCATACTTTGTGGTGAGTTAGCTTATTTGTGAAGAGGCAAGAATTAAAAACATCTGGATAAAATGAACAATTTTAACTGCTTATACTAGAAAAACAGCCTATATTTTAATATTAAGGAAGAAAGAGGAAAAATAAACTCAGAATCTGAAAAATGTTAAATAGTCTAGGAGCTAAAAATTGCATATTAAGGATATAGCGAACTCTATATGTCATTCAGCTTAATAGTTTTGATTGGCCTGACCAGTCGAGTCAACTCCCAAGCACAGCCTAATTGATTCATATACACAAGCAGCAAGAGCATTAAGACATCAGTTGGTCTCTGAAGATTTTATTACATGTACAGATAAACTAAAATATGAATCTTTGGGCATAGGTCTATATAATTTCCATGACTTTGCAACAATTGTCACCCACTAAGTATTAAGATTCTTTAAAAGTGGGAAATGGAATACAAATGTTATTTTAATATGAATTTTGAAAGTAATATAATGACAGAATCCTATCATGCTCATATATATATATATATGCATACATATATATATATATATGCAGGTAGATTTAAATATATTTCAAAATCAGTGATTTTGATGGAAAATGTCACCTTGCCACAGAAAATATGAATCCCCAGGGAGTTAGGCAGATATTGTACTTAATCCAAATTTATGTGAGACACAAAATAGGTGTCACATAACATAGGTGTTGATGAAACAGCTGGACTACATACAGATTCATCTGCATCATTTTGATTATTAAAGAATAGAATAGGATCACAGTTGACTGGATGGTGGTGGCATGTGTGGGGAGTGCTTGTGTATCAAGGAAGCACATAGAGGGAGTTCACAGAGGGTGTGTAAAGCCAGAGAACTCTCATGACTAAGACATACCAGTGACCAGAGTATACACATGGATTGGACAGTTAACTCCTCTGGTGTGTCAAATTTGTTAATATCCTCTGGTTATGGCATATACTTCTCTAACATCTGATGTTTTCTTTTTTGTGTTTTTTCCTCTCTACTGGATGCACTGTCTCTGTTGGGAATGCCATGTCTCCTCCTGACTATGTTTTCTTTTATCTGCTGTATTCTAGGCATTTTTTTTGTTTGTTTGTTTCTGGTTATTCTCCATAGGTTTTGGTCACAGAAGTTCTCTTGGTTATGCCTTCTAAGTTACAGCTCTCAAGGTATACTGGTTGGGCTTTGGACTATTATCTGACTAGAGTGCCTCCAGTCACTAGAAAAATCTCTCCCTCTCAAGAGCAGTATGATAACTCTTTTAGTCAACAGTCAATGTGATAAGCTAGCTACAGGTTAAATCTACCTAAGGCAGCCAAGCAGAAACCAGCCAATGTGTCCCATATGTTATGATTAATTAAGTCTAATAATTTTTGGCTGTATTTGGTGTTTAGTTAAATTCTATGTAACTATCTGACTTATGATTAGAGAATTTTTTTTTACAATTCCTATTCAATCCCTAATGAGGACCTTGAAGCCTTGTTTACATTTACAGTAGTCTACCTACTTATTTCTCTTCCCCAATTCAACAGGAGATACAGTAGAGACTATGGAACCCATCTTCTTTCTACATCCTTGATTGATTTGTAAATTAAATTTAGTAATAATAACACCTAAGTAAAGAAACAAGTCATTTGCTCTTCACCTTCCTTATCCATTCTTCTGCCTCTTAAATATGTATCTACCAGCAATAACACAAAGAATAGGAAGGTAACCAAGGAAAAGAATCAAGTCGTAAATATTCTCTATACTAATGCACAAAATGGCTAGTATCTCCCCTGTCTACAAGTGAATAACAACCAATCTTCCCTTTAATTAACTGTTTTCCTCCCAGAGCTGTAGGACATAGTCATTTCAAACTCACAGACTGGTCAATGAAGCGTAGAACCTCACATTGTTTCCCTTTTTAGTTTCTTTTCCTCTATTTTTAGTTGAGCGTATTAGTGAGTCAATGACTCCAAGGAATTGGACGAATGCTGACGGACTCCTGCTGTGGTCTGGGAATCATCATGCCATGTCAGGTCATGTCAAAGACCTCCTGTGCAGGAGGTGATAGCTTTAGCAGGATTACTGCTGGCTTCTCTCAACTACTTTTTCTGCTCTCTTTCCACATGGCTTCAATCTTGCTCTTCTAAGTCCAAATTCCCCTTTTGTAATAGCTGATTCACGTAGCTTCTCTGCTTCTTCCAACTCCTCCTGCATGATTCTCTCTCCAAACAACTGCTATTGCCTTCCAACTTCACATGAGCCACTGCTTTCTCTCAGCCCATGTGGCTGCTATCTCCTTACCTGTCTAAATACATTTGATGTGATACCTTGCTATCAAGGCAAGGTATCCAGGGAGCCTCAGCTTCCCAGAACTTTCTTCAATAAGCAGCATTTCTTTGTATGACTAGATTGTAGAACAGCCAAAGTGCCTACACATTATACTGCAATGGAAAAGCATGGGGAATTAGTGTCATGAAATCATAAAACCAGGATTGTTGTCTGAACTCTGTGACTAGCTATGTGACGTTGGGTAATACCTGTCGCCTCTCTTCAATTCAATATTTTCATCTTTTGAGTTAGTCAGTTGACCTAAAGAAAGTTTTAAGTTTACTTCCAGCTCTAAAATACTATGACACATGTAAGGTGTGTGTATACATATATACATTCAAACACACATGTATTATATATGTTATATACTAGATAGTATATCATATACATATGACATAATATATGATATAACACATGCGTTATATCATTTATATTATATCATATCATATATTATATCATATCATATCATATATGGATGTCTGTGTGTGTGTGTGTGTGTGTGTGTGTTATACTCCCCCCATGAGTCATAGAATTTTAAAACTAGAAGTAAACCTAAAGTTATTCTCTAGGTCAATTGACTAACTCAAAAGATGAGAAAATTGAACTGCAGAGACGTGAATATAACAGTGAATCATTCCTTGATGTCCCTGTCAGAGACAGAGAACTAATATGAAGGAAGGAAACATTTCAACCTTACCATCTCTATGTTTTGTTATTCTTTGCCTCATTGAAGGTCAAGGTCAGATGGCCTCCACATGTCCCTGCTTCCCTCAGGTAGAAGTGATTCTTTCCTCCTTGAATCTCTTAAGCCACTCTATTTGTCTCCCTTTTATGCAATTAATCAATGTATATATCTTGTGTGTATATCATTTGCATGTGGTCACCCCCTTTATGTCCAAAGCTCCATGAGAATGTAGGCCACGTTTCTGCTATTCTTTGTAAATCTGTAACAACAACATTTCTAGCAGCTACTGTGGCTGTGTGAGACCAACAACAAGAGTACACAGAAGGGCTACTAACACAGGTTCTTTGATCTGCTTTTCTAAGGAAAGTAACTTTAAGGAGTTAACAATCTCCATTTAATTAAACACACATATATCATTCACTTAGTTCAGGGGGAAAAGATCAGCCCACTGAACTTCAGGGCAAATACAAACAGAAATTACAAGCATACATTATAAACAGAGCAAACACAAACCAGTCTATCCATAGCAATACATAGTTACCAGAGAAGCACCAACATCTGCCTGGGTTATCAAAGAAGGGGGTGGGGAGTGCTATTTCAACGACTTGCCTGGAGTCTTGTCACCCTTTCAATGAGTGTGCCACCAAAAGTGAAACACTAACCTTCCAACACATATACTCTGTTCAGGGCCCTGGGGGCTTGAGGCTCATCATCCAGGGTGTGGGAAACCAAGGTGTGGGAAAGTACCACATCATATACAAATCAATGACTCGACTGCCCCAGTGCTGAGAAGCATTCCAAGACAAAAGATCCTACTTTACCTGCTCCTTTCAAACGCTAGACTCATTAAAGGCACTTAATAGCAAAAAATCCTGCCCTGATTACCATTCCAATCCCAAGTGCTTAGCACAATGCCTGGCAAGTAGCAAATACTTAATAAATGTTTTCTCATTGACTTATTGCTTAACAATTTCTAATTTTTATTATATTTATTAGCATATATATCCCATCCTTCTTTTAGACTGTCAAGTCTTTCATGGCAGGGAGAGCCTGCCATTTTTCATCTTCGTATGACCAACATGTAGGATAGTGTAGTGCCTTAAAAAATAATAGATATTTTATAAATGTTTGTTAAGTTGAATTGGTTAAACCCAGGGTGATAGTTTCCCCATTGTGTCAAAGTTTATATTGATATTCAAATATGCTTAATTCCTCTCCTCAGCTCCAGTCATATATCTCAAACTACTTATTAGTAAATGTGTCAAACTGGATGTCCTGTAAGCATCTTCAAATTGACCTCAACATAATCAAAATAGCTGATTATCTTTTCTCCAAATCCACCCTTCTTATGAACTTCTCTTTTCTGTCTAGGGCACCAACACCCTTCCAATTTAACCGAAGTAATGACCATGGCATCATATCCTTGACTGCTCACTCTCATTCATCTCACATCTAATCTGTTGCAAATTCTTGTTGTTTCTACTGTCACTCTATCTCTTATATATGTTCCCATTATTTCTACTCACATAGCTCCCAGCTTAGTTCAGACCCTAATTTCCTCTTGCATGGATTATTGCAAATTGGTCTCTTTGCCTCAGGCCTTGTCTTTCTCTAATCAATCCTCTGCACTACTGATTTTCCTAAAGGCTCTGACCTGGTCAGACTCTATTTAGCAAACTCAAAAGGCTTCCTATACCCTTTAGGATCAAATGTAAATTCTTCTTTTTTGCTGTTGAAAGCCTGTCACAAACTATTCTTAAAGTGCCTTCCTAATCTGATTAGGATTAGTAACCTATAGGTTACTGTCTTTCTTGCACTGTGTGGTCTAGTTACAACAAGCTTGCTATTCTTCACACATAACCTTTCATCTTTGCATCTCCACTTTAGCACTGGAAGCCCCACTACGCAGGCTTGAAATTCACTCCCTTCTCTTTTTTATCTCTTTGAATTCCTTGGTCCTTCAAAACTGCTGACATGACACATTTTACATAAAGACTTTCTCCATCTCCCAACTGTTAGTGCAACCCCTCAAATTACCTTGCATTTATTTATATTTTTACTATATGTATAAATACACAAAATACATATCACAAAGGAAATGTGACTATATGTAAATAATATATATATGTACTGTTATATATACCACGAGACTAGATATGTATATAAATATATATTCATTTTATATAGATGTTATCTATCTCATCTATCAACTATCAATCATATATCATAAGTTATCTTCCCTATCTATCTCTGATAGAATGTTAGTCCCTTGAGGAAGATTGTTCCTTTTTTTTTTTTTATTTTTGTATTCCCAACACCTCTTAGAATACCTGATAAATCGTAAATGCTTGTTGTTGTTGTTCAGTCATTTTCAGAAATAGACAACTCTTCATGACCCCATTTGGGTTTTCTTAGCAAAGATACTGCAGTAGTTTTCCATTTCCTTTTCCAGCTCATTTTACAAATGAGGAAACTGAGGCAAATAGGGTTAAGTGACTTGCCCAGGGTCACTCAGGTAGTATGTGTCTGAGGCTGGATTTGAACTTAGATCTTCTTGATTCCAGGCCCAGCACTCTATCCACTGTGCCACCTAGCTGCCCAATACTGCCTGTTGATTCACTTTTTAATCACTAAATAATGACTTGAATTCAACTTTATTAAATGAGTAAACTAATAATTTAACTTAAGTAACAGAATTATGACTAAACACCTTAATGTTTACACAGTTCTAGGCACAATGAACTCTCTGATAAAAAGACTGGGTTCTTATCCTCCAGGCATTTATGTTAAAGTTGAGAAAATACTGCATGTACATGAAAAGATAACACGTAGACATGTACAAATAGATAATACATAAACATTAAGAGAGTTCCATTCTCTAGGGAGAAAGGAGAAGAAAAGTAAAAGAATACTTCTTTTTATTTCATAAATATACTTGCTAATAAATTTTGTTTAATGTTTCACTTATTCTGGTTTTGTTCCTATAACAGAAAACACTGGGGAATTTTCATCAAGTATTAAGCTCTGACAGCTGGTATTTTTTAACAACTCATCTTCTATTCAAAGATTGCCTATTACAGAACCCAGTGTAGTTTTCAGTGATTTGAAGAGACTTTTTACTTTTCATCTTCTGATATTGACAATATGACAAGATTTTGATAAAGGTTTCACCTTACCCAAGGGGGAGAAAAGCTTACTCTGCCCTCCAGTTGTTGGGCTTCATGCATATAGTTAGCATTCCTTCAGGCATAAAGCATTCTGGTCCTGTGATTGGAGAAACACTAGTATTCTGCACAGAGAATGCTCTTGTGGGTAGGGATAATGGGTAAAGACACACAGACAGCTTTAGTAGCAGCCAAGCATGGCAAGCAACTTTCTCCCCTCTTGCGATTGTTAGATCCATGTAAAACAGTGGGGTTTATCAAATGTAAAAGCCACACTGGGGTTTTGTAGAGAACATTCTTTATTAATTGTAGAATTAAGACCAATGGATGCATCTATTAAAGTGGATTTCAAATGTCCTCTTTGAGGTAAATTAATGACTTTCCTCATGTTCTCACATAAAGAAGCATGACAATTTTAAGAACCTTACCTATGCTAGAAAGAGAGGCATAAAAGGTAGAATGCTGAGTTTGGAGTTAGGAGAACAAAGGTTCCAATATTGCTGATGACATTTATTAGCCAATTGGCCCTGGACAGTTCATTTAACACACACACACACACACACACACACACACACACACACACACACACACAGATGCACAAGGACTTTGTAGATAACTAGATAACTCTTGGAAGTTACTTGACATGTATATATATATTATATATATGTGTGTGTGCTGAGTTCACATGTAAGGAGTTTCCTATGCTAAGGAAATCTCAGATCTTTAACTTCTTCATATACTTATGAAAGGAAGAAGAAAACAGTAAGATTATTCCTTCATAATGTAGTTAGTTTCCATAGATCATTCTTGACTTTGAAATATACTCATCGGAATGCTTATTCTCTTGCTTATTAATAGGTTTGTTATAAGTTCCTTGAAAATTACTTCTAAGTATGGCGGAAGGTCATCTTTGAATTAGAGCTGAAAATTAGTTATCACAAGCCATGTGTGAAATATTTAGCACAATTTTTTTATTTCATACTAAAAAAAAGCTCAATAACAGCTCATATTTAAATTTGCATAATAGTACTAGTTGACATTAATCTATAGCTTTAATGCTTACAAAAGCCTTGATATATATTGTTTGAGCATTGTTCCTTCCAAAAAACCATATGGAGTAAGTCCTAAAGTTATTATATTCTCCATCAAACAGATGAGTATACCGAGGCCCAACGTACTAAAGTGATATACCTGGGTCATACAACTCATGAGTAGTTGTTGCAGGGTTCAAACTAATATCCTCTGACTCTCAGTAAAGTACTCAGCACCATGTTGACATGCTTTACATTATAACTGCGTGGTAAATTTTACATTATTTCTCATGGTTCTGCTTGCTATACTTTTTCTCATTAGCAGACATTTGAAAATTATGTCAACAGAGAGGATCTTGATCACTGTCTTTCCCCTTAACGGCCTAGAGTTTAACTGAATGCCTAGTGAGACCACTAGCAGAGGTAACCATTATTGTGCTCCTAATGATGAAAACTATAGAGAGACTTTTTTCTCCCCTTCCGTGGGGCAGCTAGGGAATAGAGTGCCAGCTCTGGAGTCAGGAAGACTCAAGTTTCCGAATTCAAATCTGGCCTCAGACACTTAGCATGTTGGCCTCAGTTTCCTTATATCTAAAATGAGCTGGAGAAGGAAATGACAAACTGCTCCAGTATCTTTGCCCAGAAAACCCCAAATGTCACAAAAAGTCAGACATGACTGAAAAACAACTGAATAACAACAATAATCCCCAACTGTGTTCCAATTGCTGGGTGTCATCAGCACCCATGTAGGCACAAGCAGAAATGACATCTAAAGAGTGGTAGATTATTTTACCAGTCATGCCTAATGGCATCAATTATCCTATACTCTACTCAGGTTAAAATGGTTCTTTTTCCTATTTCAGGGGCTCAGTTTGCCATAGCTACTTGTACGTTTATCAAACAAGTGTAAACTTGGATTTGGGTCTGTATGCACCCAAACCTTTCTTTTTTGTGAATATGAGCTTTTGTGCATTAACAATTCTGTTGGGGGGGGGCGGAGCCAAGTTGGCAGCTGGAAAGCAGTGACTGGCATGAGCTCCCAACCAAGTCCCTCCAAAAGCCTATAAAAAAATGGCTCTGAACCAATTCTAGAGCTGCAGAGCCCACAAAGTGGCAGAGGGAAGCAGGGCTCCAGCCGAGGACAGCCTGGATGGTCTCTGGGTCTGTCCCACACGCACGGAGCTCCTAGCTCCCAGCTGAGGGGAGCGGAGCTGAGCCAAGCAGAGCCCAGCGCACGGCATGGACCGCAGACTGACCAGACCAGG
>CM053626.1:267419005-267452767 GCA_028646595.1 Phalanger gymnotis
TAAAGCAAATGATATCATGTGATTTAATCAAGAAAACATGGCAATTCAGGAAATTTTTTTTTTTACTTTTTTTACTCACTGTAATGATCAAGTATTGTTTTTACAGGTAAGATGGAAACATGGCATTTGACATTAATTAAATCTACCAATCCAAAAATGCTCACAGGGATTTGTATGACACATGAAAAAGAAAGTGCATATGTAAAATTGACAAGCAAGTGCCAACATGACTATATATCTCTGACATTTTTATATTCTTAGTCAACTAAGCAAAAAGACTGCTTGCTATACATTCATCGCAGTAAAATACTGTCGGCAGTCTTATGATGAATGTATTAAAGAAAGAAAATATGGGATTCGGAATCAGAGGAACAAGATTTGAATCATGTATCTTTTTTCTTTCAAGATCCTGAGCCACTTCACCATCAAATCAAAAATTTCTTCACCAAAGAACTGAGGTTCCCTAATATAATAAATGGACTTGACTAGATAAATTCTAAAGTTCTTTCCAGATCTAAATCTGTGGAATCTATGAAACTAACAAAATACCCTGCTTAAATTCATATTCAAATTGCTGCGTAGCTAAGAAAGCTGACTACAGTGGCCATTTCTCCATCCAAGTAAGAAGATATTTAAATAAAGGAATGCAGTCTTATGGTGACAATTGAAGAAATAAATTTCTGGCACATTTTTGATTTTGCAAACATATGAAGCTATACTAAACTTGTTTTAGTATAATTTTTTTTTATAATTCTTTAGGCAAATGGATAAAAATTCTAATTCTTATTTTATGTAAAAACAAAGAAAAAATGAACAAAAAACACCATCCCAGTTAATAAATTGTGAATATTTTTCTACAGAAAAAAGAGTGAATTTCAGGAATGATCCTTAAAATAACAACATATGAAGGTAATCACAGATACTGGAGTCATAGATTTAGAACTCAAAGGTACTCTCGAAGCCATGCGACCAAATACATTTTGCAAATGAAGAAGCAGACTCTAAATGGTTCCATGACTAGACCAAGATCACATAGGAAGTAAGTGGCAGAGCTGTGGTTTGATACTAGATCTCCTCATTCAAGCACTATTTCCACTGTTACAATGTAACCAGATGTGATAAATAAGTCCTCAGGGTGCAATACATCTTGTTCTACTCCAGTTTAATTTGGGGTACAATTTGTCATGCATGCTATCTGCTCTACATATGCAAATTGATCAGCAAGCTCTATCATTTTTTTTTACTCAATTGAATGTCATACAGCAATGCAAAGACATTCTTCATCCATTTTATTTTTCCTGCGTGGATGGTCAGGCCAAATGATTTAAGTAGATTATAGATCTCTTTGATGAGCCTCTGTGAGAGCTCTACTACCACAACAGCCTTAAAAATCAGGGAAATCTGGAGGACTTTATCATCCACAGGGATTTCTTATACAACCTGGATCTGGGGTATTATCTCTTCCATCAAAGTGATGATCACCTTTTGTGAGCAGCTAGGTGGTAGGATAGATAGAGTGCTGGGCCTGAAGTTAGGAGATCCTCCATTCAAACCTACCAGGACACTTACTAACTGTGACTCTGAGCCAGTCATTTAATTGCACTCTGTCTCAGTTTCCTCAACTGTAAAATAAAGGTAATTGTAGCACCTACTTTCCAGGGTTGTGTGAGGATCAATGTATTGGTAATTAAGAAGGGCTTTTAACACTTAGTCAATCAAATGCCCTTGAAGAGCTTGGCCTTTGTTTCCTTGATTAAATTAGGAGTCCTTGATGACCTCTTTGTCTGAAGGGAAAGCCTAGTTTACATGGGTTTCAGTGACATATTTGTGACATCAGAAGTTTTTAGACTACTTGGGTTTAAGTCGCACTTTGTGATGCTTTAAGGTCATGTGGGTGAGTCACATGTGTGACTCACCTTTGACCCTGAACAAGATTATCTAAACCCAGAAGTTGGCATTCTCCCTTGCGGGCTCTGAGCCACAGGAGGAGTGTCATGTGACTCTGGGCCAGCCATTATTATGAGCTCCCCAGCTCCTGAACTCAGATGTTGATGGTTTTGTGGTAACTATGAATTGTACTTGGTCTGTTTATAATGTTTGCAGTTTGTATTTGCTCTGAAGTCCTGGGTGCTGGCTTTTTCCCCTGAACTAAGTGAATGATATTTGTACGTTGTTTTGAAATAAGATTGTTAACCTCCTAACACTACTTTCCTTAGTAAAGCAGATCAAAGATCTTGTGCTGGCAAAGTTCTTGTTGTCGGGCTTGTGTCAGTCTTTCACATCCACAACAGCTGCTAGCTGAATTGTTGAAACAATCAAATAATCAAATGCCTTTAGCACAGTGTCTTGCACATAAGTACTTAATAAATTTTTCTTGGTATTTATGATCAGAGAATTAATGAATAAGACTGTCACTTTAAAATACCATTGAATGATTTGCAGAAGAGCAGAATGAAATCTCCCATACACATTTTGTTAGAAAATATACCTTAAGATATAATTTTGCTCTATTTTACTTTTTATTTTAAAAAGGCAAGTACACTAGAGTCTTTATTCTCTAAATTCAGTCAGTTGTGTGAGGGTGAGGGTAAGGATGTGTGTGTGTGTGTGTGTGTGCGTGTGTGTTTCTGAGTGTGTGTGTGTGTACATACACGCACACTCACCCACATACACATACATCCATACACATACACACACACACAGAGTGATACAAGAGTACGTTATTGTACGGCACTTGTAAAATTTTGCTATTTCTCTTCTAATACTCTTATCTAGCATACCTTCATTGCATAAATGGATGGTTATAGATAGGAAAATAGATGTATTGGTAGGTACTTTTAAATGTTGTCCCAGTTGCATTTTAGAGGGGGTGTGTTGATAATATATATATATATTTTTTTCCTATTTTTTAAACCTTCTCCTCCTTGATATATTTTCTGAATTATTTCCTCAATACTCTAAAATTGTTACTGCCAGTATGGAGCTCTCCTTTATACACTTGTTCTAGTCAGGTTACTTTTCAGGCCTGTGTTCTATGGATTTCAGACTGAACTTATTGTTAATCCTGAAACCCAGAGAAAGTGTCCTCCTGGGTGTATGGTGTATAGGTGACCCTTTTGAGCTATAGAGGGAAATGAGGCACACAGATAGAGACAGTTAGTGACTAGTAAATACAGGCTCTGACTCTCAAAGCATTCTATCAACCTCTGTGTCTCATCTCATTGATCTAGCCAATGTTTGGCACATGTGTAAGGGATTCCAGCTCCCCTCAGTCTAACTGTGTATAACTGCACTTCCACTGAAATTATGAACCAACATAGGATAAAGCTATTATTGGATAGTCTCTCTTCGAGGATCTGGTAAGTGGGTAGAACTTAATTTTCACAAAAATGAGGACCTAGAAATTGCCAATGGAGTACATGTGCATTAAATATGTATATAGAGAATTTTCTTTCCTCTTTGTATGAGTGACTGTGATTTATTAACTAGTCAGTAAACCTTGTTTTTAAAATAAATTAGCTTACATTAAATAAGCTAACATTTCTGTACCTTGAACAACTAAAGAGACTACTTTGAAGTCTGTTACCTAACTGCCTCAACCCATTGCTGATAAGAAGAGCAGACTGAAGTTAGTAAAACTGACCCAAAACAGTTTATACCTAGCAATAGAAAAGAGTCAAATTTATTAGCTGCTCTTAGTGCCGAATAACTTTATACCTAATCTATTGCTTTTATCTCATTTTACTTAGGGTTAAATATTGGCATAATAATTATCATCATCATTTATTAGAAATTCTTTGGATGATTGAAGATAGACAATATTTGATAAATAATCTATCTTTATTTGGGCTTAAAGTGACACATAAAGCAGTTTGCAAACTTCAAAATGCTGTGTAAATGCTAGTTATTATTATCATCATCGTCTTTTCATTTATTTGAAAAACAGACACATTACTAAACTATAAGTGCATGTCTTTGTTTTCTTTATAAACAGAACATAAACAGAAAAGAAAAATAAATTGTTAGAGGATACAAATTATGGGCAGGCCCGTAAAGCGCATCAGATGCCCTTGCTAAGTCAGACTCGAAAGGTTTTCTCTGGGGAGTGAAACAATGGGGGAACTTCAGAAAATGACAATGGCAGATGGAAATAATTCAGTTCATAAAATGAGTGTAGTCAGGAGACAGAAGAAAGATGCATGATGACCCACTATCTTTGGGAAACAACGAGAAAACATAATAGATGAGTGTAGAGCAACAGATGAAATCAGATCCAGAAAAGAAATCTCTTGTGAGATTATAAGATGGAACAATTTCCACTCATCAAGGGATATTATATTCATGGAAACACAGTGTTGAAGTGGCAAGAAACTTACCTACTGGCTTTTGAACCACTCGTTTTGCTAAGTGAACATGAAATAGCTTAGAATTATTATTTTTGAGATTTTTTGGACAATTTGTACTTTTTATGTCTTGTTTTGTTTCCTGAATAACAGAATTCATTAAATAGTGGGTTTCTTAATGAATCATGAGATGAAAGGTAACATGTACATAGTATGAGTGATAAATGGAATGGCTTGGGACCAATCTCCCCCAAGTGTCTGTATGCTACTATCTTGAAGGCAGGAAATAGAAATTGAGGAAAGCAAATATGCTTTATTTTTCCTTAGAATTTTGCAAATCGAATGCTTGATAATGCAGTAGATAGAATGCTGGGGTATGTTCTGCATTATGTGAGTTCAAATCATGCCTCAGAAAACGGTGACATGAAATCTTTTAACGTCAGTTTCCTCATTTGGAAAAAAAAATGGCAAGCTGGACTTGATGTCCTCCAAGTTCCCTTCTACTTTTAAATCTCTAATCTTGCAGTCTTTACCACTTCATATGTGCCTGTTTCTTCATAGTTGGTCTCAATTATTGTTATTTTCATTTGAAAGAGAAATATTTTGAGAGAAATAGTTTCATGCCCAATCTAATAATAATCCTGATTTGTGATGAAATCTATTTGTGAGATTTGAAAAGAACCTAAGTAGCATCTAGTTCAATGTGCTTCCTTCCACAACCATCCAGGAAGTTCACTTGGCTTCCGTTGGAACACTTCCTTCAGTGGCTAGTTCACAACTTCATAAAACAGAGTTTTAGAATTTTTTTGCTAAATAATTTTTTTTATTAACTTAAAGATAGCCTGTCCCTCTTCCTCCTTTGAATTGCCCATCCACTCATCCTAGTTCTAACTTTTGCAAATTATATAGAATAACTCTGCTTCACGCAATATTCCTTTGAGAATTTAACAGCACCTATCACCTTCAGGACCTTTGAGGGACAGTTTCCTCACATCTAGTCTAACATAGAATTCACTATTGTTGTTTCTGTTATTGCTTTAAAGCAGACATATCACATACTGTTAGTTCATGGTGAACTTATTGGTTAAATCAAGATTAATAATATTAATAACACTTAGAATTTGTATAGTGCCAATTGTGGGACATTGTCCTAAATACTTTTCAAAAAGTTTCTCATTTGACCCTTACCACAACCTTGAGAGACAGGTTCTATTATTATCTCTATTTTACAGTGGGAGGAAGTGAGGCAAACAGAGGTGAAATGACTTGCCCCAAACCATACAACTAGGAAGTATCTGAGGCTGGACTTGAACCCAGGTCTTCCTGACTCCAGGTCCACTGCTCTATCCGCTACACCATGTAGAAGCCTATTTCTTTCTCACAAACCTTTTGCTAAGCCAAGCTTATACTATCCTTGATGCAGAGGTTCATTTGAATATGCATTTACTAAATGTTTATTATATGGAAAGTCTTGTGCTAGTTTCTGGTGATGCAAAGGAGAAAATGAACCAGACCACTCCTCATGAAGCTTGCATTCCACTGAAAAGACATGAAATATGAATAGATAAGTAAATGCAAAGCATATGCAAAGTAATACAGTGTGTCCCAAAGGGCTGTGAAATTTGAAACAATTATAGCTTTAGAAACCCTGTATAAAAGTAATTTCAAAAAAGAGACAGAACTAATTGGGGGAATGGAAAATGGCATTGATTGCATTGGAGCTGGGGCCTGAGCTATGAAGGGATTCTATGAGATAGCAATTTGAACAGAATTCATTTCAAACAATTTAAATTACTTATTTATTAAATTATTATTATTATTATTATTAAATATTTTTAACAGGCACAGAGATCAGGGCTAGATTACTGGGCAAAAGGAAAAGATGGCAGGCAAGCATGACTGGAACACAGAGCAAAAAGTGGGAAACAAACTGTCCTTTCCTGACTTGAGTATCTCTGATCAGTCTCCCTCCAGACACATCCTAGAATTCACCCCAGTCAAGTCAAAAGTGCCTCACAATGCTGTTGAGTCTATTGAGGTGATATTATACCTTCATTGTGGAATTCAATGTGTTAGCTAAAATATGAGCTTGGCTTCTTCTGCAAATGTGATAAGTATGATCAGTTAATGAATAATCAATTAGTAATCATTTATTAAATGCCCATTATGCACCAGGCATTATTCTAAGCATTGAGGATACAAAAAGAAGCAAAAGGTTGTTCCTGAATTTAAAGATATAACAATCTAATGGACTGACTTACATGGCTTCCTTTAAGTGATTGAAAACATTTTGAACTTAATAAAAAGCTACAGCCTGTCCCTAGAGATCTTCCCATTTCTGACATAAATCCATTCATAAATCCTTTTTGGATACAGTTGTTCAACCAGTTCCTTCCAAATCCACATAATTTACTAGGATCTAGATTACTATCTTTTGCCCACAAAGATACAAGAATATTCTTGAAGACTTCATAAAATATCTTGTTGCAATTAATATATACCATATCTATAATCCTCCTCTGTTGTATGATGGTGGTCCTGAGAATTAGCAAGTTTATGGAAAGAACACTAATTTTGAATCAAAATATATGAGTCGAAATCTAAGTTTTGACATCAGCTGCACAACTTTTGGTAACCCATTCATCTTTACTGAGTGTCATTTTCATTATCTGTAAAATGGGGGAAATATATGAAGAACATTCCTTATATCATGTTTGCAAAAAAAAAAAACTTTTGTAATTGCCCATCTATATCTATATCTATGTCTATGCTCTTAGTAACTACATCCAAGGAAGAAATTAGTTTGGTTAGTTAAGTGGCATGGCCAGTCACACAGTATCAGAACCAAAACTTGAACTCAAATCTCTTAACATACTCGGATCAAATGGAAAGCACATTGCATTTGGTATCAGAGGGCATGGATTAAAACCCACACCCTGATTCTTGCTGCCTATCTGACATTGGACAATTCATTTAACCTCCTTGCAGCTCAACGCCTTCATCTAAAGAATGCTTGAGGTACAGAAATGACCACTAAGTACCCTTCTAATTAAATATTTTGAACAAATCCTCTTCCAACTATATTACAATATCTCATTTTTATTCATGATGATGCTATAAGCCTAGTATGTTTTGATTTTCTTAAAGTATTTGAAAATTCTCTCATATTATTCAGCTTCCTTAGTCAACCCATGCTAGTTTCTAGTGCTTACTATTTTTGCTGCTAAATGCTTTAAAAATCTAGTAAAAGATAAAATTTTGCCAGTAATCATTATCAAGCTTTTTAATTTCTGTAACGTTTCACTTTGGCAATTGTGATAAAATTTTCCATTCCTGATATTATGGAACCTTCTAAGCCTCCAAAGAAATGTTAAATATCATTTCTGTTTAGACAAATCTAGTTATTTTATTGGATCCTTAATTATAGAGTAGCCTATTTTTCTCTTTTAATATTGATTGATTGATTTGAATTTTGTGGGAGAATTAATAACCAAACAAAATTTCAAAAGACCATATTAATATTCTTTTTGTTTTAGATGTAAAATTTACACAATCAAATGAGTTAGTTAAAACTCAAATTCCATACTTTTAAATAATCTTAAAATTATCAAAATGAATTCATATGTCATATTTGATTGCAACCAAAACTGGGTTTTACTATTCTTTTCTTGATTGCCTAGGATTCCTCAGAATTGTCCAGAGATGAAGATTAGCTCCCTCCATTGCATTAACATTTCCCCCTCAAGACTGATTGCAACATTATGCAAAGTAGACCTCAGTAGAAATTGTTTATAGGCAGTAGGAACACTAAATAACATGTCCCAAAATCTATCCAGATGGGCAAAACATCCTTTGAAATGCCAAACACATGCTTGTCAATGCCCTTTTAATACAAATTTAGAGATTTGATGAGCTATATTATAATTTAAATTATAGATGTTCAGGGGGTTCTTGATCTGCAATCCTAATTATAATGCAGTCAAATCTTGATTATCCATTATAAAAGGAGACAGAAATAACATGGATAATTGATATCCACAGATCATCTCAAACTTCTAATTAAACCAATGATTTTATATTCCTTTTCCTCAATTTTTTTCAAAAAATGATTTGGAATTCATCATAGTTTCCCTCTCTTGACCATTCTAGAATAGAAATGTTGACAAGCATGAAAATAAAACAAAAACATTACCAAGAATTGTTTAAAAGTTTTAATAACTGAAGTATTTGATGAGGAGTTCCTGAAGAAAATAAAGTACCTATTATTTACCTTAGATACCAAAAATAAATGGAAAAACTGAAAATACTGAAAGCTTTATTATTCCATTCTGAATTTCTTCATATCTATATTTATAAACACATATACAAATAAACAGAAACATATTTTGTATACATATATATTTTTAAATACTCAAATATAGCTTGGAGATGACCCCCCCCCCTCTCTTTCTCTCTGTTCTTTGTCTCTCTTTCTTTTGGAGGAACATGAGTAGAAAGTATTTCAGATATGAGTCAAAGCAATAAAAAGCAGAAGAAAAAGAATGAAGCAAGTGAGATCAAGAATGCAGAACTATCATTAAACTATGCATAATCTTTGCCCCTGTAATCCCTCTAATAGGCCTATACACCAAGAAGGTAAAGAAAAGAACAGGTGTATACAAAATTTTTCTGTAGCAGTGCTTTTTGTAATAGCAAGCAGCTGGAAACTAATGAAATGTCCATCAACTGGGAAATGATGAAAGAAATTATGGGATGTGAATGTAATAGGATATTATTGTATCACAAGTAATGCTGAAATGGATTACCTTTACCTTAAAGTTTTCATGGGCGACCCTATTTGGCAAGGATACTGGAGTAATTTGCCATTTCCTTCTCCAGGCCCATCTTACAGATGAGCAACTGAAGCAATATGGTGTTAAGTGACTTGCCTAGGGTCACACAGCTAGTAATATTTGAATTTGAACTCGTGAAGATTTCTTCCTGATTCTAAGCCCAGTATTCTATCTACTGTACCTTCTAGCTGCCACCGAAGTAAATCTGCATGATCTGATGCAGAATGAAATTAGCAGAACCTAGAGAACATTTTACGCAATAAGAAAAACAATGAATAAAAATACCTTTGAAGACTTGAGAACTCTAATCAATGCAATGATGGGCTATGATCCTATAAAACTAGTGATAAATTCACTGTTTGACAAGGAGATGATGTGGACAAGATGTAGAATAAGATACACACACACACACATATATGTAGTCATAAAAAGTCAATTTAAAAATTTGTTTTGCTTGCCTAGTTGTTAAAATAACTTTGTGTTTCTCTTTCTTTTTCCTTTAGGGGTGGGAAAGGGAAAAAGAAGAGGTATAGAAAAGGTAGCAAAGAAGACAGAAAGATAAAAAGTGTCATCAAGGCATCCTTTTTTTTAATTTAGAGAAGAAAACAAAAGGAATTTTAGAAAAAAAGCACAGACAAGCATGAAGGTTTTGAAAGCTATAGATTATACTTATATTTCCACATGTATTCTAACATACGTATGGAAATACTCATTTTTGGTATTTATTAAATTTAGGATACACATAATTTTTAAAAAGTCAAAAACAAAGAAATGTATGATGAAGAAAAAATATATATGTGCATGTGCGTGTGTGTGTGTGTGTGTATGTGTGTGTGTGTGTGTGTGTGTGTGTGTGTGTGTGTGTGTACCAAGGAGGTAGTCCAAGCTTAATACTATGTGATTACAGACAATTGTCTGAAAAAGGCCAGATTTGAAAACTCCTGGAAAGGTATTTGTTTTTATCCTCTGCTTCAAAGACGCAGCTATAACATATTGTCTTCTGATTCAACTATTCACTTTTCTTAATGCTACTAATCCTGCCAGGAAGCATTAACAAACATATGCTGACTCTATGACTACTCACTTACATAGAACATTATGTCACTATGCTCCCACTGATACCAATATATAGAAAGACATTCTATATGGGGTTTTGGATAAATCCATGACATCTGTGCCAACACATGGGAAGCTAACTAGTATATATGACAGCAATGATACCAAAACACGGGCAAGGAAAAATACATAGCAACTGTAATAATTTCAAGGCAACTCATTTCTTTATTTTTAAGTTGAATGTTTAAGTCTAAATGTTACTGAATTTTCAGAAGGAAAAAAAACTATTTGCAAAAAAATTAAGTTTGGTTTATAAAACCTTTGGGGAAGCACATTTCCAAGGGCCTATAGGGAGGTAGTATTCCTTGGGAAGTAGCTAAATCATGACAAACCTTATTGTCATATTTATCATCTGCTCTCTTGTTAATGATGCCCATTGCAAAGGATTGAGATAAAAATAAAATTATTCTTGAGCATGAAGAAATACTATTTTCTGATATTTTCATATTAATCTTATTGAGACTTTCAGATATTAAGCTTTGGCTCATGTGTGGCAACTACTATCTTCAGAACATGATCAAGTTATCCTTCTTGTCATCCTTCATCACAAGCAACAAGGGAAAGGTGTGAGTAATACAGCAAAGAACTAGGTGAGGTGTCTAGAGAGGGTTCTGTAGACAGCAAGAGAAGAGGGATCAGAATAAGGTAAAGCTGACACTGTAGGCCACAGAAGAGGTAAGGAAAGAGCAAACGTAGAGAACCAGAAGAGATCTAGGGGCAACAATGTAGTGGACAGACAAGGAAAGCTCAGATGTAAGAATACAGTGATAATGGAGGCATACAGGCCTCTTATTTAGGACAAATATCAGGGGACAGAGTAACTGTGTAACTACATAACTCACATTAATATATCACATTAAAGTTTATAAATATTTGGCCCACAATGTATCTGGGAAGATGTTAGTATAAAAATCATACCCATTTAAATGACAAGAAAACTAAACTTCATATAATTGATGCCACTGGCACAATATCACAAGTCATCAATACAGTCAACAGACTGTCACCAAGAGGTCATAGGAACATAAATTTGGAATTAAAAGAGGCCTCAAGGGCCATCTAGTCCAAGTCTCTCATTCTACAGACAAAGTAAATGATGTCAAGAAGGAATAATTAACTTGCATAAAGTCACAAGGGTGATGGATTTAAAAGTCAGGATTTGAATTCATCTTTTTTTGTTCCAGATTTAATAGTCCTTCCATTATAACCCATGGCTCACATCATATAGTCTGGTACAAACAAATTGAGTCAGCAATTAGTGAGAGAATGAGGGTAACATGGATCCAAGGAACAGACTCAAGAAAGAATGAAATTATTGTACAAACAATTGGTTTCTAAGGCAGAACTTCTCTATTTCCTGTCCAGGGCCAGAATTGACATTGAAATATGGGAAGACTTAATGCTTTTAGAGAGGATGCACAGTCAAGGAAGAATACATAGTCAGAAAAGAATACTGAATGAGAAAACATGTAGGTACTTAATGATACAAGTTTGCCCTTACAGGCAGAAGAACACTGAGTTTGGAGTCAGGAAGGGCTGAGTTCAAATCCAGCTTTAGGCAGTTACTAGCTCTGTGATCCTAAGAAAGTCACTTAATTTCTTCGTCTGTAAAAAAAATGGTTTGGACTTAAGGGCCTCTAAGGTCTAAATCAATGATTTTATTCCACAAGAAGGGGGTGGCGAAGCAGGAAAGTCATACTCTAGTTTGCTTTGGTTAAAAGTAGGTGATTTTACCTCACTTTCCCTCCATGTACAGGAGCACTGAATGAATCCTGAAGAAAGGACAAGCAAAATAGTCTCACTCCTTTGTAGTCCCCAAACACATTAATGAAGGGATTGAAAAAAAGGATTCATTAAGCATTCTCAGTGTGCCAAGCATCATGCTAAATGGTAGGGATACAAATACAAAAGCCTCTGCCCTCAAAGATTTTACATTCTTGCAGAGAAAAACACATAAAGAGGAGAAAAGGCCAGAAGACAATATTTTGATTTAAAAAATTACTGGCATATTGAGAGGAGCCATGTGGGAATAGATTGACACACTCTTTCCAGAATCAATGTCAAAGTTTGTTGGAGTATGTTCCCAGAACTGGCAGGGTCTATGCACAGTGCAGAAAGGCAGATTGTAAAGAAAGTACAGGGAGTAAAGTGAAGCCTCTTTGGAGGCAGTCTTGGGAATAGTGGGTGACAAAGAAAACTACTAAGTAGCCTAGCATGTCCCAAGTCAAGAGTTCTAGGCCCTGAAGGTTTAAGTATACCAAGTCATGGTTTCTGGCCTGGGCTGCATGGCACCTAATGAAGAGGCCCAAGAGTAAAATGAAGCAGCTAATTAATAGTAACCTGGACCACCAAAAGTCATCTTTTATCTGACCTATGATAGGCTGAACTGGTGGCACCACTATATAGCAAATTTGGTCAGTCACATGTCCTGTTTTTGCTTGCAATTGTGGTAAATCTCCCTTAACAATAAGATAAGCTCCTTAATCCTGGGACGTTTTTATTAGATAAGGTAAAAATTAATGATGTCTTCCTTGGCCCTGTTGCCTATAAAAGACACTTTTAGTTGGGAAATAGGCATTATTTACTGTTTGACTTTTCTTTATTACACAGAGTCTAGTTTCAGATAGCTTAAAAGCCACGGGCCATACGCATCAAGGGAACTGGTGGGCCTGCCCCTAATATTTATTTCTTCTTTGTCCTTAATTTATGACCCACTTTAAAAATTATTCTTTAACCAATTCATGGATTTATCAAGTATTGTAAACTCTGAATAAAAAAGAGCTCATTTCAATTTTAATGGACACATTAAAAAAAGAGCCTTAGAATAAAGAGCAAAACACTAGTGAAAACCATGAGACCTATCATCATTTCTCAGAGAGACATTTTTCTCCTTCTCTCAATGACACCTCATGATAGTTGCATACAAAAGCAGAATTAGATAGCTGGAAATTTTTTCTTTTTCTTTTCTTTCCTCCGTGACTGCCAGCTAAAACCTTGGAAAATAATTTGACAGATTCTGCTGAGATGTTTACTTAAAGCTTGCAATTTAACTTTAAAATGAAATCACCGAGTGGGATTCCACTTTGAATCAGACCTATAGCTCTAAATTGAGATACCTATGATTCATTTTGAATTTAAGGAGTTGCCAATAATGTGAGCATTAATGTATGGAATAATTTAAACATTTAATTAAGCAGCTTTCCATATTCTACAAATGGTAGCTTTGGGTTCCTACTAAGCCATTCCTTCTATTGTGCTATAGGTGAAAACCCCAGTGTTTTCTTTAATTTACGGGAAAAAGGATTCTTTTTAGAAGGATGAGGAACCCTTGGTGGCAAATATAATCAAGGAATGTTCTATGGCATTAGTCAGGATCAGTTGTTAGACCTCATTACCTCTTGCTTGCATAATTCTAGTGGCTTCCTAAGTGGCAACCCTTCCTCTTGTTTCTCTCCTCTACAGGCCAAACCAATCCTCCAAATAAACAGGTCAAATTAGGACATTTCTCTGCTCAAAAATCTTCTGACTACATCTTCATTGGTCTGACATCTAAAACCTTATATAATCTAGTCCCACCTACCTCTCCGGACTTATTTCATTTTACTCACCTTCATTGATTCTTCATGGCTTCCATAATGAGCTATTACCTTTTTTCTAAATTTGATTTGCCTTCCCTCAACTTTTTGTATTCTTGCAGTAAGATTTTTCTGCTTAGAAATAGTTTCCCAATGTCCATATGATGAACCCTGGTAGAATGCATCAGAATGCAGAATTTAGGTTAGGGGTTCTTTTGTTTTTGAGTGCCCAGTAAGAGGGAGCATGCTGTGAGTGAAAAGCAGCATGTTGTAGTGTATAAAAAGTTGACATTCTCAGGAATGGCTAGCTTCAGATTCTGCTTCTGGTGCATACTGAATGTGTGATCACATGTAAATCACTTAACCTCTTAATATCCCAGACTACAGGTATAAGATACAGCAGAGATGCAGTAAGTGAAAGGAGTTATCACACCTGGGGCTCTTTATACCAGTTAAATCATAATTCTGGTCTAACAGAAAAAAAAACCTTAGCACATTAAGGAGATTAACCCATCTAGTATCTTGAACATAGTATATGCTTAACAAATGTTTATTGAAATGAAATCTGTTTTTTACTTTAAGGCCAATTCTTGTTCATTTTGCTTTCTGTACTAGTCTCTTATCCTATTCTCACATTGTCATTACCCCAGTTTGGTCCCTCATCAACCCATCAGCTGGACTGTTGTAATGTCCCCTAACTGGTCATTGACTCTATTCAACCATTCAATCATTAATGAACATTTATAAAGTGCTTACTATGTTTTAGAAACTATGTTAGATTCTGCTACAGACAAAAGTAAATAGTACTTGATCTTAAAAATCTTATACTCTAGCCAGGGTAGACAATATGTATGTGTATGTATATATGTACATACTCATGGGTGTATGTGTATTATATATATATATATATTATATATATATATATACATATGTGTATATATATATGCAAGTGTGTACACACACAAATAAAACGCATATGGAATATGTATGTATATATATACATATATATGTATAGGTATATACATATATATACATACATATATATATATATAATAATATGTAAAGTTAATACAAGGAAGTTTGGGAAGAGAGGCATTAGTAATCAAAGTGGTGGGGCAGGAAAGGCTTCATGTACAAGGTTTGTTTTGAATTGACCCTTGAGGAAAACTAGGGATTCTAAGATACAGAGGTGAAGAAGGGGCACATTTTGGGCACATGCAATAACTAATATTGACAAAGGCATGGAAATGAACATTTGAGCTTTCAATCTAAAATAAAGACTACCAAAGTAGCAAAAACTAGGATCTTTAATGGAGGGAATACTCACATCCATGAGAGATCCTAGTTTTTGCTACTTTGGTAGCCTTCTTTATTTCAGGTTGACATATCAGGTGTCAGAAGTGGGATCAAAGTCAGATAGTACCTTCTGATGTCTGCTTTCTACATTCATTTTTTTTTTCTTTTACTGGTTTTAATAGTCTTTTAACTGGCTTTGATTGCCCTCAGGCATTTCATAGCTGTAGGAGGGGGCAAGGTCAGAAGCTGTATTCAACAGAACACTGTGTATAAGAAAAGGTGAGGAGGTGTGGTTGATTGGACATAGAAGGCATGATATAGAATACTACAAAAAAAAAATAGTGGAATGGAAGTTTGGAGCCAGGTTGTGAAGAGTTTTAAATAACAAACAGAAGAGCCCAGAGGTAAAAGGGAGCCATTACTGAATAAGAAGGTGATGCAGTCAGTCTTGTGCTTTAGGAAAAGCACTATGCCATCCACATGAAGAAAACATGGGAATAGGGAGAAAATTGAGAGAGGAAGAACAATTAGGATAATATAATAGACAAAACTAAGATGTCTAAACTAGGGTTCTGTTTATTTAAATAATGAATTAGTGACTTAAAGAGATGCCATGGAAGTAAAAAATGATAAAATATGGCAATGGATTGAATATGTAGGCTAAGACGGTGAGGAACAGAAATGACATTGAGTTTGTGAACCTGTACAACTGGAAGGATGGCAGTGCCCTTGGTGGGTGGCAGATGGGGATGGATGAAGTATGTTTTATACATGTTGAATTTGACATGTCTATGAGATATCTAATTTGAAATGCTCAGCAGGCATTTGGTGATTCAAGACAGGAGTCAGGAGAAACTAGAGCTGGTTATATAGCTCTAGTAGTCATTAACGAAGAGCTAAAACTTAAACCTATGGGAACTGATGAATTCATCAAGATAGAGCATGTGAAAAAGAAGAAAAGAAGGTCCCCAGATGGAATCTTGGTACACACAATTAGAAGATGGGATATAAACAACAAATCTGATTTCAAAAAATTGCCAAAAGAATTGTCAGGATCCCCTTGCCAAGACCACCCCTCTCTTTTTACTCCTCTTTTTACTATTAGGAGACACCCTGTTTTCCAGAGCTAAGGCCCAGCAAGCAAGCTGTGTCCTGAGCTTTGAATAACACCAATCCTTTGTGCTCACCCTCTGGATGATTTCAGCCACAGCAAAACCCCAGAATTGCTTTACACCAGCATCAGGTGGTCCCTGAGCTTGGACAAGCACCTGTAGAGCCCCACCTGTGGTACCCATGTTCCGGTCATGAAGTCTTGCTATGAATCAAACTTGTCTCATTGTTGCTATTATCCCTCCATTGTCAGGGCTACAGCTCACTGTGTGGCACCTGGCATAAATATTGAGATTTGTCCAAACTAAAGTGGGTTTCCTACTGGGGGCAGGGGGTGAGATCAGCACATATATGTCTAGTTTCCCTCCTCCAACAGAATAAAGAAAGCTTTTTGCTTATAATCACTATTAGCTCTTTGGTTTTATTTTATTTAATTTTTTAGAGTTAACTGTGGTTTTGTTAACATGTGGGAGCTCTGTCTTTTTTTGTTCATTTGTTTGTTTTTAGAGTTAACAGCAGTTGTAGAGCTTCTGTCACTCTTTTGTAATTTGGTCAGGATTGACCCAATCTTCCTAATATGTAAGTAGTGACTTAGCCAAATTTATTCAGCACAACATATAGCATTTAAATATTTCTCTTGTTTCAAAGTTTTAAAGCACTTTACAGACATTATCTTTATTGATCTCTACAACAATCCTGTGAAGGTTTTATTATTTTATTATCATTATTTTGGCATTATCACTAGTTTAATTTATTATCATGTTTATTACATTTGAGGAGATCAGAAGAACATGGAGGGTATGTGGCTTCCCTAGGGTCACACAACTGGTAAGGGCCCGAGGCGGGATTCAAACCTAAGGTTTACCTTACTCAAAGTCTACTACCACTCACTAAGTCAAACTCTCAATAAATGGATGGATGGATAAATGATTGAATAAATGCCACATTATTTTTCATTCCTTCGTATTGCCAGCCCAGTATCTCGTATGTAGCAGGTGCTTAATAAATGTTTAGTGAATTTAACTGAATTAGCAAAATTTATTATTTTATTTTAAAATCTCCCTCTAGAAGGTTTCAGATAATTAAGCTATATTTAGTAGGATACTCAGCATCCAAGGAAAGGATATTTCTGAACTGCAATGTAAATGCTCCCAAGGACACAACTGTGTTTTGCATCTCTCATAGGCTTGATAATGAAACAATTGGAGCACTTTGATGAAATTTATATCATCTTTAATGAGATTTACCTAGATTGCAAACTGTTGCAGCGGAGAGTGGGATATATTTATAACACATGTTTTAGAGGATACTGGGAAATGTCTAAGCTCTCAGATTCATACCCACTTCCTATTAAAGACAAAAGAAGCATCTTGAAAGCAGGGGGAAAGACATCTTATCTGGAAAGCCTAGATAGTTGTTTCAAATGCCATGAATGGCAAATTTTAGATTACCAATGACATTAACTAAAAAAGCAAACTGAATTCTGTTTGCAAGTGATAAAATTATTCCCCTAAGCTGATGAAATTATTATCTTGGTTCCTCTCTTCTTATTCATTTTGGTATGGTGTTGCTCTTCTGCCATGGCAGTGTAATCCCTAAATTAACTTCTGTAAACTCTAAGGAAAACAATATAAGGATTACTTTCCTATAGTAGAACAGAAAGAGGGCATTTCATGAATCCTATTAGTTTAAAGATGTAAAAGATAACATGGAGGCAGCACAAAATTGTGTATAGAAATTGTGCTGGGCTTATGATTTTTTTTAAAAAAGATCTAGATTCAAATTCTGCTTCTGATAGTTAATAGCTGTGTGACCATTGGCAAGGAACTTAATTATTAAGTATTTCATGAATTTAAGATTTTATTTCTAAATTCAGAGAGAGATCGTATTCTCTAAAGCTCCTTGACTAAAATTTTCTCATTAGACAGCACAAATTTCCTACAATGTTGAAAGTATAGCTCTAGGACATTAGAAGTCACTTATCCTAACCTCTTGATGTTACAAAAGGGGAAACTAAGGCTCAGAGAAATTCAGGAATTTGCCCAAAGTCGCAGTGGTATTCAATGGAAAAGTGAAAGACTAGAAAACAGTTTTGATTCATAAGTTCAAATCTAATCCATGCCCTACTGGGTATGGTACGGTTCCATGGTATGGTAGAAAGAACTCTAGACTAGGATTTAGGGGAACTAGCTTTGAGTTCCACCTCAGCAACTAAATATAAGCATGATCTTCAACATAACATTTCATCTCCATGGTCCTTAAAGGCATCCATGAACAGGAGGGAGTTTTGGTGGGAGTCATTCTTCTTGGTAGCTGAGGTAGTGCCTAATATGCATAGTGAAGAAATACCCAGACAAAGGGAAATTTAACTGAGGTCTCCTCTTCAGGATACTAGAGAGAGAAAGTGACTAAATTATTTCCAGAATGGTTGGACAAGTTCACAACTCCAAAAACAGTACATTGGTGAACCTCTTTTTATACAACCCTTCTACCATTTTCTGTTATGTTATTTTCCTTTTCTGTCATGTTAACCAATCTGATAGGTGTGAGGCAGTACATCAAAATTATTTGAATTTTCATTTTTCTAATCAATAGTGATTTAGAAGATTTTTTCATATGACTACTAATAGCCTTGATTTCTTGTGAAAACTGTCTGTTCATATCCTTTGACAACTTATCAATTGGGGAATAGCTCTTTTTATCAATTTGGTTCAGCTCACCATACATATTTGAGAAAAAAAGTCCTTTATCAGAAACTTGTCATTAAAAAAAAAAATTCTTCAGTTTCTTAGCAGGAAATTCTTGGCAAACAAACAGTGTGATTTTCTTTACGACTTTCCCTCTGCTCCCTGCCTCCACCCCAAAAGTGGACAACTTTCTGATATGGATCCTCTATTAACTCACCTACTCTGGTTCATGATAATTAGACACATAATCTGTCACCAGACCTATCTTGTATAGTTTTTCATCTTAGTAAGTCCTGTCCTTGGGTTCCCTTTGTATAGCCTTTGGAAATGCAGGATTATTTTTATGCCAAATTTAGGCATCCTTGTATGATTTACTGCCTCCGAAAAAGACAACAGGAAAAGATAAGTAAGATTCAACAGTATCCAGTGACTGCAAAGGGGAACAAAGATCTTTTCCCACATGGATAGAATTTCAGCAGGTTATCCTAAGAGAAGAGAAGCCAAAGATCTGTCCCTTCTGAACAAGAATTCAGAGGGTAGATGAAAGATTAGGGAAGTATCCATACAGTCAAGATAGCTGAATTAGGGAAATGTTGAGGGGGTAGAGTGTGTTCCAATTAGAATTTTGAAGGACACTCATAATTGAACTAAGAATTTGACATATGTCAATTATCCAAAAACAGACTCCAATTGGCCTCAGTTTTTCCTATGCTGAATGAAGGGATCAGATAAGATGATCTCTAATATCCACTGTATCTCTAAAACCACACTATTCTTTTATGTTTAAAAATAGATTAACAGACATCTTTATTGTCAAGATATCTGTGATTAACCCTAGATTAATTTTAGTTAACTGTCCCATATGTCCTGCCTCCAAATAAATAATGTCATTAATTTAAAAATTCCTCAAATCCTGAATTAAATGATCATAATTAAATACTAGTTAACACATAAGAGATTTTCATTTTTAAAATAGTTTTTTTTTATTTTATTTTGTGCTCAGTTACATGAAAAACAATTAACATTCATTTTAAAAAATTTTGCGTTCCAAATTTCTTCCCTCCCATACCCCCTCTTTGAGGTTAAGTGCTTTGATATAGATTATACAGGTATAGTAATTAAAAACATACTACCATATTAGCCATGTTGCAAAAGGCAACACAATAAAAAAAGAAAAAGAAAGTAAAAAACAGTGTGCTTCAATCTTTATTTAGACTCCATCAGTTCTTTCTCTGGAAGTGGATAGCTTTTTCCATCACAAGTCCTTTGGAATTGTCTTGTATCATTGTATTGCTGATAATATCTAGTTTATTCACAATTGATCATTGTACAGTATTGCCATTACTGAACACATGAGATTTAGACCTTTTCTCTGTGCTAATAGATGACAGGAAAATTAATTTTAATATTGTTAATATCAAATGGAATATTACTTTCTCTGTCAAAAGGCCATCCTGACAGGAAGACAAGCCCCTCCCCCCAGAGAATCCTTCAAATATCACTGAATTTTATTCTCAACTAGGTTGGAGTGGGATCCAAGCTGATAATCTAAGCTCTATTTATTCTGGAAACAAAAACTAACTGGAGCTAGCCATGGCTACCAAAAGTGATTCACTTCTCATTAAGGTTTGGGGCAAGTTGGTTCATAAAGGGTTAAAACAACCAGAATGATGTATTTTGGGGATTTTTTTGCTCAAATTGCCAAAGATTGCTGGAACCTCATTTCCAGGCCTCACTTCTGAGAAGACCCCCTTCTCTTTTTCCTTCTGAATGTATAAAAACTTTCCTGTAAGTTTTCTAGGTGGACATCCATGTACTCAGATACATAGGTTCCACAGGTTTGTGACCCTGTTTATCTTGATTAAAGATTCTTTTTTCTTTATTTTAAAGTTTATTTTGAGTTTGATTTATTTCAGAGCTTGGCATAGTTAATGTAATAGGTACATCCATAATTAAGGGCTTTATTTTCTTAACCTTTTGTAGCATACCCAGTACCCAATCCTAAGCAAACAACAAATACTGAGGCAGATTGGTGATGGTAAAAAATATTCTTGTGAAGTTCCTTCCCCAATGGCAGTTTCTAAACGTGCAAAGTATCCTTTAGGGGAGAAGTAGAAGTTGAAAACAATAGGTTTCTTCAAAGGTAATTTAAATGCTTTTCATGTGTTCTCAAAAATTTGTGAACAGATTTTCTTTTTTGCCATGAAATAATTTTGACTGTAGTAAGAAAGGTAGTACAGTACACTAGATAAGAGTGCTGGTGGCCTCAGAGTCCAGAAAACTTGGGTTCCATTCTTGTTTCTTGCATATATGTTACAATGGACAAGCCACTCAGTACTCCCCCCACAATCAATTGTCCAAGACTGTAATTAACAGAGAAATTGCTGATAAGCATGAGAGTTTCCAAGTAGTTGTTGTTGAATCATTTCCATCATGTGTGATTCTTCATGACCCTATTTGGGGTTTTCTTGGCAAAGGTACTAGTGGTTTGTCATTTCCTTCTCTACCTCATTTTACAGATGAGGAACAGAGGCAAACAGGGATAAGTGACTTGCCCAGAGTCACACAACTAATAAGTTTCTGGAGCCAAATTTGAACTCAGTAAGATGAGTCTTCTTGACTCCATGCCCAGCACTCTATCCACCTAGCTGCTCCTCTCTCTAACAGTGATAACAAATTTTGCTTCCCCCTCTGCCTTCCTAGCTACTCCCTGCCCAAAAAACAAAACAAAACCAACAGTGATGTGAATACTTTTGTAAAACAAAGAATCCAACTCTAGAATGAGTGACCATATAACAAATAATATAGTTTGTAAATTCAACTGTGGAGGAAGGCAATGGGAAGGGGAAAAACCTTAAAGAAAATCCCTCGTTTGTGTGCAGAAAATTGCCAGCTAGTAGAGAGGCCCAATACATCTTTGCTTTATATCTTTTTGTGAGAATGTGACTAAAATGTTTTCTAGCAACACTGTTCTATATTAAATTGCCATAGTTCTTTGTTTATTTCTGGGTGTGTATTGCCTGTCACTACAAAGCTTGAAGATAAAGCAATAGAACAGTCCACATTGCCATAGAGGACTATGAATTATCATTCCAACAAAAAGTTACAGAAGTGTTAAATGGTTCCATTGCTACTTACTGGGGAAAATCTCAGCCTCAGAAAGTTTCCCAGAGGGGAGGAAAGGGTACCTTGGTTTGTCTGGGAGCATGCATTCAATCCTCACTTGAATTGAACTGTGCGGGATTTAAACAACTGCAACTTTTCTTTATAATTGTATTTGCAAGGTGATTTACACGTATAGACAGCTTCAGTCTGGGCTCTTGGTTAGAATAAACAAAACCCATTTCTTATTAGAAAGATTAATTGTTAACAGCACAATCACGGAGAAGATATGAGTCAGAATATAGAATATAACACCATTACCTTAATACTTTGAAATGCATAGCTAGCTTGTCAGAGAAGGGGTCAGCAGAAGCCTTTCATGCATTATTAATTGGTATGTAAAGTAGCAAGGGAGACATTTTCTTTCCTTTTGATTATCTTTGGCCTTTTTAATGAAAAGAGCACAATCAGGATCATTACCTGCTAAATTAAGTTAAGAAAAATCCAAAGGAAAAAACCACAGTGGGCAAGTTAAGCAGTGCTATGACCCATCTTTTTAAAATGTCAGCTTTGTGCTGTACCTTACCTTGAAGCATGTTAATGGAGAGCAAAGATCAATTCTGGGCCCTACTCTTTTTTTTCCCTGTGCAATTTCCAGAATGCACTCTACCTGTGAAGTCTCTAATCTCTAGGGCATACACTTTGACCCCATGGATATATCTGGTGCCATAAATACAATCTGACAGCTAAAGAATCTCAGTTAAGAATAATTGTATTTTCCCTTTGTATTTAATTACTTACAGACTATCCTAGCTCGTACTGAGTGGCACCCTAATACCTCAGTGCGTTAGGAGAGATAAAAATACCCACAGTTGTAATATAAAACTTGTTTGAATAAATCCAGGTACTTACTCCATAGAGCTACTCAAAAGTAATGAGGGGAAGGGGTGAAGGGGAGAAAGAAAGGATAGAAAAAATAGGTAATAAGCCATTTTTGATAGAGCAATTTTACTTTTGAATGTTTCTTCTTATCTACTAAATGAAATCTGTGGTGATCACCAAATAAGTCATCAGTGAGATCCTATATAAAGGACTTTAGCAGGCTCTGAATATTATTCTTTTAATAGACACAGATTTTTAGAAGCTGTGACTTTGACCCATTGCTTCTCAAGCCCTTGATAAGAAGAGAATAGGATGGATGTTCACTGTAGAATCCTCATTCTACGCAAAATGATTTTAAAAAATGAGGTACAATATAAAGTTCATCAGATAAAAAACCCTTTCAAAGACAAACAGCCAAAAGGAAGATACATGTCAAATAAGCAGTGGATTCAACTATACTAGGCATTGTTTGATTAATGCACTCTGGCAGATTGAGAAAGAAATAAAAGAAAAAAAACCTCTCAAAGTCATAAAAATGCTATTTTCAGATTAGTGAATGGAAAAGAATTTTCATGTGTGTATTTTATGTATGTGTGTGTGCATATATATATACATACACACATATGTATATATATATATGTATATATATATATACATATATACATACACACATATATATATATAATTTTCTGAACTAGAAAGCCAAGCTGTATGGTTAAGGAATTGTTTTGTTATTCCCATAATCAACTCTGAGCAATTCTAGTCATTACTGATGTCCTAGGCCTCTGCAATTGCATATCTATAAACAGAAGAAGCTGATTCAACTTTTGCAAATGGGAAGAAGAAATTCTCATTTTGGCCTTCTGTCCAGAGAGTTTCGTGAGAAATCTTTGCTTATCCCAGTTAAATCTTGGGACAGAGAATCACACATTGAGCTGAATGGATACAAATCAAGGAAATGCTATTGCCTCCATGCTAACTTTTTTAGAACCTAATCTAAGCTGGCAAACCCTCTGATCATTCTAGATGCTCTGACCATATCGCATTTTGGCAGAGCTGTCTAGGTATCTTCTGGGAAAGCAACCTGTATACACTGGAAGCTTCATAGCACTAACTATGTGCCAGACAATGGTGTTAAGTACTTTAAAAACATCCCATTTCATCCTTATAACAGCCCTAGTAGCTAGGTACTATTATTATATCAATTTTACAGTTGAGGAATCTGAGGCAAGAAGCTGTTTAGTGACTTTCCCAAGGTTAGGCTCAAACCTAGATATTTTAGAGTGGCCCTGAATCAGTATAGCTAAGGATATTTGAAAAGCCTGTGTCATTCATGAGTTTGGTTTCTATAGGATATGTATAAAACCAGCTACAAAAAAAGAGAATCAGATTAGGTAGATACTCCTTAGAAATTAAGTTCACAGGCTCATAAATGTAGAGTTAAATGAGATCTTAGAGGACACACAGTCTAACTCTCTCTATTTACAGATGAGAAAACTAAAGCAGAGAGAGATTAAGTGACTTGTCCATGGTCATATAGCAAATGTCTGAGGTAGAATTTAAACCCAGGTCTCTGCTTGCTCCAAGTCTTGTGCTATATCCATTAAACTATGCTGGCTCTTATGATTATAAGAAATAATCTACATGCCACTTTATAATCACAGATGTTTGTAAAAAAAAGGAATATTTGCTTTTCTTGTTTCTCCCCTTCCCTCAATTAAAAAACAGTTAAAATTTTAGTAGCACTACTTGGGAAACGCAAATACAAAGGGGAAAAAAGGACAGTTTGTCAAATACATAACTGAGGCACATAAATAAATACAAAAACATGGCACAAGCAGGCAAAATATTACTCTGCAGAATTTCACAAACAACAGATATTAACTAAGTGGATCAAAATTCATGCTATTTCTTAACACCCACCACCTTCCCATTTTCTAGCTACTCTTGGACCCTTGGCCTATCTCAGTTCTAACTTCAGGTCATCATTTTCTTCCATAAATATTAAAGAATTTTAGTAATAACTTCTACCTAATTGCAATAAAAATCTGGCTTTTTGTGTAGTACTGAACAGGCTATTAACTAGCCTTTATTATCTGTGTGTGTTTAGGATTTTATGTTTGCCAGTTACATGTAAAAACAATTTTTAACATTTTTTTTAAAATTTTGAGTTCTAAATCTCCCTTATTCCTCTACAATCCCTCACCCCTATTGAGAAAGCAGGCAATTCGATATAGGTCGTACATGTGTAGTAATGCAAAACATTTCCATAATCGTGTTGTGAAGGAAAACACAGAACAATCAAAATAAAAACCTCAAGAAAAATAGACAAAGCAAAAAAAGTATGCTTCATTCTGTATTCAGACACCATCAGCTTTTCTCAGGGGATGGATAGTGTTTTTCACCATTAGTCCTTCAGAGTTGTCTTGGATCATTGTATTGCTGAGAAGAGCTAAGTCATTCATGGTTGATGATCTTACAATATGGTTGTTATTTTGTATACAGTACATTTCACTTTGCATCAGCTCATGTTAGTCTTTCCAAGTTTTTCTGAGAGCATCCTGCTAATCATTTCTTATAGCACAGTAGAATTCCATCATAATCACATAACACAATTTGTTTAGGCATTACCCAATTGATGGGCATCCCCTCAGTTTTCAATTCTTTGCCACCAGAAAAGAGCTGCTATGAATATTTTTGTAAATATAGGTACTTTTCTTTTTTTTTCTCCTAAATCTCTTTTGAGATATAATACCACTAGTAGTGGTATTGCTAGGTCAAAGGGTATACATGGTTTTATAGCCCTTTCAGCATAGTTACAAATTGCTCTAAAGAATAGTTGCATCAGTTCACAACTCCACCAACAGTGCATTAATGTCTCATTTTTCCCAATCCCCTCCAATATGAGTTAGTACTTCAGAATTTTAATTTGCATTTCTCCAATCAATATGGCTATCGATAGCTTGTATTACTGCATCTGAAAGCTGTTCATATCTTTTGATCACTTATCAATTGGGGAATGGCACATTTTTTTTTAATAAATTTGACTCAGTTTGTTTGAAAAATGTGTTTGAAAAATGAGCTTTTAATCAGACACTTGCTTCAAAACCTTTTTCAAGTTACTGTTGCTACCTGTATTTCCCTCAACGCTATCCCCTCCACCCTATTTGTTCTATTCCCTCTCTTTTCATCTTGTTCCTTTTCAAAAATCTTTTGCTTGTGACTACCCCTCCCCTAATCTACCCTTGCTTCTACCACCCCCTACTTTCTCTTGCCCTCTTCTCCTCCTACTTTCCTGTACAGTAAGATAGATTTCTATATCCAATTCAGTGAGCATATTATTCCCTGTTTGAGCCAATTCTGATGAGAGTGAGGTTCACTCACTACACCTCATCTCCCCCCTCTCCCCACCATGGTAAAAAAAATCTTTTTCTTGCCACTTTTATGTGAGATAATTTACCCCATTCTACCTCTCCCTTTCCCTTTCTCTTAGTACATTCATCTTTCACCCCTTAATTTTATTTTTTAGATATCATCTCTACATAATCAAATCATTCCTATGCCCTCTGTCAACTGCCATAATAATGAGAAAGTTCTTACAAGTTACAAGTATCATCTTCCTGCGTAGGAATGTAAAGAGTTTAACCTTATTATGTCCCTGAAGATTTCCCTTTCCTATTTATCTTTTTGTCCTTTTCTTAAGTCTTGTGTTTGAAAGTCAAATTTCCTATTCAGCTCTCATCTTTACATCAAGAATGGTTCAAAGAGCTCTATTTCATGGGATGTCCATTTTTCCACACAAATAATTTTATTCAGTTTTGCTGGGTAGGTGATTCTTGGTTGTAATCCTAGCTCTTTTATCCTCAGGAATATCATATTCCAAGGCCTCTGATCATTTAATGTAGAAGTGGTTAAAACTTGTGTTATCATGACTGTGGCTCCATGATACTTGAATTGTTTCTTGTGGTTGCTTGCAATATTTTCTCCTTGACCTGTGAGCTCTAGATTTTGGCTATAACATTCACAGGAGTTTTCATTTGGGGATCTCTTTCAGGAGAAGACGGATGGATTCTGGATTCTTTCAATTTCTATTTTACCTTCTCATTCTAGAATATCAGGGCAGTCTTCATTGATAATTTCTTGAATGATGATGTCTGGGCTCTTACTTTTTTTTTTATCGTGGCCTTCAGGTGGTCCAATAATTTTAAAATTATCTCTCCTTGATTTATTTTCTAGGTTGATTGTTTTTTTTCCAATGGCATATTTCACTTTGTCCCCTATATATTCATTCTTTTGGTTTTCTTTTATCTTATATTTGTTTCTCATAAAGCCATTATCTTCCTTCTAATTTTTATGGATTTTTTTTCAGTGAGCTTTTGGGCCTCCTTTTCCATTTAGCTGATTCTACTTTTTAATGAGCTCTTTTCTTCAGTGAATTTTTGTGCCTTTTTCCATTTGGTCAATTCTGCTTTATAAGGCATTCTTTTCCTCATTGGCTTTTTGTACCTCATTTGCCATTTGGCCTAGTCTGGTTTCCTTAAGGTGTTACTTTCTTCAGTATTTTTTGTGTCTCCTTTACCACACTGTTGACTCTTTTTTCATGATTTTCTTGTTTCACTCTCATTTCTCTTCCCAATTTTCCCTCTACCTCTCTTACTTGATTTTCAAAATCCTTTTTGAGGTATTCCATGGCCTGAAACCAATGCATATTCTTCTTGGAAGCTTTCAATGTAGGAGCTTTGACTTTGTTATCTTCCTCTGAGTATATGTTTGGATCTTCCTTGTCACCATAGTAACTTTCTATGGTCAGAATTTTTTCTGTTGTTTGTTCATTTTCCCCAGCCAATTTCCTGACTTTTAACTCTTTGTTAAAATAGAGCTATGTTTCTAGGGTGGAGGGTGCACTGTCCCAATCTTTAGGGATTTTGTGAACCTGTTTTCAGGGATACTTCCAAGGACCTGTAAGTTTTCAATTCTTCCAAGGTGGTATGATCAGAGGAGACGTGTTTGCTACTCTCCTGGCCTGTGCTCTGTTCTGTGAGTGATGACAACAACTCTTTTTCTGTCCTAGAACTGTGAGAAGGGTCCCTCCTCCACTGTTGCCACAAGCTCTGCTATGCTAATGTGCCTCCTTGCCCTGGGACTGCCACCCAGGACTGAGACCTGGATCAAAGTATGGGCAAAGCAACAAAGCCTTCCCTAGGGCTAGCAAAGAGATCCCTGTAATCTCCTTCTGACCAGGTGTTTGACCCCCTTACTGTGTATGGGCTGAGAGCTCCAGAAGTAGCTGGTTCTGCTGCTGCTTATTCAGTGGTTCCCAAGGCCTCCTCCTGGTTTGCAGAGGTTGGGGCTGCACTGGACAGCATTGCACTCTCACTCAGGTGTGAGAGACCTTTCCTTCTAAGTTGTCTGGGGGTGGGGAATTGACTCCATCTTTTTGTGGGTTCTATTGCTCTAGAATTTGTTTAGAGTCATTCTTTAAAGATATTTGGAGGGCTTTGGGGGAGGGCTTAGGTGAGTCCCTGCATCTACTCCACCATCTTGGCTCTGCCCCTTAATATTTTTTCAGTCCAACTTGAGGACATGCTGAATAGTTATTGGGGTCATTTTTGAGATCTATGCACATAGTGTGTAGGCAAGTTAATGAAGGAATAAATTAATGAATACATGTGAAAGTGATTTTCTCTGCTTTATTTATTATAAAATAAATGTAGCCATTTTGGCCATCACTTATCTGCATTACATTATTTTATCAAAAAAATGGCAAAGAGATTGACTCTTTGTAAGGCATTTTAGGTGGTACTTTAAAAGATAAATCTTACATTGCACTAGTTCCAAATCTTTTCTTAAATATTTCTTTTTTTAGCATTAAAAAGAAATGCTCACAAACACCTGCATGATGGTAGTTGAATTATTAGTGTCTGATGACTGAGAAAATACATGAGTCCAAAATGTTACGTTGGATTAAGTAGCCTTTCAAATAAATTTGTATTTTTACTGATCTGCTAGGTGATACAGTAGATGGAGCACTGAGTCTGGAATCTGGAAGATCTGAATTCAAATCCTGCCTCATATATTTAGTAGCTGTGTAACCTTGGGAAAGTAATTTAACTTCTCTTTCCTTCATTTTCCACATCTATAAAATGAGGAAAATAATAGCATCTACCCTGCAGGGTTGTTATGAGGATCAAAAGAGATAATATATGTAAAGTCCTTAGCACAATGCCTGGCACATAGTAAGTATAAGAGAAATACTTATTCTCTTACCTCTTTCCTATCGATTATCCAAGAAATTTTTATTAAGGACCTTCCTCCTATATATTAAACCTTGTAGTATGCATTGGAGAAAAAATAAAGCAAATCACTTGTCGACTTCAAAGAGCTTACATTCTCATTCTTTCGGGAGCCAAGAGTAAATTATAAATCCTACAAAAATGAGCAATTCTTAAACTGTGTGTGTGTGTGTGTGTCTGTGTGTGTGTGTCTGTGTGTGTGTGTGTGTGTGTGTGTGTGTACACAGATGTTTTCAAGCAGTTTCTCATGGATTACCCACTGGCTCAAAAAGTCTTTGTCCCAGAAATCAAACATCCTTTAGAGGCAATGGCTTTTGAACTATTTGGCATAAATGTCGCATGAACAACTTTTTTTAATATATAGGTAGGACATTAATGACACATCACTATTGTGGTGGTGACAAATTTGCACAGTTCACTTTCATTCTTTTGCATAGTTTCTTTTTCCAAGCTCAGTGTCTAGCATATAACTGGTACTTAAAAATAATTATTTATTTAGCACTGCACTAATCCTCTAACCCCCACCTCTCTCTTTTCATCTAGTGGAGGCTTCAAACCTAACCTAACTTTTCATTTTGCATCGGCCTACAACACCCTAAAGAAATTTAACAGGCAAACAACCCATGCTGCATTCCTCAAATAATGCTTTCATTGCATTATTTTTAACATGTCCAAACTAATCTCTTTCATATAAAGGGTTAAGATGTGGTTTCTTTCATTTTTTAAAATTCTTCCTCCCTTCCTACCTATTATCATTTAAAGACATTTAAAATCACACTTAAGAAGTTTTTTCAGGGCAGAAACAAATTGCTGAGGAAATCACTTCCATCCATTAAATAAAACAAAAACTTCTAAACCTTCAATGGCATAATTAACTATCTCTGATTTTACTTCATTAAAATAATGCAGGATACATAATTGCTGAAAGCCTAGAAAACAAATTGAGTTTTGGGTTTGGTTCTGTCCTGTTCAAAACTTTAATAAATTGCAAAATGGATTATTTGATCTTTGATTAGAACAGAAATTCAAATACCTTGCCTTACTATAGAAGGAAAATTGGGCTTTAATAGCGTTTGGTCAGTTAATATTTTTCAGCTTTGAATTTGTTCTTCATGATGCTTTTGATAACCCTTTTCCAAAACTTACTCAGGTACCTTTTAACTTCCTGTAAGTAGCTTAACACATCTCACTGACTAATGGCAGTGGCTCTGAATGCTACTCAGTCACACTCCAAAATGTTGTCCCTGACACAAGGGTTTGCATCTTTTATTTATGCATTATGAATATGGCTTTTATTTTTAGAAATTCAAAAGAATATGTCATTGTGTCCTGTATATTATTCACATTTGGAAAGGAAAATCTTTCCTATGTTACATCTTCACAAAGATTGATTCTTTTTACTGAAAATCTGTTGTTTTGCCAAAGATTTTTTCCCCCACAGGTCCATTAAATAGTCCATTAAATGGCAATAATTCATATGCATTTCAGCTAGGAATTAAATCTGCCAGATGGTTTATGGCACAGTTGACTTCAGCCATTTAGAATGTTATTCATAAACATTTGTCATCCTAAATCTTGTCATGAATCTCTTTCATGCAAGTCTTATTGTTTTCAAGGAATCTGTTATTTACGTGGTCCTAATTCTATTCCAGATATTCCATCCTTCCATAATCTCACCATTAGCATTCCCTAAATATCTTTACAGGACAAAGTCAAAGGTTATTATAAAAATAATACTACACAACCCTTAAGCTAATTTTGCTTCACATTTAGTAAAATAATTAACCATAGCTTAAAGAAAACAGAGATTAAAGTGGTCTGAACTTGGTTTTCCTAAAGTATAATTCTAGACTTTGATAAAAAGAGAGGTGGATAACTAATATTAACCCCTTTAGGAGAAGATGCCATTAAGTCAGAGGCATTTCTTTACATGTGAAGCATCTAATGATAATATCCTTGGTACCAGTTAATTATAATCATAGAGCTTGATTTTGCACTGAGGTAGGTAAACAGGCAGAACCTCATTACCTAAATTCTGATTCTGTGCTGACATATACACTAAGTATTATAAATTAGGAGCCTGTGTTTTAGAGATGCTGATGGCATCCCTACTGGAAAATGATATTTGTTCAAGTAAGAAACAAGCCATATTAATTTACAATGCGAGAGAGGTGGAGCCTAGATAGAGGAGTAAAGTCAGGTAATCACCTGAGCTCTCCAAATTCCCATCAAAACAACTTTAAATATTGCCTCAGAATGAATTCTGGAGTGGCAGAGCCAACAAAAGGACAGAGTGAAAGAGAGGACAGAAAGAGAGAGAAAGAGAGAAAGAGAGAGAGAAAGAACAGGATATAGGGAAGTATACAGTTAGTAATCATAACTGTGAAAAAATCATATCAAGATTCTCTGATAAAGGCCTCATTTCTCAAATATATAGAGAACTGAGTCAAATTTATAAGACTACAAGTTATTCTTCAAGTGATAAAAGGTCAAAGGATGTAAACAGGCAATTTTCAGAAGAAGAAATCAAAGTTATCTATAATCAAATGAAAAAATGCTCTAGATCATTGTCAATTGGATAAATGATAATTAAAACAACTCTGAGGTGATTAGCTAACATGAAAGAAAAGGAAAATGATAAATGTTGGAAGGGATGTGGGAAAATTGAGGTACTAAAGCATTATTGATGGGGCTGTGAACTGATCCAACCATTCTGGTGAGCAGTGTGGAACTATACCCAAAAAGCTATAAAACTGTACATACTCTTTGACTCAGCAACACCATTACCAGATCTATAGCCCAAATAAATAAAAACAAACACAAACACACACATGAAAAAGAAAATGACCTATATATAGCAGCTTTTTTATGGTAGCAAGAACTGGAAATTGAGGTTATATCCATCAACTGGGGAACGACTCAATAATTTGTGATACATAACTATATGGAATGCTACTGTGCTATACAAAATGATGAGCTTGATGCTTTCAGAAAAACCTGGAAAGGTTTACATGGACTGATGCAAAATGAAGTGAGCAGATTGAGGAAATCACTGTACACAGTAATAGCAAAATAGATCAATTGTGAATGACTTAGCTATTTTCAGCAATGATTCAAGACAATTTAAAAGGATTTATGATGAAAAACTCCTGTTCGCATCCAGAGAAAGAGAATGATGGAGTCTAAATGAAGATTGAAACATATTTTATTTTATTTTTAATTTTTTTATTGATCAGACACAAATACAGAATAGAGAAAAGAAATAAAAATATATCATAAATTTAAATATTGAAATTTGAAAACAAAGTAAGAAAGAAAAAAACCATGTCATGTGCATAGCAGAACATGAGAGGATTCAAAATATGTAACAATAAATTTTCATTTCAAGAAAGCCTGTATGATAAATAATACACCTTGTGTTGAGAATTATTCATCTTTGCTTTCCTGTGTTTTCTGTGTTTCTCTGCTGTGCAATTTTTAACTTCGTTCTTTTTTCCCCTCCCCCCACCAATCCAAAACGTTTTCTTTTCTTCTTTTCTTGCCTGTGTTTTCTTTTACAACATGATTAATATGTAAATATGTTTTCTATGACTGCACCTGTATAGCCTATACATGGGAGGGGCTAGGAAGAGGGAGAGAATTTGGAGTTCAGAATTTTTTTTAAAGTTTCAATTATTTTGATACATAATTAGAAAAATAAAATATTAATTTACAGTTTAAGTCTATAGGCTCATTGAACTTCAGCATGATTCTCTTCTTAATTCTAGGTACATAGAAATGTCATTTGTCAACATGACTTTTTTTAAATGTAATGTAACTTAAATCAACAAATGCTTATTAAGCACTTACAATGGGATAGACGGTATGGAAGACACTAAATAATGAAATAAAAAATGAAGCAACCTCTGTTCTTAAAGAGTTTACATTTAGAGGGTGGGAATTAGCATGTACACAAATAAATATTAAGTATATACAAAGCGATAAAGAGTAATTTCAACATACAGAGAGTTCAAGTAATGAGAAAGATCAACAAAGATCTTCTGTAGAAGGTGTCTATCACTTTTACTCTGCTTTCATGGAAGTTAGATATTTTATGAGATGGATATTTATGGGGCTGTAGTAACAATTTAGATTTGAAGATCTTTCCCACCTATTATTGGGCCATGTGACCTGCTTATGTCACAGGAAGCCTAAGACATACATGGAAGGAGGAGCTTCCTGACAAAAAAAAAAGGAAGTTATGTCACAACAAATGCAGAGAGAGAGAGCAGTTACAGCTGCTAATGGCTGCTAATGGCCACCATTGTGATAGTTAGAACTGAACAGGCTGACTTAGCTGTACTGTGAGTTTGTTTCCGGGAAGACCCCAGCAGGGGGTTCGAGAGGTTTGGGGATGGAAAGGCTCCATATTGTGATGTAGTTTTGGGCTCCTTGCTGTTATGAAGTGAGTTAACTAGCTGTGGGAGTTGAACATTTGGTTATGGGATATGGTTCTCTGGTGTCTGAATAAATGTTATACTACTTTC
>CM053626.1:267453267-267469548 GCA_028646595.1 Phalanger gymnotis
TGTCTCCCACGTGGGTTTTCCGGCCAGCCGCTTCTGCTTTGGTCCAGTCTGGGGCAGCTCCGCAGGCTGAGCGCTCTCCTAGCCTACAGATTCGTTCCTTCAGCCTTTCAGATTCTCTCGGCTGGGAAATTTGCCCCACTCAGACTGCTCGCAATTTCTAACTCTCTCAAATCTGCTCAGATTCACTTTTTTATAGGAATCCAACAGAACTTGTGAGAGAGCTCCGGCAAGACGCTGTTTTCATGCAGCCATCTTGGCTCCTCCCCTAGTCCAATAATTCTTAAATTGTCTCCTGGATCTATTTTCCAGGTCAGTTGTTTTGCCAATGAGGTATTTCACATTCTCTTTTATTTTTTTTTCTTTCTTTGTATTTTGTTTCATTATTTCTTGATGTCTCATGGAGTGATTGGCTTCCACTTTGCCCAATTCTAATTTTTAAGGAATTATTTTCTTTAGCGAGGTTTTGTAACTTCTTTTCCATTTAGTCAATTCTGCTTTTTAAGTTCTCCCTTCAGTGAGTTTTTGTATAAATTTTTTGATCTGGCCATTTCTGCTTTTTAAGGCATTGTTCTCCTCATTGGCTTTTGCTGATTCTTTTACCATTTAGCCTATTCTGTTTTTTTTTTTTTCATGGTGTTATTTTCTTCAGTATTTTTTTTCTGCCTCCTTTACCAAGCTGTTAACTGTTTTTTTTTTTTCATAACTGTCTTGCATCACTCTCATTTCTTTTCCCATTTTTTCTCCTACTTCTCTTATTTTCTTTTTTAAAATCCTTTTTGAGCTCTTTCAGGAGTTTGGTTTTTTTGTTTGTTTGGGTTTTGTTTTGTTTTTTGGTCTGACATCAAGTCACATTTTTGTTTTCTTTTGATGCTTCCCATGTAGCTATTTTCATATTGCTGTCCTCTTTTGAGTTTGTGTTTTGATCTTCCCTGTCACTGTATTTTATATTGTTAGGTTCTTTTTCTTAGTTTGCTTATTTTTCTAGCCTTTTTCTTGACATTTAATTTTATGTTAATATTCTTCTTTGTTCCTGGGGTGGATAAGCCTCTGTCCCATGCTTTAGGTTTTTCATGCTGCTGTTTTCAGAGCTAATTCTGGAGACCTGTAAGTTTCTAGCCTGGAACTATGACCAGGATCCCCATTCTCCTGTGGCCACATGCCCTTGTGTGCTAGTGCTCCTTCTCTCCGTGGGACTGTGACCCAGGTCTATGAACTTGATTCCCACTTGGGAAATGGAAGAGAGTCCTGCACTCACATAATTTCCTACTGACTAGTTGTCTTGCCCACTTACTTCCTGTGGGTTGAGAGCTATGGGAGTTGCTGCCACTAATTCAGTTGCCCCTAAGGTCTGCAAAGGCTTCCACAGTACTTGTTATGATATATTCAATTGTTTTTCTGGATCTGTATTCAAATACCTCTTTGTTTGGTGAAATGCAACCTAGGAAAATTATTTTTTTTTGTTGGGGGGGGGCTATGGAGCATGCAAAAAGGTTCAAAAATGTGATTTCATCAGTGTAGGTAAATCCCAAGATTATAACTCCTTAAATCAATGGATGTCAGCAACTAATCTGTAAAAGCACCTTAGAGTATTCTCAAGATGACTATGTTTGTACAACTTGTTGGTAGTCACATACATAAGATATATCAGAGGAAGCCCTTGAATCAAGATCTTCCTAGACCCAAGGTCTGACTTTTATTCACTATAAAATACTATCTTTCACATACATTCTTGAGGAATACCAACTGCTGATTCTCTCTGTGTCTCTTCTAAATGTGAAACTAATCATAGCACAGTTTGAATGTGGAAGACTAAACGCAATAACTTAGAACTTTAATTTTTATAGGATTCATCTATTAAATAAAGTTAAGTTTAAAAGGATTCATTCTATTTTGGGCTCAAAAGATCTGCTCTCGCTGCTCCTAAATATTTCCCAAAAGAGAAAGTCATATTCCAAATGATAAATCAATCAACTCACCAAACTCAGGAGACAAATCCTTGTAAAGGAAGGGAAGGAACAAGGTAGAAAGCATGATGAAACTATATTTTATGACAGTTCAGAAATCCTGCTTTCAAATGCTTCTGTAATCCTTTGAAGTAATTTTAATGCCATGCTATGTAGCTCTTTTTTTCTGAAGTCATATTTTATTGGGGGATTGTGAGGGGGAAGAACGAAGGGTAGCTTTGTAAACTCCCTGTATCTGTTTTTTTTTGGGGGGGAAGAGGGGTAGGTTTTGTGGTGGTCTACACTTTGATATCAGAACCCTCTACCTATATCAGATAATCTAAGAATATCACTTTTAAAAATCTTCTCATTATGTAGCTATTTATGCCACCTCCCTCTCCTCTTTGTCTGTATAAATGCCACCTCATTCTCCTCCCCACTCCCCCCAATACTGAGATTGTTTTATTCATCTTTTCTGGAAAACTATCAATGATCACTGTAACTAACAACTGATAAAATAGTAATGAAAGATTCCAAACAGAATGTCAATAAAGTGTTCACTTTTATAATGACTTAGCTTTTCATAGAAATAAATATCAAAATAACTGAGATAAATCCCAACCCTTCCCTTAATATTGCAGCAATAAAAAAGTTGTGTTAGCAAATCTTGACATTTTATTTAATTTGGAAGGTCTGGAATTAGTTTAACATGGTATTAAAGTCAGTAACCTGATCAGCATCACTGTTGTTTGTTAAAATGAAATAATAATCCATTAATACACATACATTGATTTAAAACTTTTGCTATTCTAAGTGGGTTTCAATGTAACCATATCAGGGATTTTTTACTCACATACCAGAACCACTGATGACAAAAACTATCACAGACTTTGAGATCAGGAAAGGAGCTCAACATTCATCTATTATAACCCACACCTCAAGGGGGATGATGATGATGATGATGATGATGATGATGATGATGATGATGATGACAGCATTTATCTATATTATGCCTGCTGCATGGTAGGCCCAATACTAAACACTTTACAAACATTTATTTAATTTTCACAACAATCATGGGAGATGCTATATTCTAATTTTACAGATGAGGAAATTGAGACAAACAGAAGTTAAGTAATTTGCCTGAGTGATGTAGCTAATAACTAAGGTCATATTTGAATTCATGTCTTCCAGAATCTAAGCCCACTGCACCAACTAGATGCCCCACTAGCAGAATCACCACTACACCATATCTGACAATTCATCATTTGGCTTATGCTTGAAGACCTCAGATAAGGGGGAAGACACTACTTTCCATTTTACTCTTTGATAACTTTAATTGTTAATGTGTTTTCCCCAAGAGTGGTCTAAATTTGCTCCTTTACAAGTTCCACCCTTTACTTCTGGTCCTGTTCTCTATAATAGTACAGAATAAATTTCTCATTAAATTCTTAAACCCACCTATTATGTTCTGCATAAATCTTTACTTCTCCTAATAAGCTAAACATTCTCGATTCCTTCAAATAATTCTCACATCAATTAATCTATAAATATATTAAGTGCCTACTATGTGCAGGGTATTTTGGTAAGCTCTGAGAATATGAAAAAGAGGCAAAAGACAATCCCTGTCCTCAAGGGATTTACAATCTAATGGAAGAAAACAAAATGCAAGCAAATACATACAAAACAAAAGAGCTCTCTCTCCATATATATACTCACATATATACACATATATACATACATGCATATATATACATACATACACATGCATATATATAGACATGTATATCTGTTATTTTATATATCTATATGTGTGTATGTATATCTATATATATGCATGCACATATATGTGTATGTATATATGTATATCTACACACACACACACACACACACACTCACATATATATATATATATATGAAATAATTGACAGATGGAGGGGCACTAGAATTAAGAGTGGTTGGGGAAGGCTTCCCATAATAGATGGGATCTAAGTTGAGGCTGCTTGAGGAAGAGCACTCTAGGAATGGGGGAATAGCCAGAGAGAATGCCTAGAATTACCACATGATAACATAAACAAGTTTCTTCACTATCCTAGTTGGTCTAATCCAGACCCTTTCTAACTTATTGATATCCTTTTTTTAGTTGTCATGTCTCAAACAAACAACAATACTTGAGGTGTAGTCAGCTCAGGGTAAAGTACAGAGGAAATGTCATTCTTAGTAGTTATAACTCTCTTAATGTAGCCCAAGATATGAGTTAATTTTTGTGCCTTTGCTTTGTCTTGTCTATTCCTTTCTTCCTTCTTTCCTTCTTTCTTTCATTCTGTTTCTTTTTCTTTCTTTGTTTCCTCATCTGTTCATTCATTTATCCATCCGCTTATCTTTCTATCTATCTATCTATCTATCTATCTATCTATCTATCTATCTATCTATCTATTTTTGTTCTCCATTCTACCCTCCCTTTCTGAAACTGAATTGATGTTAAGTTCCAAATTGTTGGAGAAATGTAGTTTCATGTCCTGTTCTTGATGATGCCATGGTTGGCTTAGCTCTTTGAGGTCATCATGACCATTTTTAATGACCCAGCTGTGCTCACTTGTCTATAGCTATAAAAGAGAACACTTTTCTTTCCTAATCCCTTCCCTTCACTTCACTTCCCTCTGCTTGCCTCAGTTTTCTAATCTGTAAAATGGAAATAATAATAACATCTACCTCCCAGGATTATTCTGAAGATTAAATGAGATAGTTGTAAAACACTTAGCACAGCACCAGGCACATAGTAATTGCTATATGTTAGTGAGTAGTAGTAGTAGTAGTAGTAGTAGTAGTGATTATTCCATTATAAAAACATTGATTAGAGGATCAGTTGAGAAACAAAATGTTCCATCTATTCATCAGAATCACATCTAACTTTTAAGAACCCATAATACAATTTGATGTCTGTCAAGAATGCACCCTTTTGTAAAAACAGTTTTAATATTTTTTCTTTTTTTATTTTATACCTTGATTTCTCCTGAAAGAAAATAAAAAGGAGTGCAATGGTAATCACCAAAAAAAACCCAAACCATTATTTAGTCCATTATATTGTGGGCTCCTTGAGGGCATGGACTTTTCTTTTTGTATCCCTAGCATTTAGCAGAATATTGGGCACATAGGATATTCTTAATAAATGCTTATTGGTTGATAGATTGATTTGAGCTCTGTCTTGGATAGTACAATTACTATATAATTAAATTCTTGTAATCTTCACCTGTTTTTGGTATGATAAATTGAAACAATATTTGCTAGGGATTTCAGTGGGTCAATACCAGCCATCACTAATAACTAACATTGATATAGAACTTTAAAGTTTCAAAGAGCTTTAGAAGGGTCATGTTTTTTGAGTCTCACAATAACGTAAGGAGGTAGGTGTTATTATTAATTTTTGGATGAGAGAACGGAGGCAGACAGAGGTTAAGTGGTTTGCCCAAGGTGAAGGAAGACCAATGTGGTAAATGGATGACCAAACTTCATAAGTCTTATCTTTATTTTTTTCTGGAAATCATTTCCATGAGAATTCCAGAGGAAAAGATACAAATGAGAACTCTAAAATGGCAAGATTTTGTATTTTGCTATGTAGGTAATTGAGCTTTTATGTTAGTTTTGAAGATATCACAGAAAACAGAATTTTTCTAGGGTAATTCATTCCAAATGAACCAATGAGTGTGTGTGTGTGTGTGTGTGTGTGTGTGTGTGTGTGTGTGCATGTGTCTGCTTGTCTGTTTGTATGTTCCTGATCTCATATGGCACCTAAGACGCACAGTGAATAGAGTAGTGAACATGAGGTCAGGAAAACACAAGTTCAAATCTGCCCTCAGAACATTGTACCCGTGTGACCCTGAGTAAGTCACTTAACCTCTGTCTCACTTTTCTCATATGCAAGATGAGGATACTAGTATCACCAAATTTCCAGGCTTGTAGTAAGGATAAAGTGAGATAAAATTTATAAAGCACTCTGCTAACTTTTAAGTGTTACGTAAATGCCAATTATTATAAAAAATGCTAGCTATTATAAGTACTAAGTGAATGCTTTTAAAATTGGAATGGCTTGTTATAGGAATCTATGTAATATATACAAAATATGCAATCTGCTAATGTGTTCTTGTTCTTGTTAGTTATTTTTCTCCCCCTCCTCCTTGAATGGACTCTTGGAACACAAGCAGCATTGTTTTTAAATGCTAAAATGGTATTGGACATAAAAATTCCCCCAAATCATAAGCCAACTTCATAATAATTTTCCAGAAGGGATCACTGTTAAAGTGAATTAATTAAAAATACTGTAGTTCAATATATTCCATTTAATTTGGTGGCTGAATTGTTATGAAAAGCAAATCCACTGAGCCATGCATAGCATTGACTCACTAAATGAGAAAAGAGATAAAATAGAAATTTGAACTGATTCTGTATGGTTAGTAACAGAAATGATGTCCACTCTATCTTTAGATATATATATTAATCAATAATTTAATTTGGAACAAATAAGAATCAATAATTTTAAATGAGATGTTTTCTCTATGAAATGATTTATATGTACAATATTTGAACCCAGACATATGCCTGATGTTTCAGAAATGTATTGATATAGATAATAGCTTGTCTCCACAGTGTACAGAAGTTACCAAGATACTGATATGCCAAATGATATATTAAATCTAGAAAAATGTTATGAGATTTAAATTTCAGGCAATTATGTTCAATTTGGAGGTTTTTAAAAAGCAAATAAGTAGAGGTCATAAAAATACAAATTAAAATACTTCTATATGTAAGAAATTACCTTTGCTTCTTAAATGAGATAAGAGGCAATATGGAAAGAAGAGGAAAAAATAAAGTTTTACATGAATGTCTAGATATTAAGGAAAAGTAGAATTACACAATTCCCTGGATCGTTCATACCTTAGATATGGAAATGAGAAAACTCATTTGCAGTACAAACAAATCAACTTAATGTTATACTACTTTGAAGGATATGGTTGTTTTTTACTTTTTATGTGATAAATATCTTGATTGTATAATAGAAAGGAGGGTGCTTGCTCCTTTCATTTTCTTAAGAATAGTCTGACATTACTGCCATCATTTCCTTCTTGAATTCTCAGAGAGTGATTTAATATGTTACTAAAGAAGAGGATGGGTAAGTCAGTGTTCAAATCTCTTTATGAGGCTCTCCATTCCCAAGGATTATTTTCAAAATCGGATTTTTGAGAAGCAACAGGGCATAGTGGATAAAGAACCAAGTTTAGCAAAAGGAATTTCAAGATTGAAGTGCTATCTCTAAACCACTTTCTAGGCCACAATGGTCAGGTAACTTATTTTCTCAGTAACACAGGTGCATCTCTAAGATTTTAAGTTTCAGAGAAGTTGGTGATCACCATTGCTAAAAGAAATTTTCTCATTAAAACTTTCATATACAGAAAAATCACATATATAGAAAAAAGCAATTAAAGGTAAAATTTCAACTAACCATTTCATTTCAATTTTTCACAGAAGTACAAAATAGAGACAAACGAGTGGCCTTTGGTCACTCTCCACAAAATATGTAACTTCCATTAGTGGCCTTGAAGTCTTATTACCCCTTTAAGTATTCTCAAAATGTATAAATCATTAAAAGGAAATTTTTTATCTGTAAGGTCAAAATACCCAAATATGTGCTTTAGTAAGGAACCTGTTCTCCATACCATTCTATATTAAAAGTCTCTGTTAAGCTAGGATTTAAAAGTTTACCAAGTTAAAAAGAATAATGTCTTAGAAAAAAGTTTCTTTTTTCCAAAAAAGGGAAGAAAAATAAATCTTGCTGGATAAGACCCTAATTTTGACATAATTAAATATTAAGAAGGATATACCAGAGTACTCAATACAATGAAACTAGAAAATAAATACAGTACCCCAATTCATATATGCTTTGGTCACTTTGGCAATCTAATCCTGATGGGTGGCTAAGTGCCATAGCATAGAGGGGTAGAGGAGGGGTGTTGGAAAGGAGAAACCTAGAAGTTAGTATACTGGAAAGATTTTTTTTTCTTTTTGAACATAGAAGGGAAAGCAAATCCCAAATGATGAAGAGAATAATTTTTCTTTTCCTTTCTTTTTTTTTAGGCCTCAACCATAGAAGGTAAGAGATGTTATTTGGCAAGCTACAAGAAAATGTCCCAAGGTTATTATCTGAGAAAACTAATGAAAGGGGATAGACAGGTTAAACTGGAAGCAGAAAGCGCCCTCTGCTACCCATAGCAAAACTATTTAAAAGTTTCTGCTAAAAATCCCATTTGAAGATTTCTTTGTAGTTTAGGGTTGAAAAGTGGGCCTGGCACATAAAGTCTATAGATCAAGCAGAATATTATCCTTCCCCCACTCCCCAAAATAACCAAACTATATTAAGATGGCAAGTACTAGGAAATTTACAGAGCAAGGACTATATATTCCGCCTCAACTATACAGAGTTAATAACATACCAAAAAAAATTTCACTGGCAACTGGTCAAAATTTGTACAAAGAATAAATATTGTGCATGTTCTAAGAACCATTTCCTCATTCACTTGTCCCACTACCATTATTTACAAAATAAGCAAAATTGTAAATCAAACAAGAGTATATTTATAGTTATACAGACCAATTAAATTTATTTACTATCTAATGTTTTCATCTCTTTACTATTCAACTAAATTTAAATTGATTTGATTTTCTCTCTTCTATTTCATCATCTTTATCTTGTATCCATGTTAATCTTGGTACTACTGCAGTTTTGTGATACCTATATGTTTAACTGTCATCTTATTAAATGTGCATCAGTTCAGCATAATAAAGCAAAAATATTGTCTGTAACTAGGAAATGAAACAGTGAAGAGAAGTCTGGAGTTGTAGACAGAAAGACTTGAGCTCACATCATGACTTAGAAACTTAATATATCTGTGCACCTAGGGAAGTTAATTAATCTCTCTGAATCAGTTTCTTTTTCTTATAAAATGGGAATAATAATAGCAGCACCTGCTTCACTATATTTTCATGATAATTAAATGAAATAATGTGTATAGTTTTTTTGAAAACATTAAAGTTAGTAAATAATAATAAATGGCTATTAGATGTGATTAATATAGTATGAATTCATTTAAATGTTGTATTTTAAGCTTTTGCATCCTATAGCGATGTATTATACATTTTCTACCATTTCACCGTGTAAAATAAAACTGAGCTCAATATTTGTTCCTCCAAATCCTCCCGCATTCTGAACTTCTCTATTGCTTTGATTTATATGCAACCTTGGTCACCATATTAAAAAAATAAAGATGTGAAAAAGTTGTAGTGGCTTCAGAAAAAAGAATGACAAATTATTGAAGAGAAATAGATCCTTTAAAGTGTATTAGATTTGTCGAATATAACAAATAACTAACTTGCCTCTGGACAGTGCCAGTAAAATGGAAACGGTTCAAGAGAAGAATCAAAATGCCAAGAATAAATTCACAAATAAGAAACAAATAAGTAGCTGAGTCTTGGTGATTTCTTTACAGAAATAGAGGAATTTATGAGAGGGTTTTGAGACCAGTTTTTGCCACCAGAAGTTATGGAAAAACTGGTTTTTTTACAAAGTACAATCTATTTAAACTTTAATTTGTGATAATTAATGACTGCAAAACACTCAAGTTTTTTTTAGAATGACATTGTTGAAAGGAACATATCATTTTAATGAATGTATAGTGTACCATTCTAAAATATCCTAATATCCTTATAAAGTGCTCTGAGCAGCCTCTGACAGATACAGTAGAGCAAAATATATTTACAATCTAGAGTTTAAAATTTTAAATCTGACTGAAAGCAAACTTTAAAAAACTACAAAGAAAATTAGTGCTTTCTTCAGCTTAACTGTGTGAACATACCCTGCCCTCTAATTTTTTTTAGTGATTTACTTCAATTAAAAAAATATTTCTGTACAATGTGTAGTTGCAAAAGGCTACTTCCGTGTTTGAAGGACTATGCTAAAAGCTTTTTTCAGACATGGCTCTCTGGGTGTATCTGAGAACCAGAAAGGGTAAGCAGACTGTTCCTCAAAAGTATTTCATGCCTTATATTATAAAACAGTTTCAATGAAACCCAGAGTCCTGTGCTAAGCTCCTTCTGTCCCCTGCCAATGATGGTAACTGGCGTTGTAAAATAACTTCAGAAAGTGTGTTTCTCTCTCTAATGAGAAAGCATTTGGAATTCTGAGGAATGAACCCAACATGCCTTGTTGGCCCTCCTCTTTGTATGGTATCATGAACTTTATATAATTATCATTTGGTTAGTGTCACAGGGTGTGAATGGGAATGCCAGTGATCTTGGGTTACAGTGGTCTGAAGAGGATGAATCACAAGTGACAGCAGAGAACCATAAGGTCCTTCAAACACTTATAGATATCTTTAGCTCAGGCCTTTGTAACTCCATGTGCTTTCATCTTTCCCTGTAGGATTTAAACATGAATTTGCTTTCAGAAGAGAGCTTGCTTATTGCAAGCTTGCATGATTAACTCTGTCTAGATTAGCCAACAGCTTGCTATTGGTGAGGTATGATGATCCTACATAGCTGAGCCAAGATCATGAGATATCTATATGTATATAGGGATAAATGTATAGTGTGTATCCTAATTGAGGGAAAACATATCAAGAGTCACAGACAAGGAAAAAGGCTTTAGGCCAGTGGAAACTTAGTTGGCAAAGTGACTTTCTTATAGCAACACTAAGATAACCCAAAACAGGACCTCTCAGGAGAAACTGTTCTTAAGGATATTAGATTTATTGATCAAGGTAGAGTAGGTAAAGAAATGATAGAAAATATGTAATACAGTACTATAGGTTGCAAAAATTTAAAACACCTGCCATATAACTTGGAAGACATAACCTATTGATCCATTAAAATCAACATTTTAAATAGGTAATAGCATATCAAATATTATCTCTAGGCTATATGGAATGAAAAGCCTATAAAATATAAAGTCCTAGCAGAAGAAATCAAAACCATGTGGGAACAAGATGAGACAAATATCATCCTGGATTATGTGGTTAACTGTTGCTACAAGACAGAGGTATTAAACATCAGCCCACAAAACTCCTAAATGCAGCCTGAATCAAATTCAAATATAATTTGGAAATATTTCATATGTTTAGTTTTTAGTAACTTTTTCAGTCATATCTGACTCTTCATGACTGCTTTTGGGGTTTTCTTGAAAAAGATATTGAAGTGGTTTGCCATTTCCTTCTCCAGCCGATTTTATATATGAAGAAACTGAGGCAAACAGGATACGTGATTTGCCCAGGGTCACACACCTAGTCAGTGTCTAAGATCAAATTCTAACTCAGATCTTTCTGATTCTTGGCATTGCACTCTATCCACTGTGCCACCTTGTTGTCCAAATATTTCATAAGATTAGTAAAAATATAATTTAACAGTATTAGTTTGTAGTTTTCTAAGTAAATGTATGACCCTAAGGGATCCTTTTTTATCTGAGTTTGATACCACTGGTCTAAGATGTTCTAATAGACTCTACTAGAATTTTCATTGGAGTTATTCAGAAAATGCTTTCATTGAAAGCTATAGAAGATAAGCTTACATTCCAATATTTTTGTTTACTTTTTAAAAGTAGTCATTTTCCCCAGTTGTGAAATAGTTGGCAGAACATTCAACGCAAAGGAATAATAGAATAGTAATGAGTAACAGGAACATTTCTCAGCACTTGCTTACACGGTTAAGAGTCATAGCCAAGATTTAAAGTCAGGTCTTCTTGGTGTCAAGCATAGAACTTTCCACTTTATGCCACACTGCCCTTCAATCTATGGTAATCTCTATAATTTTATATCAGTTATAAAATACATGTGAAGACACAAGCTAACCTTGGTAGATTAGAAATGCCAATACAACTCACAGCAAAATGCAATTAGCTAAATAGTTTATTAATATAATTATTGCTATGGGCACTAATTAACATGAAAATTAATTTAATAACCTAGTGTAAGGAAACTTCTAATTATATAAATTATCACTAGTACAGGAAACAATTGCCTTAGGATATTGCTTCTTGAAGATTATGTTAATAAACTACATTAAAAATTCCCTGTTTATTATATCTACCTGATTATTTTACTGCAATACAGATTACATAGAATGATGCCAAACTTGGAAGAAATCTTACTAATCTCCTATTCCAATTCCTTAAGTTTTTTAGCTGAAGAAATTAAGGCCTAGAATTGCCCAAGGTCACATAAGTACTTGATGCCAGAGTTGGGACTACAACACAAGTCTCCTGATTCTCAGTATGCTATTTTGTCTATGCCAATCTTCCTCTTGGCCAGTAATATCAAACTGTGGCTTTAGACACACATGACACAAGATATTTACTTAAATTTTGTGTTCTTGAATATATTTTTTCTGGCAATTACATTTAAAAAATTATCAAGAATTTCATAAACATGGATGAAAATATATCCATTGAAATATAAACCATACTTCATTCCCACCTTTAAATCTGACTTATCTAAACCATAATGCAATCTATACTTATTTCAGTCAAAGAGCTCTGAATTCACATGGGCAAATTCTTTCTCCACCAACAAATTAAAATCCTCCAGAACTTCAAAAAACATCATGAGTTCATATAATTCAAACATTCAACACCTTGTGGGTGATCTGGTGATAATCCTCTCTAATTTTAGTGAGATAGGTCTTCTTACTACAAACATACTAACACAGCCTACATTTCAATAGGACCTAGCAGAGCTTAAATATTATTGACCTAGCCTTCAAGGAGAAATTATTATTTCCTTGACTTATGGAGGCAGAAGAATAGGACTTATTGGAAGTCTTTAACCTCTGACTTCAAGTGTAGTATATAATTGGTATTATTTGGTCACTGAATACAATGGTATATCTAATGTAAAATATATCTAAAGTTGCCAAAGTGGTCATACTAAGGCACAGGTTTGACCATGTTATCATCCACCACCATCCACAAAAATACATATACACATAGACACACACTCAAAAATCTCCAGTAGCTCTCCATTATATTTAGAATCTAACATCTAATATTCAATATTATCTAATAATCTAATATTAGAATCTAACAAGTTTCTTTGGCATTCAAAACTCATCACAATTAGGCTTCTTCCTACATTTCCAGTTTTCTAATACTTTATCCCCATCCACATATTCTACACACTACAATCCAGTTATACCAGTCTATTTTCTGTACATCAAACACATATTCCATTCCTATATTTGTGCCTGTTCTAGGCAGATGTCTGTTCACTTGGCAGCTAGGTAGCTCAGTGGGTAGGTGCTAGACCAGGAATCAGCAATACCTGAGTTCAAATTCTGCCTCAGACACTCAATATCAATATGACCTGGACAAATCATTTATCTTCTGTCTGCCTCAGTCTCCTTAACTGTAAAATTGGGATAAAAATAGTACCTAACTTCTAGGGCTGCTATGAATCAAACAAAATATCTGGCACAAAATAGGCACCAATAAATGCTTCTTTCTTTCTTTTCTTCCTTTCTGTTCCTAAAATGCTTGCAGTCTTCACCTCTACTATTTAGAAACTCTGGATTCCTTTAAAACTCAGTTCAAAAGACACCTTCAGTAGGCTTTTCATATTTCTTTAACTTCTAAAGCTGAAGGAGGTTTCCTCTAAGGTTTTCTATGATCTACAACGTGTGTATCTTGTACATAACTATATACATGTTGTCTCCCACATAAAAATATATTAGAATTTATGACTCTTGAAGGCAGGGACTTTTTCCTGCTTTTTTCCTTCCTTCTTTCCTTCTTTCTTTCCTTCCTTTTTTTCTTCTATATCCCTAGCCATTGGCATGGTGTCTTCCATAGCTAAGTTCTAAACTTATGGTTGTTGATTAATATGTATATACAGACTTGCAGATGTACCTACATGCGTATTAATTGATAGTTTATGAAACTATTAAATGGGGGCAGGCATACTCAATTCTTTGGATACTTATGTGAAAGACCAAGATGACAGCAGGAAACAGTTATAATCACACTTTAATAAGGCACAGAGCACATAGAAGCAAACAGCAGAGAAAGTACAGAGATGAGGCAATGAGACCTACAGAGGTAAATAGAAAGGGAACAGCAGATGGGGTGGTAAAGCAAAGCAGACAGAGGTAGGGAAGGGGATAAAGAGGGGAAGAGGTTACTCATGTAACCATGACCTAGAGTTGGGAATACCCAGCATCATGGACACAATGGAGATGAAAGAGTGCTGAGTGGGGGGATGAATTTGAGGTCTTGTTGACATAGGGTTTCTTTGGGGGGGTGAGACTAATTCTTATCTGTGCCACATTGGGGTTGGTTCACTAATACATCCAAGTCTTTAAAGTTAACATTTCCACATCATCTCAAAGTTAACAATACCATTTGGTGTTCTATTGATCTTACTGTGGATGTCTGAAATTTGTCTTAGGTTTACATATCATAGGACTAAAATGCTCTGAACAGTAAAGACTAAATGCTGTCCCCTGATTTGGCACATATTATCAGGATGTGATTTTTGGTTAATATATGACACAAATTGTAAATCATGCCTCTTTGATCTTTGGGATGATATATACATGACTTCAAGCTTCCCTTTTGCAACCTTATTTCCTGTATTGCCACTTTATCTTGTCTATTAATAAATCTACTATACTGACTAGAAGTGGGGTGGGTCAGGGGGACCAGAATAAGATACAATTTTAACACACACATACATACATGTGGATATATATTTCATATCTAGTAAGTGAAGGTTTATTTAGGTTTCAAAACCAAGGTATTCTTATTCAAATCCTATCTCTCTCTACTACATCACAGTGTCATTTCTTTTATGCTGCCCTAAATCATGATAGAATAGCATTCCTAATGTATAAAATTAACAACAGCTAATATTTAGATATACTACTACATCCAGGCACTGTGTGCTAAGCACTTTACAATTATCATCTTGTTTGATTCTCAAGACAATCCTGTGATGGACGGGCTATAATTCTCCCCATTTTATGGATGAGGAAACTGAGGCAAACAGAGGTTAAGTGACTTGCCTAGGGCCAGACAGCTACTAAGTGCTTTAGGTCACATTTGAACTCACATCTTCCTGAATCCAGGCCAAGCACTTTAGCTACCGGGCCACCTAGTTGCCTGCCACCTTTAGCTACTTGGGCCACCAAGTGAAAGAGATGGGAAAATTGGTGACAGAATATGAAGTTATTCAGTCTGAAATTACCTTCAGGTGCTTTAGTTAGAAAACCTCAAGTTGAAATTTTACCAAAATCTATGCAAAACACTTTAATTTTTTTGTGTATGAATTTTAGCTTTTGGTACATTGTAAAATCCCATTCTCTCTTAAGGGTCTTCGGTTTCAAGGGGAGTAGAGCCAAGATGGTGGCTGGAAAGCAGGGCCTTGGTTAAGCTGCCCCCCAAATCCCTCCAAACATCTGTAAAAATGGGCTCTGAGCAAATTCTAGAGCTGCGGAACCCACAAAATTGGAGAAGGAAACAGATATCCAGCCCAGGAGAGCCTGGATGGTGGCCAGGTCTATCGCGTGATTCTGAACAGTGACATAGCAGCAGCAGGAAGCACCTGAGGCTGCCCCCAGAGTGCTAGCATCAGCAGCTTCCTGAATCCTGGGCTCACATGGTGGGAAGATTCTTGCAGCAGATAAGAGTGGGAGTACAAGGAGCGCTTTGTGGACACAAAGGCAGATTCTCTTGCTGTGCCCTGCTAGGATCTGTATTGTGGTCCTGGTTGGTGGTTCTTGGAGGAGGAGGAGTGCTGCTGTGACAGAGCCTGAAGTGACTGTGGAATAGAAGTAGATCTGAAAACAGCAGTGCTTGGACCCTAAAGCTTGGTACAAAGTATTCTCTACTCTTCAAGCAGTCATATCCTGACAAAAAAGCTCAAGGGTCAAGTAGGTGGCTGGGAACATGAACGGGCAGTGAAAGCAAACTCAGACTCAAACTCAAACTCTAGATTTCTTTTTTGGTGACAAAGAAAACCAAAAAACACAGCCAGAAGAAGTCAATAAAGTCATAGAGCCTACAATAAAAGCCTCCAAGAAAAATATGAATTGGGCTCAGGACATGGAAAAGCTCAAAAAGGATTTGGAAAAGCAAGTTAGAGAAGTAGAGGGAAAATTGGGAAGAGAAATGAGAGTGATGCAAGAAAATCATGAAAAACAAGTCAATGGCTTGCTAAAGGAGACCCAAATACTGAAGAAAACAGCACCTTAAAAATAGACTAACCCAAATGTCAAAAGAGCACCAAAAAGCCAATGAGGAGAAGAA
>CM053626.1:267470048-267486048 GCA_028646595.1 Phalanger gymnotis
GGGGGGGTGGAAATTGGGGAGAAAATCTGTAATTCAAACGCATGTGAAAATCAATGCTGAAAACTAAACATATTAAAAATAAATTTTAAAAAAAGCAAAAAAAATAATAATAAAGAATATTTAATCCCACCATTCTCATCCAAAAATTTGGCATTCTTGGTGAGAGCAAAAGGGGTTTTGTACCACTGATAAATATTTTTAAATTGATTTTTACATTTTTTTTCCTTTTTAACATGCTTTTGTACGATTTATAATGTAATATATTGGTATAGTAGTAACTGAATATGATTGTGTCGGTTGTATATTTTTTATTGCTAGGATGGTGCTGTTAAAACAGTTTGGACAACACTGGCTGAGGGCAATAAGAGTTTAAGTGACTTGCCCAAGATCACACAAATGGCATGTGTCAGGGGGGGTTTTATGCTCTAGGTCAAGTTACCTCTTGACAACTGTAGTTCCTTACATTGAGTTGAAACTTGCCCTCTCACAGATTATATCCACTGCCTCTAGCTTACCAATCAAAGCAATACAGAACAGAAAAATGTTTTCAAATCCAAATTTGCTATTTCTGAGGTTCCCATGATAGTGATTGAGACGTCTAGGCCAGACAGTACAGTGGAATGAGCACTGGACTTAGAATCAGAAAGATGCAAGTTTGAATCATGGCCCAGGTATGATTACCCATGTGACCATAGTCAAGTCATTTAACTTTTTTCATCTTCAGTTTCTTCACCAGTAAAATGAGGACAATAAAGTTCCTATTTTTCTGGGTTGTTTTGAGGATTAATTGAGATAAGCTATATAAAGTGTCTTATAAACCCTCAAGTTCTTTGTAAATGAAAACTGTTGCTGCTACCACTGTTATTATTTTGTCTCAACTATATTCTTAGTTTGAGGGAAAGAGGCATTCACAGCAAGGACATGACACAAGTGGGTTATTCCTATACCATTGCCATTGAGTCTTGGGAGCCGGCTGCATGGTGGGTTCTTGGGAAAAGCTGGAAAAATTATGCTGTGGCACTGGGTTTATGACCTCATCAGGCCTCAGTGCATGGTTCCATCTCATGGTCAGGGAGCCCTAAGATGGTTTCTTCTCCAAATTTCCCCACCCTCACCAACATCTGTGAAGGTGGGTGAATTAAATTCCCTGAGACAATCCTCAAACACTCATTCTTTAGTATCTAGGAGTAAAGACTTGCCCTGGGGAGTTAAGCCTGTTGCAAGTAGAGACTAGGCAACCAGCTGCCTCAAATCCAAATTGGGAACTTTTCCCTTTTGGCTTAGCCCATTTTCCCTCTTGTTGCACTTCAAACCACCTTAATTTAGGTGTATTCAGATTTTCTCACATTATTATATAATGTATCCCATGCAAAGAAGATAACATTGCTTGGTTGTGTAGGACATTCATAATTATTTTGTCTTATTATGTACATTTCATCTCTATCTTAACAAGTTTTGTGTCTATGGTGAATGGGATCATCCAAAGACAAGAAAAACAAGTGTAGACAGTTGTTTCTCCCCTGCCCTCCCCCGCCCCAGAAATTTGGTTGAAGAAAGGAGGAGAGATATAGGATAATGACTTGAGAGGATATAAAGATATGCGTGATTGCTGGATTAGGCTTTTCTTATATTCTTTGGATCATTGCATCTCTAACCTAGGGTGAAAGTCTAGAAGAAGTGTCTTAAAATAGTATGTTTGTTTGTTGTGTGTGGTTTTCATCGTTTCATTTTAGAGGAGATAAAGAGGGTTATATCTCGGGTCTCTTCTCAAGGAATTAATAAGGTAAGGTAAAAAAGATAAAAGGAGAGTTTACTTATTACCAACACCACAAAGAAATGCTTTTTTTTTTTTTAAAAAAAGGCTCATTGGTATGTTTCAACCACATTTATATCATCACATTACAAAGCATCTACTATGATAACTCTCTTGGAGGTAGAGGCAATTTTCTAAGTCCCACACTCTTCACTACCACATAAGGTCCCAGTGTAATACTCTGTCCTACATATACATACTCTGGGGAAGTCTACTAGAGTAAGAACTGATAAGATGGTGAACTGAAGTTCTTAATGTTCCAGGATACCTTGGGGTGTATGGAAATAACAGGTTTTTATAGTGCTCTGCAGATAAGGGATTTAATAAGTGGTGATGGATTCCCTTTGAATCTACCTGAGTTGAAAGACTGCCAATCCTACCTCACCATGGTATCACAGCACAAAACAGTCCATTTGACTTTGAGAAAAGTCATTCCTTCCATATATATAACTGGACTGGAAAGATAGGTATGAAGGAAGGTAAAAGAATAAAGAAAGAGAAGCAGAAGAATACAATAATATTGCCTCATGAATAGGAAAACACTGTTGCCCCAATACACATTCATCACTATATACAATATCTCGCTCAAATTATAACCAAACTCCACTTCAGAATATTCTCTACAGCTGTTTTCTGCCATCATAAAGCTTTGACTTAATTGAGCACTCAGAAAAGAATGGATCTCTTGGGTTTACGAAATAGAGTTAAAGAATTGATAACAAGAAGAACTTCTAACATATTGCTGTTACCTTCTGTTTCTGAGCAAAATGGAAAACAGCAGGTCAGGTTTTCAACCAATTAGTGAAAATTTCTTCATAAAAGAAACAGCTGAGAAACCGGTCTAAATTTAAAATGCTTGTTGTAAAATGTCAGACACTCATAGCTTAGTTATGTATCATAAGATTTAGATCTAGAAAGGAAATTTGAAATCATTAAACCCATTCCCTTTGTTTTACAGATAAAGAAACTAGAGTTCAGAGAAATGTAGTCATTTGCGAAATCTCAAACAGTCAATCAATAGCAGAGCAAGGATTAGTACCCAGTTCTCCTGACTACAAATCATGGGCTTGTTCCTATATGATAACCTCAACCTCTACTGCCAGAACAAAAACAACTTCAAGAATTATTCAAAATTTCAGCAAATATTAAGTTTTCCTTTAGAGTAAAATGTTTATTATTTTCATTTTCTGAGTTTCATTATTTGAACCAGTTCACAAGTTTATCATATCATAAGGTATGATTTATATGTTATTAAAAGCATGTTGAGTATATGACTGGACATTTTGGTTAAAAAATCAATGAAATCTTCATCAGGACAAAAGAAATGATTGAATGTGTATATGATTCAATAAGCAATTGAATCAGTGTCACATGATAAAACTGTATATTCAACCCAAATAAAAATGATTTGTTCTTTAATTATAAATAAGTATTTTAAAGTTCAATGTGACAAAACTGTTAGGTAGAGTGAGCAGGAGAAGGAGCCCAACTAGGTCAGAAGGGAAGGAGACTGGCACCCAGCTAAAACAACTATGTTCCCCAAAAAGTCACTTTAGCCAGAGGGGGAAAAAAGTCATGTTATCTTTGATTAAGCACTCTCAAATGCTCTGGTGATTTAGAGATGAAAAGGGTTTTCTCTGCCTTATAATTTCTGCTAGAGAGCAAATGATATGTATATATAGTAATGATTAAAAGCATAGTGGGGCAAAAGGAATACCTACATAAATTATTCTGGGCAGATTTTATACAAGAAAGAAAACTTTTCACTATGAAAAACCAGACAAGGCTCTACAGAAAAGGAGGAAAAATTTGGTATGTTGGGTCATCATTATAATTTTCTTTCACATAATTATTAAACATTTCTATTGTTAATCTCATTATTCTGGATTTCATTGTTAATTCTCCATTTGAATCTGTCTTTTGTCTGTGGCCTCTAAAACTGTAGGAATTTTTTTTTCTATTTCTACATTTTTGTTGTTTTTTTTTTTTTTTGGCAGGGCAATTAGGGTTAAATGACTTGCCCAAAGTCACACAGCTAGTACATTTATCAAGAGTCTGAGGCCAGATTTGAATTCAGGTCTTCTTGACACCAGGGCGGGTGCTCTACTCACTGTGCCACCTAACTGCCCCTATTTCTACATTTTTATATTTATCTTTGTGCCCAAATACACAGTCAGTTTTTGTAAAATTTCCATAAGATGCTGAGAAATATGTATATTCTTGAGCAGTCTCATTTAGTAAATGTAATGTCATTAGGCTCTAGTTAGCAATTTTTTTTCAATTCTATATTTTCCCTTCTGCTTATTTTTCTATTTGATTTGTCCAAACTCTGACAGATACATTGCATATGTGATATCATGGATTCAGATTTATCTCTTCTGGCAATTATCATCATCATCATCATCATCATCATCATCATCATCATCCTTGCTAGTTTATCTACTTGTGATCAGAATTTTAAAATTAGTTTTCTTTCCCCTGAAACCTATGGTAATTTCAGTCTTTATTCTTTTACATTCTCTTATATCTTAATTTCTGATTCCTTTCCCTTTGGTGATGGATCCCCCAAAGGCTGAATCTAAAACTATTTCAGCAAGGTAATTGTTACCCCTAAGCACAAGCCTATTGGTCTTATTGTGCAGCCCTTTCAGAATGTGGTGGTGGTAAGTGATGGAGGCATTGCTGAGTGAGCACATCAAGGATTAGGTATTAGATTTTTTTCTACTGTTAATCCATCAGGTTGTCACCTCCATAGAGTTCTTGGTGCCTCGGTCTGTGGAGGTAGTTGTAATTCCTCAAAAGGTCAGGAGAATCAGAGAAAATGTCTAGTGCTCTATCTTGTTGGTCATGTAGCCTGAGAATAAAGGATTTTTAAGCATGTTTGATTAAAAGACCAGACCCAGGTAGAATCTGAAAAAAAAAAGTATACAAGAGAAATCTGGAAAGGTAAATACATTAGAGTATATGAAAGAGTTTAAATAATGAAACACTAGCATTCTCATAGGGGAAAGGGAAATAGGTCTCTCTTAAGAGTTCTGCTATCTACAAACATCAGAGACACAAGACAAATGCAAGATTTGTGTATGGATTGGTTCTATTTTTATTGTTTTAAAGAGAAGAAAAGGACAAGGAATAAGGGATTCACTAGTTTAAAAAAATTAGGAAGAAGGAGGACAATATTTATCTAAACTGGCCAAAGGAAAGTTGAACAAGCATAGAGTGTGGTGTTTAAATTCATTAAATATAACAGAGAAATTCACATTGTCAGGGAGAGTGTTAAGAAGGAGGGTGGAGTTTGTGACAACCCAAACAAACTTTAACAACAGAAGAAAAACTATAAAAGATGCATTAAAAGAAAGAAATCATAAGAAGCAGTGATTAAGGTGTGAGTTGGGTGAAGAGAGGAGAAGCAGAGAAGGAGGATCAGACCTCTTTAGTTATAGAGTGCTACTATTAAAATTTTCTTTCCACATGTTTTTTTCCCTTTGGAAAATGTTCTTTGACCAAGCAAGAAATAGAAAGATGATCACAAAAGAAAAAAGTGCAAGCTCGATAATATAAAATTGAAAAATTTTGCAAACAAAAGAAATAAACTTAAATGTAGCAAGGAAAGTCAATTTGGAAAAAAAATTTAAAAATAAAACTTTGCAGCAAGTTTCCCTGATAAAATTTTCATTTGCAAAATATGAGTATGATTCACTCTTCTAAATATAAATGATCAAAGAATGTGAAATGATAGTTTTTAAAAGGAAAAAAAAAGTCAAGTTATGGACAAGCATACAAAAATACTCTAAGTTACCAATAATAATAAAAATAATAAAACAATATTGAAGTTCTACTACAAAGCCAAATATGTTGGAAAAATGGCAATTGTTGGAAGTCCTTGCAGAGAGCAGGCACATTAATGTAAGCTGTTGAGGGTATGAATTGGTCCAACAATTCTGGAAAGCTATTTGGGACTTTAACCTAAAAGTCACTTTGAATATAATCTTTAAGTTAATAATGTTACTATTAGGGATACAACTACAAAAGTAAAAAACAGAGGGAAAGAACACAGATGTATAAAATTTTTAAATAGTGTTTTGATTGTAGGAAAGTACTGAAAACAAAATAAGTACCCATCATTTGGGAAATGGCTAAATTAATTATGGTATCTAAACATAATGAAGTATTATTGTTCCATAAGAATTGTAGAGGCATATGCATAAAATCCTGCAAAAAGTTATATGAGCTAATGTTTAGTAAAGTAAATAGAACCAAGAAACAAGTTACATAATCCATACATAATACCATGGGAAATTTAATGGCTTTCAAATAAGAGAACCTTAGGTTCAAATAGCACTTCTGACACTTAACTATATATGCAGTCAGGAAGGTCAGAGTCTGTGGGCCAAAGTTTCCTCATTTTTTAATTTATTTTTTTCTCGAGTACAGGTAGAAACAATTTTCATATTCATTTTTTCAAACTTTGAGTTCCAAATTCCCTCCCTCCCATAATCCCATCCCACATCTTGAGAAATCAATCAATTTGATATGCATTATATGTGTGAAATCATGCAAAGCATTTCCTTATCAGGCATGTGACAAAAAATAAAGAAGAAAAATAAAGTTTAAAAAAAGTTTTAAAAAAGTATGCTTCAAGACGCATTCAGAATCCATCGGTTCTTTCTCCAGAGGTAGATGGTATTGCATAAGTTCTTTGGAATTGCTTTAGATCATTGTATTGCTGAGAATATCTGTCATTCACAATTCATCTTCTGACAATATTGCTGTTACTGTGTACAGTGTTCTCATGGTTCTTTTCATTTCACTTTCTTTCAGTTCACATAAGTCTTCCCAGGGTCTTCTGAATCCATTTTGCTCATCATTTCTTTTAGTGCAATAGGGCTGGTTGCTGTTCAGTTGTTTGAGTCATCCAAGTCTTTGTGACTCTATTTAAGGTTTCCTTGGCAAAGATACTGGACAGTTTTGTCATTTTCTTCTCCAGCTCATTTTACAGATGAGGAAACTCAGGCAAACAGGGTTAAGTGACTTACCCAGGGTCCCAAAGCTAGTAAGTATCTAAGGCCAGATTTAAACTCAGAAACAGGAGTCTTCCTGACTCCATGTCTTTCTGATCTTGCCTGAATTGGTTTTGTTTGTGCAAAACCTTTTTAATTTAATGTAATCAAAATTATCCATTTTATATTGTATAATGCTCTCTATCTCTTGTTTGGTCATAAATTCTCCCTTTATCCATAGATATGGCAAGTAAATTGTTCCGTACTCCTCTAATTTGATATCTTTTTATATCTAAATTATGTATATGTTTAAACTTTGTTTTGATATATAGTATAAGATGTTGATGTATGCCTAGTTTCTGCCAAACTGCTTTCTAGTTTTCCCAGTAATTTTTGTCAAACAATGAGTTCTCGTTCCAAAAGTTTGGATCTTTTGGTTTATCAAATACTAGATGTTATGATCATTTACTACAACGTACTGTATACCTAATCAATTCCATTCATTCATCGCTTTGTTTCTTAGTCAATACCAGACTGTTTTGAAGATTACCCTTTAGTAACACAGTTTGAGATCTGGAAGTACTGGGCCATCTTCCTTCACATTTTTTCATTGATTCTCTTAATGGTCTTGACCTATTGTTCTTCCAGATTAAATTTATTATTTTTTTTCTAGCTATATAAAATATTTTTTGTAGTTTTATTAGTATGGCATTGACTAAATTAATTTAGGTACAATTTTTATTTTTATTATATTGGCTTAGCCTAGCCATGAGCAATTAATATTTCTCTAGTTGTTTAAATCTGATTTTATTTATATGAAAAATCTTTTGTGTTGTGTTCATATAATTCTTGGGTATGTCATGGCAAATAGACTACCAAGTATTTTATATTGTCTGCAACTATTATAAATGGAATTTCCCTATTTTTTCCTGCTGGACTTTGTTGATAATATATAGAACTGATGATGATTTATGTGAGTTTATTTTATATCCTGCAACTTGGATTCAATTGTTCATTATTTCAATTAGTTTTTTTTAGTTGATTCTCTAATATCCTGCAAGTATACCATTATGTCATCTAGTTTTGTTTCCTTGTTGCATATTCTATTTCTTTTCTTAGTTCTATAGCTAGTATTTCTACTAAAATATTGAATAATAGTGATAATGATGCACACCATTGATTCACCCTTGCTCTTATTGGGAAGCCTTCTAGTTTATCCCCATTAGAAATAATGATAGTTGATAGTTTTAGATAGATGAAACATCATTTTAAGGAAATATCCATTTATTCCTATGCTTTCTAATGCTTTTTTTTTTTACACAAATGAATGTTATATTTTGTCAAAAAGCTTTTTCTGCATCAATTGATAGAATCACATAAGTCTTATTGTTTTGTTATTGATATGGTCAATTGTGCTAATAATTTTCCTAATATCGAACCAGTCCTGCATTCCTGATATAAAAGCTGCATGGTCATAATATATGATCTTTGTGATAAATTGTTGTAATCTCCTTCTACTATTTTAACATTTTTGCATCAATATTCATTAGGGAAATTGGTCTACAATTTTCTTTTTTCTGTTTTGGCTCTTCCTGGTTTAGGTATCAGCACCATATTTGTGTTAAAAAAGGAATTTGGTAGGACTCTTCCTTTGCTTTTTCTCCAAATAGTTTATATAGTATTGGAATTAAGTGTTCTTTAAATGTTTGTTAGAATTCACTTGTGAAACCATCTGATCCTGGATTAATTTTTTCCTCAGGGAGATTATTTATAGTTCTATTTCTTTTTCTAAAATAGAATTATATAAGTATTCTACTTCCTTTTCTGTTAATCTGGGCAATTAATATTTTTGTAAATATTCATCTATTTATCTTACCTTGTCAGAATTATTGGCATGTGGTTGGGCAAAATGGCTCTTAATGATCATTTTAATTTAATCTTCATTGGTGGTGAATTTACCTTTTCATTTTTGATACCAGTTATTTGGTTTTCATCTTTTTAAAAAAATCACAATAACCATTTTTTCATTAAAGAAGCTCTTAGTTTTATTTATTAGTTCAATGGTTTTCTTACTTTTAATTTTATTCATCTCTCCTTTGATTTTCAGAATTTGCAACTCAACGTTTATTTGGGGTTATTCATTCTTTTTCTAGGTTCTTTTTTTATAATTGTATGCCCATTTCATTCATCTGTTCATTCTCTATTTTGTTGATCTAAGTAGTTAGAGATATGAATTTTCCCCAATGTACTGCTTTGGCTACATCCCCTAAATTTTGATGTGTTGTCTCACTGTTGTCATTCTCCTTAATAAAATTATTTAATGTTTCTATGATTAGTTTGTTGATCTACTCACACTTTAGGATTAGATTATTGAGTTTACAATTAAATTTTCATGTGTTTCCATGACCTTTTATTGCATTATGATCCAGAAAAGACGCATTTTATATTTCTGCTTTTCTGCATTTGGTTGTGAGGTTTTTATGCCCTGATTTTTTTTATGCCCTGATCAGTTTTTTTTTTGTGAAGATACCATAGATAGCTGAGAAAAAAGGTACAAAATCCTTTCTATTCCCATTCAATTTTCTCCAGAGGTTTATCATATCTAATTTTTCTAAAATTCTATTCCATTCCTTAATATCTCCCATTTTTATTTTTTATTTCATACATCTAGTTCTAATGGGGGAAAACTGAGGTCCCCCATTAGTATATTTTTGCTGTCTATTTCATCCTCTAACTCATGTAACTTTTCATTTAAGAATTTGAATGCTACATTTCTAAGTTTATATGTTTAGTATTAATTCATTGTCTATGGTTCCTTTTTAGCATAATTTCATGTCTCTGCTTTTCTTCAAATAGATTTATTTTTGTTTTTGCTTTGTCTAAGATCATGATTTCTACTCCTGCCTTTTTCCCCCCTACTTCAGTTGAAGCATAATAGATTCTGTTAGAAGCCTTTATTTTTACTCTGTGTGTGTTTCTCTGTTTTGAGTGTTTCCTCTACATATTGTCAGATTCTGATTTTTAATGGATTCTACTAATCTCTTTTCATTAATGAGTTAGTTCATGACATTCAAATTCATCGTTATGATTATTAATTGCATTTCTCTCTATCCTTTTTTGCCTGTGTTTATCCTTCTTGATTTCTCTTTTTACCCTGTCTTTCCTCAAAAGTCTGTTTTACTTCTGAATGCTGCCTCTCTTGATCTGCCCTCTTTTCTGTCATCCTCCAACTTCTCTTGCTCTCTTCCCCTCCTACTTCCCTGTAGAGTAAAATAAATTTCTATACTCAATTGAGTGCATGTATTATTCCCTCTTTAAACCAATTCCAATGAGAGTAAGGGTCAAGTGTTGACCATCCCCCACCCCACTGTAAAAGCTCTTCTTTTCACATCTCTTTTATGATAAATTTTTTTTTGCCATTCTTCTTCTCTCTTCTCCCTTTTCCCAATGCATCCCTGTTTATAATCCCTTAATTTATTTTTTTAAATCATTCCATTACAATCAATTCCTCCCCATGCCCTCTTTCTAACTGCCCTAATAGTTATAAAGTTCCTAGGAGTTAAAGTATCATCTATCCCATATTTGAATGTAAACAGTTTAACTTTATTGAATCTTTTATTATTTCTCTTTCATATTTACCTTTGTATGTTTTTCTTGAGTCTTGAATTTGAAAGCCGAATTTTCTATTCAGCTATTCTAGTCTTTCATCAGTAATGCTTGGAAATCCTCCATTTCATTGAACATCCATTTTTTTCCCCTGAAATACTCTGTTTAGCTGAGTAGGATATTCTTGGTTGTAATCCTATCTCTTTTGTCTTCCATAACATATATTCCAAGCCCTTCAATCCTTTAAGGTAGAAGCTGCTAAATCTTCAGCTCCAGTCAGGAGCATAATTGAGTTGTTTCTTTCTATCTGCTTGAAATATTTTCTCCTTGACCTGGGACATATGGAATTTGGCTATAATATTTCTTGGAGTTTTCATTGTAAAATCTCTTTTAGGAGGCAATAAGTCATTGCCCAATTCTAATTTTTTAAGGAACTATTTTCCTCAGTGAGCTTTTGTACCTCTTTTTTGCATTTGGTCAATGCTACTTTTTAAGGAGTTCTTTTCTTCAGTGGATTTTTGTGCTGGTTTTACAATTTTCCAGATTCTGTTTTTAAGTTGTTATTTCCTTTGGGGGGGGGGTTGTGCCTATTTTGCTAAGCAGTTAATTCTTTTTTCATAATTATCTTGCGTTTATTTTCCCAGTTTTTCCTATAATCCTCTTATTTGATTTTTTAAAAATCTTTTTGAGCTTTCCTAAGAAATTTTTTTAACTTACATTCAATTCATTTTTTTTTCTCTGAGGCTTTGCATGAAGCTGTTTTGACTTTGTTGTCTTCTGAGTTTGTGTCTTCATCTTACCCATTCCCATAGTAACTTTCCATGCTCAGCTTCTTTGTTTTCTTTGTTGTTTGCTCAATTTCCCAGTCCATTTCTTGACTTTATGTTAAAGTTGAGCTCTGCTCTTGAAGGGGCTACTGTCTCAGGTTTCAAGTTTTTGTACTGTTGTTGTCAAAACTAGTTCTGGGGGTCTATAAGTTTTAGGTCCTTCCAAGTTGGTATGATCTAAGGCAGGGCTGTCCAACCTTAGGTTATCTTAGGACTGCATTAAAATAAAATAATTATTGGAGGGCTTCCCCCAGAATAAAAATTATGTTACACTAAGAAAAAGTAGGGAAATGCATGTCACCAATACAACAGATGGAGGCATGAAGTATGAAAGAAAACATAAAACAACAAAGCAACAACACAACATTATACAGGTAGGTATATACTGACTAGTCTGCATCATGCAGATGGAACACATCCCACAGATCAACTGAAAATTCCATGTGATATGTCCCATCCATAATTCTGCCTAAAAACACCAAAGAAAATTAATGTCAATAAGATTATTAGTGGTGGAATTTAAAAATCTAATATGCATTCCATGCAAATTACTATTTTATTTTTTCGCTCAGGAAAATTAAAACCCATAGGCAGGAGGCATAAAGTCGCACTGCGTGCTTCATGCTGCCTGCGGACCATATTTTGGACAGCCCTGATCTAAGGAGAAATGTATTCACAGCTCTCCTGTCCTTTGCCTTTATTTGTGAATGACTGCAAACACTCTTCTCTGCCCTGGATGTGTGAAAGGGCTCCTGCTCCACTGCAGCCACAAGTGTTCTTGTTTCTTATGGCCCTCCAAATTTAACTAGGCCCCTGCAGCTTCACATGTTAATGCTTCTTTCTGCCTTGGACCTGAGACCAGCACCTTGTTCCCTTATGGTCAACTACAAACATTATTCTTTATGCTGGTCACAGTACCAAGTATGCTAGTGCTCCTCTTCACCTTGGGAATTTGACCTAGAATTGTGTATAGGCGATACAACAGGTTCCTGCATCCAATGTCAGCAAGTGGTCCCCTGTAATCTCCTTCTGACAAGTTGTCTGACCCCCTCACTGCCTGTGGGTTGAGAGCTCTGGAAGCTACCACTACCAAGGCTTGCTGCTGGCATGCTATGGTGAGGCCTGTGCTGCATTTCACTCCAGGCCAGACCACCACCCTGGTGAAACAGACCTTTCCTGATGACCTTCTGAATTATCTCAGGGTGGAAAATGTGTTTCACCCCATCCTTTTACTGGTTCTGTTGCTCCAAAATTTGACTTGAGGTGACATTCTAAAGTTGATTGGAGGGGAATTTGGGAGATTTCAATTGAGTTCCTGCTTCTACTCTCTAATATTGAATATTCTCCATCCTCATCTTTTAAATGAAAGGATTAGACTAGATTGTTTCTGAGATCTATGACATTTGAACAACAATGTAAAGGAGAATAACTTTGAAATGCTTAAGAACTCTGAGCAATACCATTAACTATGACATCCTTACTCAGACATGTGCAATTTTTAAATTTGTTTTAGTTGACTGCACTTATTTATTATAAAGGACAATTTATATGTATATTGGAGGGAGACATGGAGAAGGTTTATAGTGATAGTAGTGGGGAAAAAAAGAATTGGAAAGAAATAAAAGAAAAGAAAATATATCATGAAAACAAAACATTTTTAGAAAGAGTCGCTAACCTCATGTTATTTGCAGACCTGAAGGTACTCTTATCTCCACATTAGTTCAAGAATAACATTGGATTTGATGTAGCATTTTGGCACCACTCAATATCAATAATAAAGCAATACCCTGACTTTTGTGTCATGTCATATGGCAGTATAATTTTACTTCACAAGTCAAAAGATTAAAGGAAAAACTGCATTACAAGTATCCAACTAAATGAAAAATAATGACCTGCATTTGTTTTGGGTTTATCATTTGAATTTAAAAGAGAAAGAGAAAGATTTCTAGGCCTTCCAAAAATAAGTTTGCCTGCTTTCATTTGAGATTTAAAAGGATTTTTAGATTTGTTCAGAAATATATAAAGCACTTAAAAAAGCCTCACCTGCAATATAATTTTTGCCAATTTGTCTTTAAAGTGATGTCAAGGTCTTATGTGGAGAAAGTTAATGTAATATTTACTTCTTTGAGATTGAACTTTGGCTCATAGATATTTTTGGAGGGGGGAAATACAGTTTGAGAATCTTAGAGTTAGGAACACATGAACATAAAAGCCCTCAATACAAATAAAAAAAAAAAAAAAACTTAAAACCCACTCCTGTCAAGGACATTATTTTTAACTCATTCAATGAGTTTGAAGACTCACTGAAAAGAAGATAGTGTGTTACAAATGGTGGGATGATTTCACTTTCCTTTTACCCGATTTCTTTGTCATCAGCTTTTGAATTAGTGATTTAAATGTATGATTTCATTATCAGGGGGTATGATAGTGTTTAAAGGGTAGGCCTTAGAGTAAGGAAGACATAGGTTCAAATTCTATATCTGATATATGTGGGATTATGGTTCAATTATTTAGCAGTGCAGAGACAACTGTATATGGTTACATTGTGGAGGTATGTTATCTATCTGCATCCATTGAGAGAGTGTCCACAGGAGAATTCCTCACATTGATCAAGTCATAGGTCCTGAGACCTCCATTCTGCAAAAGGAAGGTGTGTGTAGGGATGGGTATGGTAGAGAAATGTCAAAAACTAATTCTAAGATATAGTGAAGCCAAAAGCCTTTGAACATGCATACTTAACTGGAAAAGAACTCAACATTTGCTGATATTTCCCAACATTTTCTTAATTAACTGCAAGTATAAAAACTCAAAATGAGATATGTTTACATATTACATTTCTTCATCTATAAATCAAACACAATGATTTTAAATTATTTCACATTCGAATACATTAATCTGTAGCAGTTGTAACTACACAAATGTTCATGTTTTAAATGGAATTAGAAATACTTTTAAATGGCATTAAAAACCAAATAGTATGCAAATATAATTTATAATAATATCTAAAAATAGTATGGTCATTTTTTTAGAAAAGTTTGAGACTTAATTAAATTGAAAAAAAGTAATAGTCATTTCTTTTTAATCCAGATAATGAAAAAATTCATTTATATATTTTTTCCCAAAGAAAAAGATAACAAATTTATAATATCACTTATAATGTCAATGCCTATAATGTCATTTTTTTCTCTTTGTTTATCCATTTCAATTGCCTTATGGCCTCAGTCCAGGAATGTTCATCTAAATCTATGTCTACGGAGACAGGCAAATCAGACTATTGGCACAAACAATGCATTAATTTCACCTTTGTTATGATTGACCCTAATTATGTTATACAAATCAATTGGGTAGATTGTACCACTTATCAATATAATGCTTGACATGAACAGGTTTGCCATATCATGATGTAACCAGCTTTACTTTGACACTCTGAATTAAAGTCCTTTTGTTTCCACTATGATGTAAGCAGCCATTTAAGTGTCTAGTAAATTGCAGGCATTGTGTTAAGCTCTAACCATCATGCTAAAGATTAAGGGATTGTTTTAGAGAGTAGTTCATGGCTTTGGGGAACCTAGCTTTGGAACTATTGTCCAACTTCTTATTTTAAGCTTTTTGAACAGGTAAGGCCATTACTTACCTGTGTTAGCCCAAATTGTTATGGAAATAAGGCCATTCTAGACATAAGCATTAGAGTTTCATTCAAATTTATGTATCTAGTGAACACTGGAAATTCTCAAAGTGGTTTCACTTTGTTCTTTGTATTCTATAAAGAACACCTACAACTTCTGAGGTCTTTTTAATTCAGTAGTTTACTAGGTGCCCATTGTGTACAGAGAGCATTGTTGAAGGCTCTGGGGGAGATGATAAAACTCAATTAGAATCAGTCCATGTATTTGTGAGGGTTTATAATATAATTGGAAGATATGTTAAGTTAAAAAGGGCACAAGTAAGCAAAAATGAGCCACAAGTGGGAAGTTGATTAATGAATAAAAAATAATGGAAGGATTTTCCAGGAGAGATTGCATTCAGAGTTGGGCTTAAGGAAATGGGTAGATCTTAAATGGTCAAAGGGTAAGAGCTTGCATTCCAATAATGAAGAATAGCATGAAGGAAGACCTTGCTAGAGAATAAAGTTCCCCTAATCTTCATTGCAGGAAATGAGTATTGATCTTTTTGAACATGTAAAGAAAATGCTGCATTGATGAAATTAATAACCTGTAAAATGGGTATAATGTTAATGGTATATTGGTAATATGTTACTTTCCATGATCTTAAATTACATGTAAGCCTGAACAATTGTAGAACAAATACCAATTTGTTATATATAATTAAGAATTAAGTATTGTTACATTCCAAAATCAAGTATATTAAAACCTATGTATGCATGCATGTCTGTGTTTGCCAGAACTGGCTACTAGATGTCACTCTTGTCTTAGACACAATGCCATATATAGAACTGTTATTAAATAATGAATGATCACCATTTTGAATTTGTGAAATGAGATATGAACAACCATACTTCTTATATGAATTCAGTGATACACCATTTTAAAACTTTTGCCATTATACATATTTCTTAATTAACCTTAAACCTGTGTCTTAGTAATAAATAACACACTATTTTATTAAAAAAAAGTTCTAAAGAGGGGGCGGAGCCAAGATGGCGGCTGGAAAGCAGGGACTACTGTGAGCTCCCCGCCAAGTCTCTCCAAAAACTTATAAAAAATGTCTCTGAACCAATTCTAGAACTGCAGAAC
>CM053626.1:267486148-267504573 GCA_028646595.1 Phalanger gymnotis
GCAGACCAAGGAGACCAAGAGCCGGGCAGAGTGTGTCCTTGCACCCTGAATCAGTGAGCTGCAGGAGTTACCAGACCTCTCAACCCACAAACAGCAAAGACAACAGAGAAGGTTAATGGGAAAAGCGCGGAGATGGAGTTTGCGGTTCGGCCACCACCCCTCTATTTTATTCATTTAAGCATTTAGAGATAGAAAGCTTCTCCTAAGAACTGCTTTTGCTGCATCCCATAAGTTTTGGCATGTTGTCTCATTATTGTCATTCTCTTGAATGAAGTTACTAATTGTTCCTATGATTCGTTCTTTGGCCCACTCATTCTTTAGAATTAGATTATTTAGTTTCCAATTAATTTTTAGCTTGCTTTTCCCTGGTTCTTTGTTACAAATAATTTTTGTTGCATGATGAACTGAAAAGATTGCTTTGCCTACTTCTGCCTTTCTGCACTGGATTGTGAGGTTTTCATGCCCTAGTACATGGTCAATTTTTGAATATGTTGCATATACTGCTGAGAAAAAGAGTATATTCCTTTTTATCCCCATTTAGTTTTCTCCAGAGGTCTATCATATCTGCCTTTTGAAAATTCTATTTACCTCCTTAACTTCTTTCTTGTTTATTTTGAGGTTAGATTTATCAAGTTCTGAAAGGGGGAGGTTGAGGTCCCCCACTAGTTTGGTTTTGCTGTCTACTTCTTCCTGTAACTCCCTTAACCTCTCCTCTAAGAATCTGGATGCTATACCACTTGGGGCATATATGTTAAATAATGATATTTCTTCATTGTTTATGGTGCCTTTTAGCAGGATGTAGAATCCTTTATTATCCCTTTTAATTGGATCTATCTTTGCTTTTGCTTTGTCTGAGATTAGGATTGCTACTCCTGCTTTTTTTTTAACTTTAGCTGAAGTGCAATATATTCTACTCCAGCCTTTTTACCTTTACCCTATATGTATCCCCCTGTTTCAAATGTGTTTCTTGTAAACAGCATATTGTAGAATTATGGTTTTTACTCCATTCTGCTATCCACTTCTGTTTTATGGGAGAGTTCATCCCATTCACATTCACAGTTATGATTACTATCTGTGCCTTTTTCTCCATCCTATTTCCCCCCGTTTATGCTTTTATTTCTCCCTTTCCCCTTCCACACCTCAACAGAGTTTTCCTTTTGACCCGTGCCTTCCTCAGTTTACCCTCCATCTTGATTCCCTTCCCTTGTCTTACCATTTTGCCCTTGCTACTTCTTCCCTCCCTTCCAACCACCCACCTCCCTTTTTTCCCCTTTCCCCTCCAACTGCCTGTAGGATAAGTTCGATTTCTATACTTATTAAGGTATGTTATTTCTTTCTTGAACCAAATCCCATGAGAGTAAAGCTCAAATACTGCTCTTCTCCCTCCCTTCTTTCCCTCTACAACAATATGTTTTTGTGCCTCTTCATGTGATGTAATTTACCCTTTTCTACTACCTCCTTCCCTCTTCTCCCAGAACCATCCCTTTATATCTCTTAATTATATATTTTATCATTATATCGCTTATTTTATACTGATATTCAGTCTATTAATATTCCTTTCAATTGTCATAATAAGTATAAAATTCTCAAGATTGACATATATATATATATATAATATACATATAATATATATATAAAACAAAATAATCCTATATTGTGATGCAACTCATTAGCCTTATTGATTAACTGGGGTTTTTTCCCCTGTTTACCTTTTTCTGTTTCTCTTGAGTTTTGTATTTGAAGATCAGATTTTCCATTGAGTTCTGGCCTTTTCATCAGGAAGGTCTGGGATTCCCTTATTTCATTGAATGTCCATCTTCTTGCCTAAAAATTATGCTCAATTTTGCTGGGTAATTGATTCTTGGTTGTAGTCCAAGCTCCTTTGCCCTTAAAAATGTCACATTCCAATTTCTTCTGTCATCCAATGTAGAGGCTGAAAATCCTGTGTGATCCTGACTGTAGTTCCATGATATTTGAATTGTTTCTTTTTGGCTGCTTGAAGTATTTTCTCTTTGACTTTGTAATTCTGAAATTTGGCTATTATATTTCTTGGAGTTTTCAATTTGAGATCTCTTTCAGCGAGTGACCAGGGGATTCTTTCAATGACTGTTTTCCTCTCTGGTTCTAGGACCTCTGGGCAATTATCTTTGTAATTTCTTTGAAGTTATTGTCTAGGCTCTTTTTTCAATGTGGATTTCCAGTAGACCAATAATTCTTAAATTGTCTCTCCTGCATCTATTTTCCAGGTCAGTTGTTTTTCCCATCAGATATTTCACATTTTCTTCAATTTTTTCATTCTTTACATTTTGACTACTTCTTGATGCCTCACAGAATCATTAGCTTCCAATTGCTCAATTATAATTTTTAGTGAGTTTCTGTCTTCATTTTGGTTTTGAGTCTCCTTTTCCAATTGGTTGATTTTACTTTTCTGGGTGTCATTTTCTCTATTTAGATTCTTAATCTCTGTAGCCATTTCACTGATCTTATTTTTTAAACACTTGATTTCATCAGTGTTTTTTTTTCCCATTTTTTCCATTTTTCTTTTACCTCCCTAATTTGGTTTTTAAAGTCTTCCTTCAGCTCTTCCAGGAATGGTTTTTGGGCTTGAGGCCAGTTCACTTTCCCTTTTGAGGTATCACATGTGGGTATAGTGTCAATGCTGTCCACTGCTGAATTGGTATTTTGATCTTTCCTGTCTCCATAAAAAGAATCAATGGTCCTCAGTTTTTTCATGTTCTTCTTCACATTGGTTAGCTTTTTCCTGGCTTTACAGTGGATTTCTGCTTTTGGAGCTGAGGGATCTCTGTCCTAGGTTTCTTGTTCTGGGAATTGTGAGCCTAGTTGCTGGCTTTGTGTGTTATGGCCTTGGTTTCTTGAGGTGTGGGGCAGGGGTCCTCTGGCTCCTGGAAGTCTCCTCTTCCCCTGGGGGAGCTCTCCAGCAATGATCTCAGCTGTTGTCTGTGTTGGTTTCTGCCACTTCCTCAGGCTGTGCAAAGGCAAATCTGGGCTCTCAGTGTTGACTCCTGCTGGCTCCGCCCCTCTGGGACTCAGGAACTCCCACTTCTCAGCCACTGAAACCACACTTCTGTCTCCTCTATTCCGGAGTTTTTCCTGAGGAATTCTTTGGGTCAGGGAGGGAGGGATGAGAGCCATTTACCTGGCCATTATGTCTCCCAGAAGTTCAAGAAGGTGCGTTTCAAACCTTTGGGCTGCAAGTCGCAGGTGTAGATTTCTCACGGTCGCATGTGTTGCGCTGCTGCCTCTTGTCACTTCGACAGACTCCAGTCCCGTGTTGGGAGGCCTGGGGATCTCTGCCAGTTTCAGGCACAAAGCTTCCTCCCAGCCTGGATCATTGGCTGGTTTCTGCAGCTGCTTCCACTTTGGTGTGGTCTGGTGCAGGTCCACATGCTGGGTGCTCTCCCAGCCTACAGATCTGTCCCACCAACCTTTCAGACTCTCTTGGCTTGGAAATTTGCCCCACTCAGTCTACCAATGGCTTCTAACTCTCTTGAATCTGCTCAGATTCACTTTTTTAGAGGTATCTGACAGAACTTGTGAGAGAGCTCCAGTAAGATGCTGTTTTCATGCAGCCATCTTGGCTCCAACCCCTCCCCTAAATGATTAATTTTCAATTGATTATTTTATAGATTGCACATGGAGGTAGCAGAGGAATCTGGCATTTACAGACTGCTCAACTTTGGGAAAGTTATTTAACTTCTCTGTGCTTATTTCCTTCTCTGCAAAATGAAGGGGTGAACTTAGATGATCACTAATGCTCTTTCCAGATCTATGGCCCTATGACTGTAAGGAGCCAGCCAGAGTACTAGACAATAACAATATTTTTATTTAAGACAGCCTCCATGAGTCCCATCTTCTCATCCCCTTTCTATTCCTCCTTCAAACCTCATTGCAGTCACACTTAATACAGCAACAGCATATCTGTCATTATCGTCTGCCTATTATGAATGAATAAATGAAAAATATTATTGTCTTTACCATATACCATACATCAAGCTAAGTACTGGGAATATAAATGTAAAGTTAAGGCATCCTCTGCCTGCCAGAAGTTCATATTGTAATGGGGAAAACAAAAAATTATATGACAGAAGTGGTTAGGGAAGTTTTATTACTATGTAAAGTCAAAATGATGGAGAGAATAGTACAATACACCTGTCCATTAACATTTTCTTTCCAGAGGCAGCACCACTTATTTTATCCCTATCCAAACATCCATATTCTTTTTTTTTAATGTTTTCATTATTTTGTAAAAATAGAAACATATTTTTCTTGCAGCAACATCATATATAGATATCAATGGCTGTTCAAGAGAATCATTTTAAATTAACTGAAACAAATTCTATATGATGTGTTTTTCTTCTGTTTCTATCTAGCACCCTGCTGTGGCGAGCACTCAAGAAAAGATGGGAGTTAAATATAGTGAACCCAAGCATTTGAAAACTTCCCATTAGCATTTCCTATTAAAGGTAGTGCCTAAAAGTGTAGCTGAGTGATTTCAGTTAATTCTTTCACTTTCATATATGCTGACAGCTCTGTAAATAGTTGTATTGATCTGTTAGTATTCTCAGTTTTCTATACATAAGAAGATAGGACAATAGATAGATAAAGACTATGGGGCTGGAATATTTAATACTAGCAAAGTTTATTTCAGATGGCTGTGAGTATTTTCTAGTATTCCAATATTGTAATTGATTACTTCTTAAGTTCAAAGAAATCTACGTACATTTTATGTAGATAACAGACCTATGAATTATAGTGTCTTGCTAGCTCCTTTTTGGTATGCAATGCAGCTTGCATGTATAAAATAGCAGCATTGAAACTAAGAGTAACAATAATAACTCAGTTGAATGATTTTCTATTAATCAGTCTAAGAAAAAGTTACATGAATTGGGAATTCACAGATTCAAAGAATATTTGATGAGTTTTGACAGAAGTTCCATTATCAACTAAGTATTTTTTTGCCCCTGACTCAGATTCTGTGGAAGCAAGTACTTATCTTGCAGATCCAACATTACAGATCTTATTACTAGAAAGAATAATGAATTTATGCAATGCTTTACTGCTTCAGAACATTTGTTAAAACTAATCTAATATATGGGAAAATGCTGTGAGAGAAATAGTAATGATATCAAACTTGCAGATGCATTCATTGAAAATATATCATAGGACACAGAAAGCCCATTTCACCCATGTTTGGTGGTGCAATACTCTCTAATATTACCTTTATTCCTATTGTCTTATGATATTAGCCATTATAGCTTGAGTCATGTAAAAATGGTCAGCATTACATAATTCATAGAGTTTGCTCAAGTCCGGATAAAGTCATTATGGTGAGACAAAAATTTATGTGGAATTTTAAAGAAATGTAACAGCAGAGGTGGCACCAGAATGGAATTTCTCCTTACATAGTCACAATAATAAGTAGCTAGCATATACATAGAACTTCAAGGTACACAAAGCATTTTACAAATATTATTTCATTTTACATTTACTATAATTAACTATTATCACTCCTGTTTTACACTTAGGAAAACAAGGTAGACAGAGTTTGAGAGATTTGCCCAGGATCACACAGCTACTAGTTGTATGAAGCCACATTTAAACTCAAATATTCCTGACTACAGGTCACTGCACAACACTGTGCTACCTACAATCCTTTAACAACTCTTATTCCACTTATTTGGAAATCGACATGCTACAAATGAACCTCAAATGTTGAGACTAGGTCCCAACAGTCATTGAGTGCTTTCTCCAAGGATGTCTGCCCAAACAAAGAAGGAACAAGGGGTGTGTGTGTGTGTGTGTGTGCGTGTGTGTGTGTGTGTGTGTATACCCTTTCATCACAGACTTTTAAGTACATGAAAAAAAACAAAGACCTTCTATTTCCCAGTCTCCTATATTTTGAACAGGGGAAATCAGAATAGAGTAGATTCTTGAGAAGCACTGGAAGGAAATAATCACACCTTGACAAAATGCTCTACCACCCAAAGCCTTGAAGGCAAAGAAGCAGTAGGACACATCACTTTCTGTGGTACACCTAGATATCTAAGGCAATTAGAGAGAGGAAAGGACCAAACATAAAAGCTGGCTCCACCCAACTTTACATCCCAAGTTGAGTTTAATCATATGTTTAACAAATATTTGAGTGAATGTATTTAAGTTCATGTTTACATTTATATTTACATTCTAAGAAAAATCCCCAGTCAAGGCAATAATATGGCCCCCTTCTTGGAACTCTAGAAATAACTATATGTAAAATCAATTTGTCATTATATTTACATAATTTGGCATGTCTTCTCTCTCTAATTAAGCTGAAAACTCTAAGGGACTAAAGAAGTATGAAACAGTTGGAAAAATGTAGAATTTGAAGTAATCAAAAACCTTACTTCAATTCTAGCTTTTGATATTTACTAGTTTCGACCTTGAGAGAGTTACATAATTTCTCTAAACTTCTTTCTTCACCAGAGAAATAAGGAGAACAATAGCTCCTTCACATAGCTGTTTGGAAGATCTCAAGAGATGATGAATGTAAGGTCTTTTACAAACTTTAAGTGTAATAAAATGTCAGTTATGATTATGCTTTTTTGTATTTCACAATTTAGGGACCAGCACCATGGTTTTAATAGGCTCATTAAATATTTCTTGGTGATATTTAATGAAAATTTATTTCTTTTAATTATTTTAGTCAATTCATTGGCATAATTGGAATACTTCCCCCCTACCCTGTCCTCCTTGTCCCTGTCTCTTAGAATCTTATAGCTTCCTTTAAAGCTTGACTCAGGTGTTCTTTTGTGTGAGAAATTTTACTGATCGGTTTTTAATAATTAATAATGATAATTACAACAAAAATAATAATATCTAGCATTTATATTTCCATGAGCTCATTCCAACTTCTAAATATTTAATACAATTACCCTCCTAAATTCCAGCCAAATGGGATAACTAGCTCTTTCCTGATGTAGTCACACATTTTCTCTACTCATTACATTTGCACATTGTCAAAAGCTGGCACCTGAGAGTGCTTAGTGTTTTAAGGTTTGCAAAGCATCTTAGTCATATTATCTCATTTTATCCTCATAACAACCCAGGGAGGTATGTGGTATTAGTATCCTTATTTCACAGATGAGGAAATTGAGGCCAAGATATGCTAAGTGGCTCTCTTCATCTCCAAATTAGATTTTCATGTGTTATACCTCCAATAGAATGCATATTTCTTTACAAGAGGGCCTGATACTCACTTTGTCTTTACGTTGGTCTACCTCTTCACCAGCAACCTTGCCTACCTGGGGAGGCCTCCACACCTGATTCCCTGCTCTCTTGAATGGTGAGTCCCTGGCCTGAACTACCACTGCATAACAGCGTTGCCCCCTTGAACTCTCCCTCCTGCATTCTGCTTTCTAGCTCCCTTTTATTCGAATTCAAGCCCCTTTTCAGTAGGGATGGTATTCTCATTCTAGTTGCATCCATTGCATCCAATGCATTCATTGGCTGAGAGAAATGGGGATAAAAATAGAATAAAACAAGATTGTCCCTATTTTCATAGGCCTTGCACAGTGCTTGGCATATAGTAAACTCTAAATAAATACTATATTTTAATCATATCTATCTATATCTATTTATGCATATATGTGTGCATGTGTATGTGTGTGTATATATATATGTGTATGTGTGTATATATATATATATATATATATATCCAGCATCTACTTTGAACATAGTAGTCACTTAATAAATGCTTATTATACCAAATTGATTTGTTCTATTTTTTTTTTCAAAAACGTCTTAAATGGAGTAAGCTAATAGCTGGTTCTTCATCAGTTTAAGCAACACTCCATGAGGAATTGCCCTGTCAATGAAGATGAGTGGTTTTTTCTGTAGCTTACAGTCTTAGGAAATTGCCTAGAGTAGTGGGGCCAAATGCAAATAGAAATAGGGGCTGCAAAATCATATATAAGCATCCCTGTGGGCCACATATTGACTTAAAAACCATACACATTTATATGTTTCTTTTTTAATATATCAACATAATAAAAGCAGATAGGAAAGACATTTTAATCTGGTTCAGACCGCACTCAGGCATGTATAGACCACATGCTGGACATCTCTAGCCTAGAGTACTGTGAGATTAAGTGCCTTGCTGAAGGTTACACAACCAGTATTTTCCAGAGGCAGGAATTGAACTCAGGTCTTTTACTTCCATTATACTATAATGCCTCTAAGCAAAGCATTTAGTAGTCAGTAGTCCCAAAAAATCTCCCCTCCAAATGCTAACCAGGCCAGGATAGTAGGGCAATGTGTTTACTTGTCAAAAAATAACCAGCTTGATATTTTAATGACATATTTTTAAAAATCAATGATCAAAGTAACACTTTGAATGGGGATTGTTCAAAAAGAGTGATCAATGGCCAATGTAAGCTAAGTGACATTTGACCCCTTAACTGGATCTTTCACTTTCACATACTACCAAAATAATCTTCCTAACGCATAAGTGTGACTTATGTCACACTCAGTTTAAAAACCTTCATTGGCTCCATGTTGCCTCTAGAATAAAAGATAAACTCCTCAGCCTACCTTTTAAATACTTCCATGAGCTGATTCCAGCTTCTCTTCTAAACGTTTAATATAACCACCCTTCTAAATTCCAGCCAAATTGGACAACTAGCTCTTCACTGATGTAGTCACACACTTTCTTGCCTTGTTACATTTGTACATTGTCAAAAGCTTTCACCTGGGAGTGCTTAGATTAACACATAAGTGAGTTAAAAACAAGGGGGGAGGGGCAGGCCTGGGATCTAAGCCATGGTTAGCAGAAAACAAACCAGACGTGCATACTCCTAGAGTTCTTTGGAGCACCAAAATCATAGGGCCTGAGATAAGCTGGGGAAAATTAAGCATTGAAGCAGTGACTCAAGTCAGAAGACAAACTCCAGATCATAAAACAAGATGGAAGCCATTTCAGAGTTCATCATGTAGGGTCTACTAGTTTCTCCAAAACTCTTCCTTTATGGTGGCAGCTTGTATGTCCCTGCCTTTTTCACTGTGTTCATTTGCCACTGCGGTTGTAGAATCTATCAGGTCAGGTAATTCTGAGTAAGTAGAACCACTGGCACAGATAGCCCACCATTTCCTAGTCCTGACATATACTCCCTCCTTTTGAAAGCAGTTATTTCCTTAAAGACCTGGCCTAGGGGTCACCTCCTCAAAGAGGAATTTCTTGATCACTTTAGCAGGAAAGAATTCTCCCTTCTCAAATTTTCTCATAATACTTTTAGAGCTGTCCTTGGCTCCAATTATTATTTTTATTGTTTAGTCATTTTCATTTCTGTCCTGCTCTTTGTGACCCCACTTGGGGTTTTCTTGGCAAAGATACTGGAGTGGTTTGCCATCACTTTCTCCAGCTCATTTTACAGATAAGGAATGGAGGCAAACATGATTAAGTTACTTGTCCAGGGTCACACAGGTAGTAAGTATCTGAAGCTGGATTTGAACTCAAGAAGATGAGTCATCCCGATTCCAAACCCAGCACTCAATACTGTGACAGAGAGGGGAGGGAGAATTTCAGAATTCAAGTACATAGAAAATAAATATTTGTTATTCAGTCATTTCAGTTGAATCTGACTCTTCCTGATCCATTTGGAATTTTCTTAGCAAAAATGCTGTAGAAGTTTGCCATTTTTTTCTCCAACTCATTTTACAGAGGAGGAAACTCAGACAAACAGGGTAAAGCAATTTGCCAAGGATCACACGGCTAGTAAGTGTCTGAGGCCAGATTTGAACTCAGATTTTCCTCATTTCAGGCCTGGAGCTCTATCCACTGTGCAACCAAGCCTCCCTTGATTCCTACTAGTCTTCTTTAAATTATACTTATTCATGTCCATATTTTATCTACTCCCTTTCATCACTGGGACTATAAACTTCTTGAAGGTAAGAACTGTGTTGCCTTGGTTCCTAGTGCAATACTATGAATATAGTATACATCAAATTAATATTTGTTATTGAACAGAGAAGAATTGAATTAATTTTCCTACCTATCCATTTATATAGAACATAAATCAATAGTAATATGATATCTAGTTAATCAATCCACAAGCTATTAGTACATACTTACTAATGGCCAGGCACTATACCAAGTGCTGGGACTACGAAGAAAGGAGGGGGAGAGAGAGAAAGAGAAAGTGAGAGAAAGAGAGAGAGAGAGAAATACACCCACATTTGAAGGAGCTTATACTCTAAAATACAAGATATTATGTAAGTAAATAGGTACTTGCAACATATATACAAACTGGATAGGAGGTAATCTCAGAAAGGAAGTAGCTGGAGGACTATGACAGGCCCTTTGCAGAAGGAAGAATTTGAGCCTGAGGGAAGTAAGGTATTCTAGGAAATGGGCTGGGGCTAGTATTCCAGGCATGGGGCACAGACACTGCAAAGGTTTTATGTGAGGATCAAAAAGTAGGCCAATGTAGGTGAATCTTAGAGTATGTGCACGGGAATAAAGTACTTAAGGAAAAAACTAGAAAGGTAGGAAACAGCCAGAATAAGAACTTGAAATGCCAAACAGAGGATTTTACATTTCATCCCGAAGGTAACAGGGAGCCACTGGAATTTATAGAGGAGGGGGGAGTGGCACTTCAATAATTGAATGAAGAAGGCATCAGAGCGGAGGGTAGGGGAAGAGACTTGGAGGGAACAGTTAAAAGGCTATTAAACTATTCCAGATGAGAGGTAATGAAAGCCTGAACCAGGGTGACAAATATGTAAGTGGGCATGTTTATACAACAGTAGATATAACTTTACCGAAAAAAAAAAAAAAAAAACTTTTCAAAGGATCTGATATGTGGTCCAAGTGAAGATGAGGAGTGTCAGATGTCATTGTGGATACAAACCGGAGTGGTTACCTGGTGGTGCCTTTAAGACTAATAAGGGAATTGGAAGTGTTCAAGGATGGCTACTACATTTTAGAAAGGGTATTGATAAGCTAAGACTATCCACAGAATGACAAGCAGAATACTGAAGGGCACTGAATTCATGCCAGAAAAGGATCACTTAAAGGAAGAGGGAGAGTTTAACCAGAAGAAGAAAAGACTTGAGGAACATGACACAGTAGCTATCACCAAGTGTTTGAAAGAATGATATTTGGACACAGAAGACAGAACTAGAAGGTGCAGACAGAGAAGTTCAGTCTGTATGTAAGGAAAAAAAATATCAAATCCCTATCAGAGTTGTCCCAAAATGGGATAGTGGATAGTGTCATAGTGATCAGCATGCTGGATCTGGAATCAGGACGACCCAAGTTCAAATCATGCCTCAGATATCTACTAGCCTTGTGACCCTGGGCAAGTCTCTCAAACTCTGCTTGCCTCAATTTTCTCAGCTATAAAATGGGGATAATTACAGCACCTAGGTTCCAGAGTTGCTGTGAGGATCAAGTGAGATAATATTTGCAAAAAGACATTTAGCACTAAGGCTGGTGCATAGTAAGTGTGGTTAACTGCTTGTTCCTTTCTCTTTATTTGCTTCTATAGAAAATTTAAAGCAAAGAATGGATGACCATTTGTTAGGGATATGATTAAGGGATTGTCATATAATTCATTACTGTTCATGAGTTAGATGAGATGAGTTCTGAGGCCCCTTCCTCTACGAGAGTGAATTGTGAAGTCAGAATATACTGTATATATCACATAGACTTGCTCATCTCTTTTTATGAACCAGAAGGATGAATTTCATCCACCCCTTTTGGACAGCAAGGGAAAAAAATGAAACTCGAGTCCATATGTGGAAAAATTACTGAACAGGATTTGTTTTTATTTTTTTGTTTCCAAAATAAATTACTTTTCTCTCAAATACAGAGTTTAGTCAGTTTCTAAAGGAACAAAAGAAAAAAACAAAAACTTTGCTTAATTGTTTAATATTCAATCTACTCTGTCTGAGTCAGTTAACAAGGCCTATGGTGATTTATTCATCTCTTGTTTTTGCTTTACATAGAGTTGTTGTCTGGGATTTAAATGGTCTTGATATGGCTTTGTTTTTCACTTCTGGAGAGTATTAGCTTCTTCTTTGGAAAGTGACCTTTGAAAATGAGATGTCAATATCATGACTTTTTCTTCGTCTAAATGTGTTGCTTTTAGATTTCATGATTCTATAGCTTTAATCAAATATGTGAATACATCATTTTCTAAGTAAAGCTACCAAACCTGTGGTCTGACGATATCTTGGTGAGTGAACTTTTGCGTGAATATATGGGCATGTGTATACACATTCACATTAGGAACCATCTATTTTTTTGAGGGTAGGCAGGGCCACAAGAAAAAAAAAACCCTTTTAGTTTTTCATTTGAGTTCATTCAACTCAATTAAAAATTAACAAAGTAGTTACTATGCACAAGGAATTATGCAAAACACTGAGAATGCAAAGACAAAAAATCTCTTAAATCTTGACGTTATTCTTTTTGGGGGCAAAAGCTAAGGTAGAGATGGCAGTGGAGTAACACATAAGACTTATCTTTTTAATTTTATTGTTTAATTCAATAAAGCTTTATTTAAAATGTAAAATCCATTCCTCCCTCACAGGTCATATAAAAACAGGACTGCCTTTGGCCATCTGGCTGTAGTTTTCTGACCTCTGACATAAGTAAATACAAAGTAGATACAAAGGCAGACAAAATAATTTCTAGAATAAGTGACAATACCTGGGGAAATGAATGGAGATCTTGTGTAAGATGTGGCAAATGATCTGAGTTTTGAAGGAAATTAGAGGTTGTAGGACAAAGAAATGAGGAAATAGCCCATTCTGGACACGGAAGCACAGAATCTCAGAACCATTTGATCAAAGGCTGGGAAGTGGGAGATGGAATATCATACAGAGAACATATAGTTAGCAAACTAATTTAAGTAGAACTAAGAGAGTGTAAATTGGATAAATATTAAAATAGACTTGAAAGGCACATGGAGACTGGAGAGTAGAGCTCATTAAATGCCAGTCTACAGAATTTGTATTTAACAATGGGACAATGGGGAAAGAAATACTATCAACAGCAACACCATTGGATTTGGAATCAGATGATCCATGTAGAAATCATAGCTCTACCAAATACAACCTATACAAACTTGGACAAATCCTTTTAGCTTTCTTATACTCAATTTTCTCAACTGTAAAATAAGGAGATTGAATTAGATGTTCTTAGATGTCCCTTCTAGCTCTGAATCTATGATTCTATGAATAACTATTTGGTACCTATGCAGCTAGGTGGCACAGTAGATAAAGCACCAGCTTGGAATCAAGAAAGATTCATATTCCTGAATTCAAATCTGGCCTCAGACACTTACTGCTATATGCCTGGTAGTTTCCTGGCATGGATATATATTGTATATATGATATGTTGTCTAGATTTCATAAGCGTGCAACAACAGGTAAAATGTGACATTCAGAAAATAGATAGGTTTGGGATTGAAATGAGAGCTATTTAGGATATGTTTAATTTGAGCTTCCTAGCAGATAACATATTAATATATTATAGTAAATAAAACACCGAATTTGGAGTCAGAAAGGCCAGGCTTCAAAACCCATCATAGAAAGTTGTGTGATTCTAGTCAAGTCACTTAACCATTTGCTGGCTCTGTTTCCTAATCTATAAAAGGAAAGGGTTGAATCTGATATGCTTTAATGTCCCTTTTAATTCCAAATCTATGAGCCTATTACTACATCTTTGTGATTTCATAAAAATAGATCATAGGACCATAGATTTAGATATAGGATAGCTTAAGATGTCCCTCTGGTCCAATGTCTTCACTCTCTGCATAAGGAAACAGAGGTCTGGAGATGGAGAGGTAATATAACCTGCCTAAAATAGTCAGCATTAGCAATGGAGTTTGACCTCATGTCATGTACCTCCAGAATCAGTGCCATATATACTGTGATTACATTTTCTTTTAAAAAATAAGCCAGTATAGGCTTAAAAGAGTTGACTTCAAAGCCAAGATGACCTGAATACAAGTCACATCACTGATACTTACTGACTGTGAGACCATGGACTTCACTCATTTATTAGCTCCCTCCTCTTTTCTTGCCCCTACCTCCCAACTCTCTACAATTAAAATTTACAGAAGTTGCCATTTTGAATTGGTAGAGAAAGTTTCTTCACTGGGTAATTCCCTTCATGGATGAAATCACTGGACTAGACCAAGCCAAATATGAATATCATGTGAATTATGATAAAAAGTGATATCTCAAAAGGTATAAGTGCATAAATATTTCATATTCCCTTGTATTATATTTTATTCCCTATAATAATTTTTGGTACTTAAATAATAAAGACAATGTTTTAAAAGGTTTTAGAGCTTATATCTATAGATTACAGTGGGAAGAAAAGCAAAATTTTAAAAAATGACCTGTTCCAAAAAATTCATCTCCCCTTCCTTAATTTAATCTCTTTGTTCTTGCTTCTCTTAACTCGCTTTAGTTTTATTAGGTCCATTGAAATTGTGGTGACTTAAGAAAAGCCTCCTTGAATTATGTCAATGAGCTTTTTTTTCCTTTTCTAGAATTATTAGAGATCTTTTCAATTGCTTGTAGGATTCTTTTGGAACATAGAATTTAGAAGGTGAAATTCCCTAAGGTCATCTAATCCAATGTTATACAAATCAACAATCTGCCCTATAATAAAGTAAATTGAGAAGAATGCTTTGGAAACAAGATGACCAGTACAAAAGAAGAGCAACAATAACAAAATCCATCATCCTTCTTTCTACCCTAAATAAAAACATTTGCTAAAGAGTAGGCATTTGGAAGGCCAAGCAAAGTAGGACTTTTTGTTGTCTTTCATTTCGGAGTGCTTCTCCAGCATTGACTTTGTAGGAATGCCCACACCCTTTTGCTAACTAGGACACAAGAGGGATAAAGCCCTTGAAAGGCATGAAGTCCTCCACCCTAGAAAAAGGGTATGTATACTCTGAGGTTAGAATTTTGCTAGGGGGTCACTTACTGGAAGAATATCATGTAATTTGACCAGACAAGACTCTGGGTAGCCATTGGAGCCTCCTGGTTTTGAAAACCCAGATGTTGGTGTTTCTCTCTCTGGTAACTATGTATTGTGATTTGGTCAGACAGATAGAAGCCTGTCTGTCAATTTGTGTTATTTTGCTGTTTATAATTCTTGTTTGTAGTTTCTGTTTGTACTTCCTCTGAAAGTTCAGGGTGCTGACTTCTTCCCCTGAACTAAGTGAATGATATATGTATATTTAATGAAAGTAAGATTGAAAACTTCTTAAAGTTGCTTTCCTTAGAAAAGCAGATCAAAGAACCTGTGCTAGTAGCCCTCCTATGCGCTGGTTTTATTGGCCTTACACAGCCACAGTAGCGGCAAGTAGCATTATTGTTATGGCATCTTCACTTGCTGTTGAAAGCACTTCCACATATTCTTGCCCCCTTTTTCAGATCTAGGTATGTACACACACACACACACACACACACACACACACACACACACACACACATTCAATTAAGACTTGAGAATTTATACAATGTCAGCAGTGTTCTGTCTCTGTAGTTCCCTACCTCATTGACAAGTAGATGGAAGTATATTTTTCTTATCTGTTCTCCAGAAAACAGAATAATCATTGTGGTTACTCTGAGTTATAATATTGTAGTCATTGTGTCTATTGCTTTTCTGAATCTGTTTATTTTAGTCTATCTCAGTTCATAAAAATGTTCGTGTTTCTCTGTATTCCACATGCTCATCATCTCATTGTACAATAACGTTCTTCTTCATTCTTAAACCACACCGTTTTCCCAGCCAGTCCCCTCAAAATATGTACCTATTGGGGCCTGGGCTGCCAGGGCCTGAGCCTGGACCGCCGCGCCCATGCCCTGGGCTGGGATCCAGCAGAGCCTGCTGCTCCCGGTCCGGCCCAGGGAGCCTGGCGGCTACGGCCCCCTGGGCCAGACGGCGGCACCACACACACCAAGGCGCCTGGAACCTGCAAGAAGTGAGGTCCCTGATCCAGACCCTACAGGAACGTGTAGTCCAGGTGGTAGGCCCACTCCGGGGACACCACGGGGCTCATTACATCCATCCCTGAAGCGGCCGGCTCAGCGAAGCCCTGGCACCAGACTGATCCGCGTCACTCCTCTGCCAACTCACCATCTGCTTTTTTCAATGGAGACATTATCCTCCAAAACATTCGACTGGATGGGTGGAAGACCATCCCTCCTCCCAATCCCAACCGAGAGTTTGTGGCCCAGGACAATTATCTCTGGATGTATATATGGATTCATAGGACTATAGAATCTTTATTGAAAGCAACTACAGGAGCCATCCAATTTAACCCATTCCCAAAGAAGAAGCCTCTTGACTGTATACCAAACGAGAATTCATATAGCCATTGCTTTAAGACTAATAGTGAAGGGATACCAGAGGTGTACTGGAGCCACTCAGATCAGCTCTCAAAAGATGATTATGAAATTTTCATTTTGAATATTATTACCCTTCAGAACTGGAATAATATATAAAGAAATATCACCATAACTTGAAGAGGAGTACAATGGCGATTCAAGAAATGTAATGGTTTGACTTCATTATATTTATCTAAAGGTACATTTCAACCTCAAGCCAACCCTGGAATTCCTACATTGGAACAATCCCTCTACCTCTGAGGCTTCTCACTGTGATTGGATGGCTCCTCTGAAAACCTTCATTTAAGAACTTTGCCCAAGTCATACTTATTTTATTCCTCTCCAGGCTGTATTCTGGAGAGCACAATAACATCTCCCCATTAAGATACCTTTTGATTTCCCCTGCTTTTCCTTTAATATGTTGGCTTGCCTTTACTAAAGTGTACATTCTTCGAGAAAAAAAAATATGTACCTATTTTGCATTCAGGTTTTTGTTTTATCTAATTTGGAGGCGTGTCTAGAGTATAGGAAAGAATGTGCTACAGTGTCAAGAACATAGGATTTGGTTAGCTCTTCCATTTAGTAACTTATTTGTTTCTTATCGTTGCTGTTGTTGAATCACGTCTGACTCTTTGTGACTCCATGGACTATACTGTACTTGAGGTTTTCCTGGCAAAGATATTGGAGTAGTTTTCCAGTGGATTAAGGCAAAAGGAGGTTAAGTGATTTGCCACGGTCACATAACTAGGGAGTGTCTGAGGCCAGATTTGAGCTGTCTTCCTGACTCTTGGCTGGGTTCTCTATCTACTGAGCCACCTAACTTCCTTGTAGGCAAACAAAGGTTAAGTGACTTCCCCAAGATTACATACGATTACATGTCTGAGGTTAGATTTGAACTGGTAGCTACATTCCCCCAAATGAGCCATTTGTCTTCTCTGTGTCAGTTTCTTCACTTCTAAAATTGTGATGCCCCCTTCAGGGCTGTCTCAAAAAGTCAGTCAATATTTATTAAGTACATAGTATGTGTTAGGGGCAGCTAGGTGGTACAATGGATAGCATGCTGGGCCTGGTTTCAGGAAGACTCCTCTTTGTGAAATCAAATCCGGCCTCAGATACTTGCTAGCTGTGTGACTCTGGGAAAGTTACTTAACTCTGCTTGCCTCAGTTCTTCATCTGTAAAAAAAAAGTGAGCTTGAGGGTCGAGCCAAGATGGCGGCTGGAAAGCAGGGACTAGCGCGAGCTCCCCACCAAGTCCCTCCAAAAACCTATAAAAAAGGGCTCTAAACCAATTCTAGAACTGCAGAAGCCACAAAATAGCAGAGGGAAGCAGGGCTCCAGCCCAGGAGAACCTGGATGGTCTCTGGGTGAGGTCTATCCCGCGTGGAGCTGGGAGCAGAGTGGAGTGGAGCAGAGCCCAGCATGGGCGGCGTGGACCAACCAGACCAGGGGCAGGGTGGAGCGTGCCCTAGCACCCTGAATCAGTGAGCTGTGGCAGTTGCCAGACTTCTCAACCCACAAACACCAAAAACAACAGAGAAGGTTAGTGGGAAAAGCTGCGGGACTGAGTTTGCAGTTTGGCCACCACCCCTGGGGCAGCAGAGATGGGGCAGCTTTAGAACTACTGCTGCAGTTGCTTCTGGCCCCAGGCCCACCTGGTGGGAGGGATTACGTGGCAGATCAGAGCAGCAGTGAAGAGATTGCTGAAGATCTAAACCCAGTCTGTGTAGGGGGTTCTTGGGGAAGGAGGAGTGCTGGTGGGGCAGCACATCCGCCCAAGCTTGGAACATAGAACTCTTTAGTCTACAAGCAGTCATACCCTGCTGAAAAACTCAAGGGTCAAGTAAGTTGGCTGGGAACATGGCCAGGCAGCAAAAACACACCCAGATTCAATCTTGGACTCTGGAATCCTTCTTTGGTGACAAAGAACACCAAAACATATAGTCAGAAGAAGTCAACAAAGTCATAGAGCCTACAACAAAAACCTCCAAGTAAAACAAACTGGTCTCAGGCCATGGAAG
>CM053626.1:267505073-267525774 GCA_028646595.1 Phalanger gymnotis
ATTACTTAACTTCTTAGGGAGGGTGGGTGGGAGGGGAAGAGGTGAGAGAATTTGGAACTCAAATTTTAAAAAATAGATGTTCAAAAACAAAAACAAAAAAGTTTTTGCATGCAACTAGAAAATAAGATCCACAGGCAATGGGGCATAGAAATTTATCTTGCCCTATAAGAAAGGAAGGGAAAAAGGGATGGGAGGGGAGTGGAGTGACAGAAGGGAGGGCTGACTGGGGAACAGGGCAACCGGAATATATGCCATCTTGCAGTGGGGGGGGGGGGGTAGAAATGGGGAGAAAATTTGTAATTCAAACTCTTGTGAAAATCAATGCTGAAAACTAAATATATTAAATTTAAAAAAATTAAAAAATGAGCTGGAGAAGGAAATGGCAAACCAACCCAGTATCTCTGCCAAGAAAATCTCAAATGAGGACCTGGAGAGGCAGACACAGCTAAAAAGCAACTGAACATAATGTTTTAGGCAGGATACTAAGTGTTGGGGATACACAAAAAGGTAAAAAACCAATGAGTTCAATGAGCTCACTGTCTGTTATCGGAGCCAACATGTAAACAGCTAGGCACGAACAAGCTCTATGCAGGATAAATTGGCGAGTAGTAAACAACAAAGCACTAAATAAATGAGAGCCATTATTGCTACAAGTAAGTCTAAAACATCTTGGCATTCATCGCCTTTAAGAGATCAAAAAAGAATGATTAATATTTCTCAAGTCACAAGGAGCTTGTTAAATATTTACACTTTACTTCATTTGTTATTCCCTTTTAAAGTCTTCCTGAGTCTGTGTACCTGTGCTTTGTCGGAAGCAAACATCCAGCTTATTTAACAAGTTTCCAACCAAAGTTTTGATATGAGACTTTATTAATGCATTTTCATTTCATCTCCTTCAAGTAGAACATAAAAAGCACCTTTGATGACTTAAGCTAGAATTAGTGGAAAGGATTTTCAAGATTATGTCAAAATAGATCCACATAATTGTAGACTATAGACTGACTTTCAAAGTGACTTATGAAGATCCATTCTCTAGATTAATTTCCCAAACCTTATTCATTTACATTTTCACCATTAATGCCAAACTCTTTTGAAAATCCCAGCCAGAGCAGATCTCTACTTTTTTTTTTCCCAGGGAGACAATGGCAAAACTCTTCATCATGCTTAAAGGTAAATAATTCCTGATACTTTCAGAACTCATAAAAACAAAAGTAAAGGGAACTAACATGACTCAAGTGGCATCATCCTTCTGAGAAATACACAACAGTTCCACAAGCCTGATGAATATTTCAAATACCTACACAGGGCCAATCCACAAAAGTGAAGGTTAAAAAACACTTTAAAAATGCATTATGAAGCAGCACTGGAAATGTTGATGGTTTTAGGAAGGTAGATATTGAGGAATTGTTGAGAAATACAAAACAGCATGTCTGTGGAATGACAGGCATTATGGTGTTAGCATGGTAGCTCTTCTAAAATGACAGGGAGGAAAGATTTATGGCTGTAACTTCTGATGGCTTCACACAGACAGAAGTCTGGATTCCTTTGAATAGAGAGATTGATTTTCTCATCTAAAGGAAGGGAAAATACTTAGAACTCAGGCAAAGAGGCATTTCCTTTAGGAGTCTATATCATCTATTCTGGAGAGAATTAGAAGCAGCAAAATGTTTCTACCTGACCTTAAGGAATCCACTGACCTTAGGAAATCTCTATGTGCTTCTATAACCTAGAGTTTCTTCCTGTAAAATGACAGCAACACTTTCCCTCACTTGATCTCCTCTCAAGTATTCTAAACATAAATGCAAAGACCGACATGGTCATAGGGAAGATACCATGTCTCATTATTATTCAAATAGAAGAACATGAATTTCTTAATGTTACAAAGTTAAACGATTGTTTTACTAACATTGCAGAGGGCCATAAAGGAGGCAGATAAAAAGCAACAAACAAGGAATTCAATATTCATTCAGATCCAACAAACATTTACAAAGTACCTACTGTACACAAGTCAGTAAGTGAGCCAGGCACCAGTGATTCGAAGACAAAACTGAATGGTCTCTGCCTTTAAGGACCTTACATTCTCCAGATGGGGATAGGAAATGTATACACATAAATAGAAAGCAATTTGAGGAAAGACAACTAGGGAATACTTTCTTATGTGAATTTGTAAAATGAATCAAGATTTGAAGATTTTCTTTAGATTTTCAATACATAATATCTTGAAAAATCTTATTTTAACCTACTTGTAATAGCGAAAAGTAATATTTGTGGCTATGTTCTATATATCAGGATACATCCTTTTATATAAGTCTTGAGTCCTCTTAGATGTAGCAGAAAAATAATAAATATAATAACAATAATACAATGTATCTCTGATTCATTTAAGATTTGCCCAAACATTTTCTTTTTGTAACTCAAGAAAATGCTTATGAAAGCCCATAGAGAAAAACAAGGAAATAGGAGATGTTTTCTCACTTATTTCTCTAAAGTGAGGAATTTTTAAAAGCCAGAATAAAATGTATACTGTGCCTTCCAAGAATGGCAAAGGGTTAAGGGTAGAGAACAAGTTAAATATGTAGATATTTTGTAAACTTTGTATATTTAAAATACCATAAACTGTTACCAGCAATGCTAGAACTTTGGGTAAACAAGAAAAGACGCCTTGGCATAAGGTTCTGAGTCAATCAAAACTTGTCATGGTTATGAATGAATCAAAAAATTATTTGTTGAGTACCTACAAGGTGTCCAGCACTGCATCTGCATTGCATGAGGATATCAAAGAAGTTTTTAAAAATTCTTGCAAGAAGGAGATTAATACCACAGCTCTATATGCAGTCATACTGTATGTGTTTTAAAGATATTTTTCAGATGATGTGTAATCCTTTAGAGAATTTCCTCCTGAATCAATGTCAGATGTCAATCAGTTTTTCACATTTTTAAAAGAAAGCTAATTAGAGGTAGCCCCAGAATACTTGATTAAATGCAGACATCAGGAAGTCAAGAAGATGGGGATTCAAATTCTATATCTCACACAACTACCTGTGTGATTCCAAGTAAGTCAATGGTGAAATCACAGAACTATGTGTCAAGGCCTAATGGTTCACTCTGTATCATACAGAGGATCTTTTCATACATCTTTATGAAGCTCTAAGAGCTAAAAGCTTGTAGTTATTGTCCTTTTCATTACTTATGAATGCCCCCAGAAGGGAGAGAAAGCATAACATCCACACAAGAGAAGCCAAATTGCCCAATGTTTTAACAGTCCTTTCCATTGCTATCATGAAAATTGTTGAATTCTATTGTTTCCTCTCAGTGTTTCTTAGCTACCTAGCCACTTTGTGTACCTGAGAGAACTACAGAAAATAAGTTAAAACTTTTTTTTACCTTTGTTGACCTCTATACAGTATACCTTTTTTGCAGAATAAATGGTCAGTAAGAGTTAATGATCCTTGGCATCACCTCAGGGTATAACTCTCACAGCTGGTCATTAATCCTTAGGAAATGCCCTTTGCTCCAGGTGTCACTGACAAAATAAATGCAGTACATATGACAATCAGCATGTCTTTTTCATTGTTACTGTAGAAATCATCTTTCTTTCTGAGCACTAGTCACCTTGAAAACAACTCCAAAATTTGAACACCTAAGTGTGAGAAACTCATATTTATGTCACAGGTTCCCATTCCTTACTAGTGCAACAGAAAACAAATCTCTTGAATCTTTAGAGTCTGAAATTATCTTTGTAAATGAGTCAAACAAAGGTAATCATTGATGTATTTTTGACATTTTAGAATTCTCCAAATTTCATTGTCTGTGTATTTTTAAAGTATGCTTGCATGCTCAGAGACCACATGCCTCTACAAGCATATTGTTTCATCTAGTTTAAAATATTTTTAAAATAACCTTCAGTTATACAATTCTCAAACAATATAATACAATACATTGTATCAAGGTAAATTTTTAATGGATATAGTTAGATTATTTGGGATGAAGCAAGACGAAATTATAATAAAATTATATGTGATCTTTTTATTGTTTTTTAATTAAAATTTATTTTATGTTATGCTCATGAAGACACATGTTCTTTCTCTCCTGCATTCCCTCACTCTCATTAAGAAAGCAATAAAAACAAAACCCCTGTTATGAACATGTATAGTCTATGCAAAACGAATTCTCTCATTGGCCACATCCAAATATATTATATCTCTGACTCTATCCCCAGAGTCTATCACCTCTCTAAGGAAGTATCATAGGCATATTTTATAAGTTCTCTAGAATTCCTTCTGATTGTCTTGTTCATCAGAATTTCTATATTTTAAAGTCCCTACAATGTTACAATTAAAGTCTTTACAATATTGTTGAAAGTACAAATTGTTCCCCTGGTTCTTCTCATTTTGTTTTGCATAAGTTCATGCAAGTTTTCTCAGGTTTCTCTGAAATTACCTTTTTCATAATTTCTTACATTACAATAGTACTATATCTTATTCCCATCTCATGTCTTGTTCAGCTATCCCCCTGATTGATGGGCATCCCCCACAGTTTTTAATTTTCTGGCACTATAGAAAGAGTTGCTATAAATGTTTGTGTACATATGGGTACTTTCCTTCTATCTTTGATAATCTTTGAAATATAGATTCAGTAATGTTGTCCCTGGAACAATGGTTATGCATAGATTAATAACTTTGGGGCTATATTTCCAAACTGCTTTCCAGAATGTCTGGACAGTTCCAGCTATTGGTGGATGTTACATCAAGAGTGTATTTATATAATCGTGTTTCCATACCCCCTCCAGCATTTGTCATTTTTGTTTTTATCAAATTTGTCTATCTGATGGGTGTGAAGTAGAACCTCAGAGTTGTTTTATTGTGTATTTCTCTAGTTGTTAGTGATTTATAGAATTCTTTTTCAAATGGCTATTGATAGCTTAGATCTCTTCATCTTAAAACTTCCAATCTATATCCTTTAAGCATTTATCATGTGAGGAATTGCTCTTATTCTTATAAATTTGAATCAGTAACCTTTATATCATAGAAATGGTATCTTTACCAGAGACTCTGGTTGCATTTTTTCCTATTCATCTGATGTTCTAATTTTAACTGCCTTGTTTTTCATTTTATTTTTTTTTCACTTTTTAAAAATTAAATGAATGTCAGTAATATATTTTGGTTTTGCATTACCCACATTTCCCAATATAGCCTTTCTCCTACTCCTTCATATTGAACCTTCCCTTAAAACAGAGAATTTTAAAAATGGAGGGGAGAGATAAAAAGTTTAGCAAAACTAACCAACAAATCAAAAAATAATCTGTTTTGAAAAACAGCTATCCTCCATTACCTCTGCAGAGAAGAAAGGGAGAGGCTTTCTCATCTATTCTTTGGATTCAAGCTGGTCATTATGAAAAAAATTGCAATATTTTGTTTGAATAATTTTGTAATTGGTCTTCTTTCCATTTATATTGTCTCTCCTTGTAGGTTAAAGGTAAAGCGGCATACTTGTTACTATCCTTGATTTCTCACTCTCCCTCACCCCACATATCTAATCAGTTGCTCAATCTTGCTATTAACCTCCATATCTCTCATATTCAAATCCTTTTCTCTATTCATAGCTACCAGATGGTTCAGGAATAGGCCACTTCTCATTTAGACTATTGCAACTGACTCCTTTAATTCTTTCCCCAATCTAATCTATCCTCTAGAGAACTACCAACATGATTTTCAGTAAACACGGGTCTTATGGTGTCACTCTCCTACTCAATAAATTCCAGTGGCTCCCTAGTACCTGTGGTACAAAATATAACATCATCAATTTGACTTTTTAAGCCCCTCAAAAGCTGGTTCCAAGCTATCTATGTATCACCTTTCTCAAACTCTACAATCCAGACAAAACTAAATATTTGTTTTTATTTTTTTCAAACATGGCACACCACCTTCTATCTTCATATCTTTGAAATGGCCACTCTACATTCTTAGACTGTTTTCTCTCCTCATAGAATTCATTCAAATTTCCCCACCCACCCACAATTCATAGTATCCCCTCACTTCTTATACAGGATGTCCCTAAAGTCTGGACACATAGCCAAAATGCATATTTTGAAATGTTTAGAATATTAACAGACATTAGCCCTCTTGACTTCTTTTTCTGGGGTATGCTAAAGGAGAAGGTGCACTCAATGAAAATCACTGATGCAACACACCTGATTGAACACATAAAGAGTAAACGTGCTAAAATTTATGGCAAAGTGGAGTTACTGCACTGAGTTCACTTGAATTTTGCAAAGTACATCAATCTTTGCATCACAAATGATGGAAATCATAGTGAAGATGTTATTTGTTAATACTCCAGTTAAATAAAATGTTGTCGAAAATTTCATTCATTTCATTTCTCTAAAATGTGCATTTTTGCCTATGTGTCCAGACTTGAGGAACATCATGTAGGAAGCTATGCAAGTATAATTTTCAACTTGAAATCTTTGCTTATCCCTTCAGTTTCTAGCAGCCTCTCTAACTACCATATTTTTCACTTTCTTGTATTTGAATGCATATATTCACTCTTTATATGTACGTAGTACCCACCTTACAGATTACAAGCTGCTTTTTGTCTTTGTATCCTAATTGTCACATATGGAGTTTGGCACATAATAGGCAGGCAATAAATATGTCAGCATTAATTAATTAATTAAAAGTGGATAGAACAATGAAAATGGAGTGAGGAAGACCAGATTTCTAATTTTATCTCAGCCACTTACTAACCATTTGACTCTGCACAAATCATTTTCCTTCTTTCATTCAGGTTTCCTATCTGAAAAAAGGAATAACTATTAAATTTATCTCATAGGGTTATAAGGATCAAATGAAATAATGGATGTGAAAAGTTCTATACGAACAGTAAATTGCTATACAAGTGTCAATTGTAGTTCTTATGATCCTACTGTAGTCACAATTTTCAACATTTACATGAAGTAATCAAAATATATAAAATGAAGTAAGAACTGGTATTCTTAAGTTACATATTTAAATCAGTAAAGAAAATCAATATTTGGAGATGACAATATTTTTTTTCTTACTGTTCACTTTTAGTCAGTCCTTGACTGATCACTGTTTAAACTTTCTAGGTCTTTCAATAGAAGAGAATTTTTGTTTTTCTTTAAAGAGCTATTTAAATCATTATAACATTCCTATTCAATTTACAATACTGAAAAGATTAAATTAGTAGGAATATAGTCTAAAATGAGCTTCCCTAAAATCCTAATTTAGAGAGAAGATTGTGGGTTTGGTTTTTCTCTGTCTTTTATTTGTAGGGAAGGCAGCTCTTGCCTTATTCTATAATTGAGTCAGCAACCTCATTACTGATGTAATGTCCCTAGCAGAGGAATCTCCTATAACCTCTTTCCTTGAATATTTCAGGATGGAATGAAATTGCAACCATTTAGTACTTATGTTTTCTAGTGGACAATCATTTGTTAAAGTAATAGCATAAGTGGTCAGAGACAAAAGTACTTTCACATCTTCATTTATTAAGTGACTTGGGAAATTTGCCTATCAACTTGATTCAACCTTACAAGCATTTATTGAGGATCTATTACGTAAAAGGGATTGTGCTAAATAGCAAGAATGCAACGCCAAAAAAAAAAGGGGGCCCTGCCTTCAAGGTGCTAACATTCTTTTTTAATGTAGATATATAAGACGTACACAGAGAAGTAAATAGAAGGCATACACAAGATAATTTCCAGATGTTCAGGGCACTAACAACTGCAGGAATAAGAAATATATTGTAGTTTTATAATACATTACTAAACAATAATAGATTTTTGCAGTCTAAATTTTTTATCATCTCTTTTACAAATTACACAACAAAATTATTTCATTCATGATGGGCCTTGATTTCATTACCTATAAAGTGGAGGGATTGGAAATGATGATCTGAAAGGTGCCTTCTATTATTTTAGGATTCCATGTAATGTCGTCATTGGTAAAAAAAAAAATTAAAGTTGACTAAACAGAAATAGTTTGCTGCAATTGAATGAGGACCCAGATTTCTGATTTTATAGAGCATAGCAGGACACTAGAAATCAGTTTCTCCTGGCAGAACAAAAGTTGTACATGAGCCTTTGGGAGATGTAGGAACTAAATGTGTTTTAATGGTAGAGCATTTTCTTGCCTTTTCCCTGGAAGACTATTCTCAAAGAGGTGAGAAGTGTAGAGAGAAAAGGGGGGTGAATGAAGAAGGGATTTGGAGAGATGGAAGTGCAGTAAATACCTGCAAGGTATAAGAAAACAAGTGTAAGAAGGAAATGGAAGACTCCTTGTATGATTACACCTACCAGTTTTTGAGCAGTGACAGGAACTCTACCATATGCACAAACTGAGACCATGTGTAGGAATGGCTAGCTGTGTGAAACTTTGATGTCCAGGAAAGCTAACAACAGATGGTGAAATATATGTTTCTCCTCCCTTTCCCAATCCAGGGGTGTACAGGCATTCAAAGTTTCTTTTTTTTCTCATTCTTTAAAGCTTATTTGAATTTCTGTTCAATTTTCACTAAAAGGTGATTTAGATTAATGATTTTGATTGATTATTGATTCTGATTTGCATGATTCAAAATTCATGAATAGGGAGTTTCGAAAGAGAAAGGGACAGTGGACAACAAGCTATTGAGGGAAAGGGGTGAGAACACAGACCACTCACCGTTAGCATTGTTAAGGGTCATCCTGGCTGGAGACTATAGAGTTAAACCAGAAATAATCTTAAGGGTTTATATTTTATAAAGCATAACTTCTCAAAGTGGGGCAAGCCTAAATCTAGTTTCTATTTTCCTCTAGGCAAAATGTGAGTTCAAAATAATAGTGAGACTCTAGTATTAATGAGCCTCCCACATGGAGTCATCGTGTATTTCCTACTGTTTTACTCCACATTCACAGATAGGGTTTGATCGGTGGAGCCCAGAGAAAGAGACACAGCCGCTGAAAGGGCTGGAAGATGAGTGATATCCATATTCCAAATGTGGGGCTTAGAAGTAAGGAATTAACTTTCCTCCATCTTTCAACAGTTCAGTAGATGTGCTTTTCTGCCATATACAAAATGATTGTCAGAAACATGGTTTTACCCTTCTTAGCAATATGGAACAAAACATATGTGTGTGTGTGCGTATGTGTGTGTGTGTGTGTGTCTGTATTGAGTTCAGTATTATCCTTTCCCAGCCCCACCCACCCAGAGCAGGTGAAAATAAATTCTTTATACATTTGATGTATGGTTATAATAACCAATAAGATAACGTCTTAAGGAAGATATCAGGAGACTTCAGTAGAGATGTGGAAGTGACAAAGTTAGGCAAAAGTAAGATCTCCCACAAGTGGTTTAGAAATAAGAGTTTCTGCAGAAAATACCTGGGCATCAAATAAATACTACAAATAGATTTTTAGGATACGATCAAATAAATATGTGGTATAAGCCTTTTTTTTCTGCAGGGCTAGCCATGTAGAACCAAAGCCAGGCCTCAATCAGGTGCAAAGGAGGTAAGCAAGAGTCAAATGGTACAGGAGGGTGTGGATGCTTTCTTTAATTTTTTTTAATTGTACCATTGATTATCCACCAGTGATATAATGGATATATTGAATTAATATAAATACTCTCCAGTATTCTCAGTTTACGTGTGATTTTAGAATTTATGTTCTGGTATAGTTTGGGATTTCATACTTCCATTCCACTTACATAGAATAGTCTGTGTTAGAGGGTAGAATACACAAATTATAAACTATTAATTCAAATGGAGAAGTGAGAAAAGTTGGATAACTCATAAAATAGATGCGTCAGTTTACAACTGAAAAACAGAAAGAAAATATCAGGTTTTCTCTTTTTAAAAAGGTATAACCCATTACTGTGGAATTTTTCTCTTTGCTTTTGGCTGGTCCATAACAAGAAATAAAAAGCAAGGAAAGGAAGGGAATCATAAGGGCAAATGGAGTCTTTTTTCTTAGGAAGCTATAAGCAAAAAGGTAAAGGCCTCTCTAGGCAGAAGAAGATAAAGGGCAGGGTGGAAGATGCCTGCTGGAGCTTTTGATGCAAAGCTTCCCTAAAGTTAAACAGAATTGTGAATAGGCCCTGGGGATTTTCTGTCTCTCACTAAGGAAATTCAGGGTATGAGATTCACCCAAATCTGGGGTCAAACCAGCATTGATTGCACAGAGCCTGAATACAGTTAAAGGTCTGTGAATGGTATACCTAATTGTATCTTGCTTTGCTATATTTAATAACCACAATAATAACTGGCACATCTATGGAGCTTTTTGATTTGTGAAGCACATTCCATACATTTTCTCTTTTAAACCTCATAATCAATGTGATATAAAACACTCAGGTTTATTCCCACTGGAGAGAAGAGGAAACAAAGGTGCTGAGATATTTAGTAAAACAATCACAAAACAAGTATCAGAGGTAGGATTTGAAAGCGGGTCTCTACTGATTCCAAATCCAGGGTATTTCCCACCACAGCACATTGATTCTCTATTTTAAATTATACATTCTCTTTTTTATTTTTTAAATTTTTTTTTGTTTTTTTTGGAGTGGAGAAGGCAGGGAAATTGAGGTTAAGCAACTTACCAAAGGTCACACAGCTAGTAAATGTGTCAGGTATCTGAGGGCGGATTTGAACTCAGGTCCTCCTGACCCAGGGCCAGTGCTCTACTCAGTACACCACCTAGCTGTCCCTGTGCATTCTCTTTTTAAACATAACCAAACATGCCAGCATGTATTGTTGGCTCTATCTCTGCTGCCTCCAAGCTTTTGGCTTCAAATTCCCACAGAATGATAGATTTCAGAATCTGAAAGTTCTTTAAAAGTAATCTACTACAAGCCTCTCATTTTACAGATGTGGAAAAACTGATACTTTTTGAAGATAAGTGGACTACTGATGGCACATGGATAAATGACACAGATAGAGTACAAACTGGTCTTCTGGCTCCAAATGCCCAGCTTATTTCTCTGTTCCATGTTGCTTCACTCTTTTCTTTCCATAAACCACCTTAACAGTCAAGTACCTTTCCTCCTTACTCTGGGTTTACTCCAACTTTCAGTATTCCAATGAAATCCTATGGTATTAAATGTACTGTTATACATATATATACATATAGATAGATATAGATACATACACACATACATATATACAGACACACATACATATATACACTATCAATATCTATCTATATATACACACATACATATATACTATATATAATATATTCAATATACATTACATTTTTATATAATATATAGTATGATATATTATATATAATATATATTACATATTATACTCTATATATGCATATATCTAATAGTGTGTATACATATAGATACATGCATAAACATATTTATAAATTCATGCATAGACACACATACATTAATACACACTATGTATACACACACATATGTACATACACGCATATATGTATGTGCATAGAGAGACTAATTGATTTGCTCAAAGACTAATGAAACACATGTATGTATATATGCATATGTGTGTATACATATGCACACAATGAGGCCATGGACCTCAGAAAGGAAGCAAAGTGGTTAGAATGTTGACCATTCAAACCCTGATTTTGATGCTTAGGTCCTCTGTGACCTTGAGCAAATCACTTAATTTCTCTAAGCCTCAGTTTCCTCAACTGTAAAATGGGAATAATAAAACTATATACCTATATCATAAATCATAAAGTTTGTTTGGACCTCAAATGAAATCATGTTTGGGGCACGCCTAATGCATTTTAAAGAACCGTAGAAATTATTTGCAGGATGCCCAAAAATTCTTGGTGTAATTTTCATCTAACCTTAGTTTTAACCTTAAAACTGAACTGACTCCTCCAATGTCATGATACAATGCCATCCAAATGCACAAACATGTGTACAAGGATGTGTTTCATATATATATATATACATATATATATATACATACATATATATACAACTGTACAGAAATGCACAAATATTCCTATACATACATTTATGTGTAATGTATCACATATTTATTGATACATATGTGTGTCCATATGTTTAGATCAGTATACAAATGTATGTATCACTTTGGTAAACATCATCTGCATGTCATTATTTTACATACCAGAATATTAGATCATATAACTACCTCATAAGGCATGACGATAAAGCTAAGCTTCCTTACCTATAATAATTTAAAAATAAGGAAACTGATTCTTCCCAACTTTAATATTTATATTTCATAATGTAGGAATATAGTATAATACTATAATACATTTATGAGTACAACAATGTTGGTACTCCTTCCAATGATATTGATTGCAGCTCGACCATTCTTCTCCCTAAGAGTGTACCCTGGGAGATGACTGGGAGCCTTCCCTTGTTCTCTTGACACTGCATTCACAGCATTAGAGCATGTGATCATGGATCAAATGAGAAAGTATTTATAAAAGTACTTAGCACAGTGACTGACACATAGTATGTCCTTGTATAAACATTAGTTACTATTATTATTGATGATGATGATGATGATGATGATGATGATGATGATGATGATGATATCTCATTATGTGACAGGGCCATTTTTATTTTTATGGTCATATGTGTCCTTGATGACATCCTTTAGATGACTTGTCCTGGATAATTTTTTTGCAACATATTTCAGCCTATTTAAGTCCACAATGTAGCTCAGTTTTGCCCTTCTGGGAGAAGTGTATGTGTCTCTGAATATACATATATATGAGGTAGATATATAAAATATCTGTGAACCTACATATAAATGCACACTTATATTAGGGATTTTACATATCTACCTCTGTATATATAGTTATATGCATGCAAATATGCCATGTATTATATGAAATATGCCTCATTATATGTTTTTCCCTCTCTTTTCCCAACCAAAGTATAATCTGAAATGAAGGAAAAGCTGTTTCCCTCTTAGCTGTCAACGAGTAAACCAGGAGACTGTCTGAATATGATATAGCAGGAGAAAAAAAAATGCTGTTTGGCCTTGCACTAGTCATGACAACTTTCAAGGATTAAGAAAAATGTTTGCTTCTAACTGCAATAGCATTTTACTGCATTCAATGACATTCATACTACCCAGGGACATTCAACTTTAGACTCGAAGTAGGGGTCGTGATAACCTTTAGATAAACCTGTAAAGAAATAGGTGGCTGCCTCATTGTACTATCCAGCAAATCTGACAATTGGCATAGGGTAATAGATGGCCAAGACTCTTTGGAGAACAAAAGAAAATTCTAAGACAAGGTGCCATAGAGTATTGTGCTGCAGCATTTTTAAGGGTTATTGACTTCAGCTCTGTAATAGGAAAAAATTCCTGAAAGCAAAACAAAATATAGCATGTAATACTAAAGCAATTTAAGATTCAGAATTTGATGCACTTCCAAAATACACAAATATGGATACTAAGCTGGCCAGTTGATTACAATTCAATTCAACTTAATAAACATATATTAAACACATATTACGTGCAAGGAATCTTGCTGCCTCTAGGGGCTATAAAGACACAAAAAGAGAAAAGTCCCTACCTTCAAGTAGCTTTAATGTGACTTCTTATGTGATAATGAGGACAATATAATTGCTGCATTTATTATTTTAAATCGCTAGAGAGCTCTACATTTTTTATATACTCATAATGTATATAAATAGATGATAGAAAGACAGATAATTAGAATAATAAAGCATTATAAGCCATAGCTCCAGAATGAATGATTCAGCTTATGTTTAAACTTAGACCTGGGTGTACTGTCAACCCTTCCTTTCCTGGGTGCTCAAGTCCAGAAATTTGTTTAGGTTAGATATCAGATGGTGGAATTTTAGCAATCATGGACTAGCCACAGAATCTATGCTGCCTGTTCCATCTATTCAAAGTTTCTGATATGAAAATTACATGACAAGTTTCCCAAGGATACTACCAGGGAGATATGGGTGAATTATGAGAAACAAGAGAAAAAGGGAGTCACCAATGACTCCTCACCTCTGCCAACTTCTAAATCAGAACCACAAAGACAAAATCCACTGAACCAGTAATGACTGGTGGTCCTCAAAAAAGAAAATAAAATAGGGCAGCTAGGTGGCTCAGTGAGAAGAGCACTGGCCCTGGAGTCAGGAGGACCTGGGTTCAAATCTGACCTCAGATACTTAGCTGTGTGATCTTGGCCAAGTCACCTAACCCCAATCGCCCTGACTTCTTCCCTCTAAAAAAGAATAATCCATCTCCCCTTCACTTCACTTTTGGGCAGCTAGGTGGCACAGTGAATAGAACACCAGCCCTGGAGTCAGGAGGACCTGAGTTCAAATGTGACCTCGGACACTTGACACATGTACGAGCTGTGTGACCTTGGGTAAGTCACTTAACCCCAACTACCCTGCCCCCCCAAAAAAAATAAAATATCTCAGAATAAATTTTCTTGGATGCCTTAGTCTGATTTTTATTCTTTTCCATTAACAGAAATATATATATATACATACATATATACACACACACACGCATGTATGTGTGTATATAAATACATACATGCATGTGGATAAATACAAGGTAAAATAAGTAAATTAGGCATGGTAACAGTCTATATGTAGCTAATATTTTGTTAAAGGAAGCAATGAATATAATGCAAAATATAGTATGAGGGTAGAGCAAATAAAGAAATGTGTTGTAGAAGAAAAACAACTTGGTTTTGAAGTCAGGAGGACCTAGGTAAAGATCTTGGTCTGGCACTGAATACATCTGTGACTTTGGCAAAGTCAATTAATCTCTGTTACCTGAGGTCATTCCTTAGATCTTATGCACTAAGTCATAAACTGTTTGCAATCTATTAAGGTTAAAGGAGTTCCCATGTTGGGAGCATTCCCACACTAATAAAATCAAAATTATATTAGAGGTGAAATAGCTCTTAGTTTTTGTGTTTTTTTTTAAGAAAGAGTAACAATGCGTTCCTCCAAATAGCTCCCTTTCAAAAATTTACACGTCATTATTTGGGGGGGGGCGCAGGGTGATAACAGCTAACAGATTATCAAGAGAACATTTAGTGTTTAAATTGATTAATTCTTATTTAATTTCCATATATTTAGAAAACTTTCACATGATCAATGAATATAATAACATATTCCCTTTCTTTATTTTAATGACAAAATTCAATTCAACAATTGTTGTTTGTTTTGTTTTGTTTTTTTTATTTTTTCCTCTGTGTAAAGGCACTGTGCTAGACACTGGAGATATAAAAGCAAAAATGAACTATCATTGCCCTCAAGGCACTTACATATCACTAGAGCGGAAGCAATATGGACACAGATATGTAAATAGAAAATACATAAAAATAAAGTAAATAATATTGTGGGGGAGGACCATTGAAACCACATTCAGTATATTATAGTTGGGTTTTCCTGTAAAAAAGTTGAAAAGATGATTAAAATCCCTTTCCTGTGATTGGAGGATTAGAAATTATTCTCCTTTCCATGGCTGTTTCTAAAAACTCAGAATCTAATTTGAATATCTCTCAGTCTAATCAAACCACACATGACAGTGCATGATAACATCAATAGCTGATTTTTCTGTATTTCCTAGGTTCTGTGTGCCTTCCTGAGACTTAAATCATTCCTTATAGAAGTGGAACTGAATTTAAATTAGGAATTAATAGAGTCTAGAAACATCTAGGTAGAGACAAGCTTTTCTAGTGTTTTACTAATCTGAGCACTCCAACCAAACTGACAGATTATGTGAACCCAGCTTTCACAAGATTTTACAGTGTCTGAGGATGCATACTATCCATCGCAGATTCTTGTATAATGATATCTTAGCTATAAAGAAAGTTGTGCTCTCTGCTGCATATTAGAATAACACTAATTTAAGCCTCTAGCTGATTCCACTGGGAAGCTTCAGACTGAGTCCTGTGAGTCTGTGAAATCAAATGGATAAGAAAAGATAGGGGAAAGGAGAAGCGAGATTCAGGAGCTTGGTAAACCTAACGGCTGTATCACTCATTGAAGGTTCTCTTTTAGTCAGGCCAAATACAATGCCTGAGTAAGAAGAAATTAGTTTTTTGAAACAGCTATTGAGAATGGCTGCTGACCATATTATCAGGATAATAGGTTTACTTGGAAATGTTACTTTCCTTTCCTTGAAATGAATTCCAACAATTTCTGAACAATTTCTCCCTTTCCTTGACTTCCTTTCCCTTCCCTTCCCTTTCTCTCCCTATTTCCATGTTGGTGCTCTACCCAAAGGAATGCAAGTGCTGATCCCTAAATCCTCACAAAATGTCTTAGGGTATATGGGCTAGATTTCTTTCTTACTGATGGAAACCCAAATCACTCTGGCTCTCATTGATTGTTGTCCTTTGTTCTTGAAGAAGACCAAAATGATATCACTATGCTAGTCAAGTTTCAATGTGTCAGACTGTGGCTGATCAGACCAACATGAGCTCAGAATGCTTTACCACAGGTCAGGCACAAATAGTCCACGTGAACAGTTGGAGTAGATATTGTAAATGTGAGCATCCTGTGTTTCCTTTTTGCTGTTTCAATTCTGCTTTGCTCATAGAGCATAGCACCTTGTCTGATGTGGGGACACCATGCTGAACGATCCTGTGCCAGTATCTCCAATGTCACATAATCAATTCCAAAGTTCTTGAGAAAGACCTTGAGAGTGTCTTTGTGTTGCTTCTTTACCATGTGAATGCTTGCCCTGTGTGAGTTCTCCATAAAATAGTCTCTTTGGCAAGCATACGTTTTGTATTCGAACTAAGTGGCCAGCCCATCAGAGTTGAGTTCTCTGAAGCAGGATTTGAATGCTTGGCAGATTAGTTGGAATAAGAACCTCAGTGTCTGGTACCTTATCCTGCCAGGTGAGCTTCAGAATCTTCCTAAGGTACAATTCAAATGAAAGCAATTCAGTTTCCTGGTATGGCACTGGTAGACTGTCCAGGTTTCACAGGCATACAACGAGGTTAGCACCACAGCTCTGTAGACCTTTAGTTTAGTAATAGGTCTAATACCTCTTCTTTCCCATACTTTCCTTCAGAGCCTCCCAAACACTGAGCTAGCTCTGGCAATATGTGTGTCAACCTCATTGTCAAAGTGTACATCCCTGGAAAGTAGACTACCAAGGTAATTGAACATATCTACAGCATTCAAAACTTTTCCATTTGCTGTAACTGATGGTTCCATATATGGATGGTGTGGTGGTGGCTGATGGAGCACCTGTGTTTTCTTGGTGTTAATTGTTAGGCCAAAATTAGTACAAGAAGCAGAGAAGTGATTCATACTTTGTCCCATCTCAGTTTCAGAGGCTGCATTGAGCTCACAGTCATCCACAAACAGAAAATCATGCACCAACACTCCTTCCACTTTGGTCTTGGCTAGTAGCCTTTTGAAGTTGAAGAATTTACCATCAGTGTGGTAGCTGACCTTGACACCCTGTAGTAGGAAGGCCGAATTTATGATCTCAAATATAATCATATGTATATTTGAATGGTTCGAAATCGCAAGGTATGAGAGATTCTCTAAGTAGAAAGCAACAGAACATTTATTTAGGCCGCAGAGCAACAGGTTCACTAACCAGCCTCCCCATTCAGACATCTTGACCAAAAAACCTCAGGCCCAATAGGCCCGCCTCACAAGAGTACCCAGGAGGCCACAGAAAAACAAGATAGTATTTAGCCAAATCATATTTACTGGCCTCAAGTCCTTGCTCACACTCCTGGGTTCACACAGGTCTCCTACTTCGGCTTTTTTTCCAGCTTCAGCTGTAGTCTCCCTTAGCTCGCCTCTCCTCGAAGCCAAGCCTCTGGTGTTCTCAAGCCCCGCCTCAACAACCAGAGACCAGAGACCATTGGTTCCCGAGTTGGCCCCTCTTAAGTCATTAATCTACGCCCACACAGGTTTCACACCTGATAGGGCTTTGGGCCTGGGGCTTAGCACTTAACAGCTGAAAGCACTTTCACTCAAGGTAAACAAAAGCCAAACTCCTCAAGGGCACCCCCCAAACTAAGTGCTAAGGAGCCTATTTTACACCCCTTTCCACTTGCCCCCCCCTTCATCCTCATTGAAAGTATTTGACAATATGTCTGAAAACATCATGATAAAAAGCAAGGAAGCAAGCACATGGTCTTGTTTCACTCTATTGGTGACTGGGAAGGCACTACCTAGAACCCAGGCAAGCATGATGTCATGAAATTGACATACTGTGCTGATGAACTTCTCAGGGCAACCAAATTTTGACATAATTTTCCATAAGCCCTCATGACTAACAGTATCAAAGGCCTTGGTCAGATCTACAAATGTTGTATGTAGACCTCTGTTCTCAGGCAGCTAACACCATAACAACTGTTCCTAGGCCCTTTTTGAAGCCACACTGGCTTTCAGGTAGATTACCATCTTCCAGGTGAAAAATCAGCCTATTAAGGGGAACTCTGGCAAGAATCTTGCCAGCAATGACTAACAGAGAGACACTCCACTCCCCGCGCCTCCAGGATTGTCACAGGACAATCTATTTCCTTTACCTTTATAGAGATGGACAATGGAGGCATCCTTGAACTCCTGGGGGATAACCTCCTTTTGCCATATGACCTGGAAAATTTCAGTCGGCTTTTGCATGAGCAGTGGACCCCCTACCTTGTAAATCTCAGTTGGAATAGAATCAGCACCAGGTGTTTTGCCACAGGAAAGGAGCCTAATGGCAGTCAAAACCTCTTCTTCAGTTGTAAATAGCAATTTTTTTTCTGTTTTGGCCAGAAACCCTGAGGGTCTTCCTCTCCCATATGGATTTTTTTTCTACTAGGTAAAAGTGGCTTTTTTGCCTCATTTCTTACTTAGTCTTAATCACTAATTGGGCATTGCCTCAGTCAAACTGAGAGCTGGGAAAGACCTTAGCTTAAAAAGGCCAAGGCCTCCCTCTGCCTCCAGGGCCATCTCCAGTTGTCCTGACCTATATCTTGCCACTGGACCTAGATGGGTTCTTAGGTGCGAGACTTTGCACAGACCTCCCTCACTTAAATCCAATTCACTTGCAAGTCATGGCATCACCTTCCTGATGCCATGGTCCTCTTTGAGAACAAAGGACAATGACAACAACAGATAATACATTAGGGATTGAAGGTGATCTAAGAACCAACAAAAGATATCAACTGGTGCGGAAAAGTCCAGTTTAATGCTGAGGCCAAAATGATAAAGAGATAGCATAGTGAAATGATACGAAGCTTACATCTAGGGTCAGTTGACTTGGGATCAAGTCTAGATTCTGACCCTAACTCTCTGTGCAACTTTAAGCCCATCCTTTCCTTTTTCTGTGCCTAATTTTCAAATCTATAAAATTATAGTGATGGATATGATATGATATGCAATGTGCCTTTCAACTTTAGAGATATAAGTCTATGTTCTAAGAATATATCACACCAGATTTTTTAAAAACACTATCGACCTGAAAAGCTAGGGGGCAAAATGGTTGGAATGCTGGGCATGGAGGCAGGAAGACTCATCTTCTTGAGTTCACATTCGGCCTCAGACACTTACTACTTGGTGACATTGGGCAAGTCACTTCACCCTGTTTGCCTCAGTTTCCTCATCTATAAAATGAGCTGGAGAAGAAAATGGCAAAGCATCCCATTACCTTTGCCAAGAAAACCCCAAATGAGTTCACAAAGAGCAGGACATGACTGAAAACAACTAAACAACAACCACCCGAACGAAATGATTGAATTACTCGTGGCTACTGCATTTGGACAAAGAGAATCAACGAATGGTCAATTAGCTGAGCAGATGTAAGGTGCTCTTGAGAGCCTGATGAGTTTGAGAGTTGAGGGCCATGGACAGTCTCGTGGGAAAAAGGCATTATCCGGGGCTACACAGTCCGGCTCGGGTCCTCCTCCTCTGATAAGGCAGGCTGTGAACAGCACATGCCCCCTTCCAAATAAGCACTGGACATGAGTTGTCGACGAGCTGTGAGCCCTGGGGATCCTGATAGGCTTAGAGGATCATGCACAAGCTTGCTTGCACCTGGAAATGAAGGCTAGTACTGCATAAAGATCCTGCTTGCTGATACAATAAATGGAGTTGCTTTAGTCTTTGGCTCCCACCCCTTCATTCCGTGCAATGATCAAGGGTCTCAGCTGGCCTGAGACCCTCACTAGAGGTACTGAGAGCTAGCAGGCAGAGTGGTACAAATGAATAGGTTCTAAGCTTCTTAAGGGCATGAATCAAATCTGATATCTTCATTTTCCCCCTAAAACACATAACTATTGTCCTGGGCATATAGCAGTCACTCAGCATATATTTTTGGAGCTAGAATTAAATGTCTCTTTATAAAAGTTATGATCTGATGGGTCAGATCCAAGACGACGGCTGGAAAGCAGGGACTAGCGTGACCTCCTGTTTTAACAATCTGGCTAGCAGCTTCTGTGGGGGTGTAAGATCCACCCACAGCCAGCACCCAGAAAGCTGCCAGCATGCCGCAAAAGCACAGGTTCTTTTGATCTGCCTTAATAAGGAAAGCAAGGTTAAGGGGTTGGCAAGCTTACTTTAATTCAGTATACAAATGTAATTCACTTAATCCAGGGGAAAAAGCCAGCACCCTGAACTTCAGAGCAAATTACAAACAAATTACAAACATCAACACACAGACCTTGCCTGATTCAAATCCCAATAGATAGTTACCAGAGTTCAACAAAGTCTCAGCATCTGGGTTTACAAGCTGGAGG